>VZTB01004761.1:3574-82271 GCA_013397245.1 Thryothorus ludovicianus
TTAACACAGAGTAAATACAACTAAAATGCAATTAGCACAAGTTTTTTCCACTTTCTCAAGCCCCACGTTGGGCGTCAGTTAATGTATTTGTCCTGGTTTAGGGCAAATTTGGGAGAGGGAAAAAAATAAACTGCTGGGTGGATCACCCTTACCTTTAGTTGAATCGGGACAGAAAAAAATTTCCTTGGAGGAAAGTGGAATAAAGTTGTTTATTTAACAGACAAAGCACTCCCCAGCACAACAAATGAAGGAACAACAATGAACAACAAAAAACCTCTCTCCGCTCTGCAGAGATGCCAGAAAGTCTCTCTCGTGGCTGTAGCTCAGCTCAGTTGCTGTCGGTTCCTCTGGTGGAAAGGCCAGGCCCAGGCCAGGCCTGGTGGGCCAAGGGCTGAGCTCCTGGTGCCCTTTTGGGTGTTTAGTCCAGAGCAGGTTTAAACCGTTCCAAGAAAAAGGAAAAAACCGCAGTGTGGAGAACTTCTTTACCTCAGCTAGCCAAAAAACTAACAAAAAACAAAGGAGAGCTCTCTTCTGCAGTCCACACACTGCCGACAACACAGCCATGTGTGAAGGAAAGCTGAAGACTCTTATCTTAATGTTTAGAAAACAACTGCCTCAGACATTCCACTGCATCTCCTTCACTCTCAGATCCAATTTTTAAAGGCACAACACTTATTTCTGAGTTAAACAGACTAATGGGGATACAATTTAGCATCAACTCAGGACATACACCCCGGCCACTTGAGATCCCAAAGGTGATGGCAGTAAGGGTTTTTCAAAAATTTGTCTTGCCCAAAACTCTACGAAACTCTGCTGGTGAATGCCAAGAGCAGTCTAGCTAAATAGATGTGCACTTGAGTTGAACTCCCTTTTATCTGTTTAGAAGGTCAAATCAAAATCCCACCTCAACCATCAGCATGTCACTCCAAAATGCACTTGTCTGTGGCACGTGCCTCTATCTAATAGAAAATATGTGCAAGGACAAAGCAAGCAAGAGGGCGAGACAGACCCTGCTGATTGGGAAATTCACCTGGAATTCCCCAATCCCTGGCTCAGCCAGCATTCAGTACTGATTACTGAGAGCTGGTTCCAAGACACACAGCATTGGCTGCAAGAGCTCTAAAATGCAAGCTGAGCTTTGCCCCATCAAATCACACAGACTGCAACCCATGAAAATACTGCTGGTTGTCAGAAGCAGTTTTCTTTTATTTCTGTCCCTCTCTTCTTCAGCATTTTCCTGCTCTTCTCTTTCCCCAGTACTCATGGTGTTATGAAGAGAAGTGAATCAACACTTTGGTACAATCGGGCAACAAAATTGTCTTCCAATTTGGTTACTTTTTATTAAAATGTAATTATGACTTGCCTTTGTCACACTCTTTGTCCAACAGACAATAGGTTGAAAGCAAAAGTTTGGCTATTGACTCCTCTCTCTGTGAGAAACAGAGAAAATATCGATTTTTATTAAAGGATTTTGTTCTGTTTCTTTCTTTTTTCATGCCTGTCTTTCAACAACACAAGAAGATCAGACCTTTTGTTGTGCTAGAAGACTCATTAGAGGGTAGGTTATCACTCCACAAAAGCCATAACCTTTCTTTACAAGCAGTCTTGGGGGAACATTAAGTCAGTAAGACACAACATTAGTTTTCAATTCCTGAGAAATAAGGTTTAGAAAATAATCACTTTGCAAAAATGGTCTTGCTATTCATCTGGAGGCTGAAGAAGCTGCAGTGTTGGAACTATGATAAGGAGACTCCTCCAGACCAAAACATACAGAAAAAAATGGGTTTACGACAAATAAAATCCTATCCCTTCCTTTATAAAGTGTCAGGAGGGAAGGGTGGGAAAATGAAATTCCCCTTTAAAATAGTGAATATAGGCAACACATTTTCTGCACTCATTACCTTTGAAAAGCTGAGCTAATTCTATGCCTGCCATCATCCCTGGATGCTGCTCAGGTGATGCAATGAAGGCAGAGAAACCTTAAGAGACCAGGAGGGTGTTGTTGTCAGCATGGCAGAGACAAAAATCCTGATGCCAAACTGGTCATTGGAAAGGAGCCTCCAGCAGCAGCGTGAGTTGAAGGCAAGCACAAGGGATCCCTGGGAAGGAAAAGCAGCTCTCAGGAGGGCTTCAGATTCTCTTCACATCACTTGTCCCTGTAGCAGCTCCAAATTTTTGTGGGACAGAGATGATGCACGATGCTCGCTCTCCTCGCTTCTTGGATCCAATTCAAGTTCTGTAGCTCTGAAGAGGACAGAAATCTCGGTCCAAAAGCATACCCCACATATTTTGTCAGAGTTATTCATTCTCTGCTCACGTCCTTTCCTCAAGTTCCCCAGATCACTGTGTGGACACAGGTGAAATGAGGAGACATTAAGGATGGGGGCTGTGAAGCAGAGAGTGATGATTTCAATCTCCCTCTGAGCTTTTACAACACAGAGAGACACTCATTATTTCAGCATTTGCTCAAGTTTATATTACTTTCTTGCTGTCCTTACTATTCTCCCCTGGAAATTGTGCTGGACAATTTCAAGCATATGTTCTTCTGGAGTTCACACAATGTGCCTTGAGCAAGTTTTCAATGAAAGCCCTAACATTTCTCTACACGTAATGATGTGAGAGCGAGGAGGTCTAGCCTACTGTGTAGGATTTTGTAAAGTAGAGAGGGAAAATGATCTTATTCATTCTCCTTCTGAACTTTTCAACCCCTGAGAAAATGATTCTGCATCCAGTCTAAACAGAAGTGAAATGTTTCAGCTGCTTTGATTACAGCACCATGTTGTCTGGGAAACACAGGCATAAAGAAGGTATAGATCAGTCTCTCTTAGGGTATCATTAAATTCCTTTTGCATGACAGACTTGAGTACCAGGAAAGAACAGTTTCCACAGGCAGCACAGTGAAATTCAGAAACTGATCTAAATACAAAGAAAGCCCAGAGGCTCTGTGATTTATTCCACCACTTGACCTTCTCCTTGAACATGTTAGTAAAATCTAAATTGCCGGATTCTCCCATGTGAAGTGTTTTACTTTAAGACCCTCAGAGTTTTTGGTATCATCATGAAGCTGCCAATGAAGCAAACATTGCCAACTCATAACAGAAGTAAAGACAAAAAGAAGAATATAAGGAATATAGGATAGAGGATTGCTATATTTATATGTCAGAGTAATCTGTCCTCTGCCACAGATGACACCTTCACCAATTCCTCTTTGCACACACAAACAACAAATTCATCCCCAGTCATATATACTAAGGGACTCCACTGAGGTAGACTGCACCATCTCTGATACCTTTTCAGCTTTTTCCTGCTGATAGAAGTCACCTGATCTTGCTCAGAGCACTAGAATCCTGGGAAGGTGCTGAGAGTTGTTTCACCCCACCAGGAGTTCTCAAAGGATCAGGACATACAGGCCGCAGGATAAGACTTACTTAGGTCAACGTTTGGGTGGTCAGAATTAGCTGTCGTTTCTAAAAACCAAGGCAGGATTTATTAATGCTGATCTAGTTGAAACTTTTTTTAAACTCTCCACTTCTTTATTGGTCTAGAAAAACTCTGAATGAGAGAATATGGATAAGGCAGAACTTCCAATAGAAAAAATTAGCTCATAGTAATATAGTATCAGCATGTATGCACCTGGGGTAAAAAGGCTGTGCAAATTTGCTCAGCAGCCCTTAGACAAACCAGGGTTTGGGATTTTAGTGCCAAAATGCTGGAAAATCCTGCTTTGGAAATGTACAACTGAATTGTAGCAGCACAGAATTTAAAATTTGAGAAAAATTACAGACACCTCCAAAATGACTCAATTTTGCAGTCCTAAATGTAAAGGGAGAAATTTAATCTAATCTGAATTCTAAACTAATCTAATATAATTTAATCTAATCTAACACTAAATCTAACATATCTTCTGTTTCTATTGTTGAAATCTTAAACATTGAGTAAGGGCTTCTAGTTTGGCCTTACCATGCATTAAACATGACAGATTCTGCTTTCAATCATGCTAACATTAAAAAAAGGCCAACAACTATAACAATTTCAGTCTGAAATTAGAGCTGTTTAACAACATACAGAGAAATGACAGAACAGCTGTACTCTAAAAATATACCACCTCCAAACTAAAAAATCACACTATGGAAACAGAATTAAAAATTATTAACATGGTTTTTTCTCCCTGTCCTTTAAAAAGTGACTTCCTTTTCCACATTTAAGAAAGCTAAGATAAGATCTTAGAAACAAAAACTGCTTCATGCCAAGTAGTTTAGGTGGTGTTTTGCCTATGCAGAAGCTGCAGCATTTAGCATCTAAACAGAAACTCCTTCCACACACCTCTAGGAAAATCAGGAATCACCTCAGAGAAAAAATCTCATGTAGTTCTGGATATCTTTTCTTTCAAGGTATTTAATGACTTTCAAACTTATGTTTAAAGCAGAATGATCACAATCAGGCCAGTGCATTTTTCCATAAGGACAAATAATTAACTACTCACCATACCATACCATCAGTCAATTTCTTGTGAAGAAAAAAGTCACCATTTGCATGAAATCAAACCAAGAGTTACAATGCTGAAATCAGAGTGGAAAAGTTCACAGATGTGATCTCAATCATTCAATTAAAAAAATAAAAGGAAAATGATAGAGGTGTAAGAGGTGTCCCAGATGCTACACCAAGTTCTGTCTGCTGAAGTGCTTCTCAACTGAACTCAACAATACAGCCAGACAAGAACTCCTAAAGAAATAGTTTATCTTCAAGAAATGCTGTTCTGTTTAAGCAAGATTTTTTCCTATGAACATTATTGTCAGGTGGAAAATTTACAAAGTCACTGGATAAGACATGACATTTCTGCAATGCCTATATTCACCAGAATCTATTAATAAAATTCATACAACAACTATGAGTATAGATACTACTTTCCAACAATCTCCTAAATATCAATTTTTTGGAATTTTGGGGATCGATTCTTCTCCAGTCTCAGTTTTTTCCACAATAAATAGTTGCCTCAGGCCAAGCATACACACAAAGAATTCTTAGGTTAATTATTTTTCAATACAGCCATACCTCATGCTTACCTAATTCTGCTCAAAAAAGATTTTAAATACATGCTGGGCATGCTTTTAAAATTTTCTCTTTTAATGTCTCTCAGTGCTTTGGGCTACAAAAAGAGGCACCACATTTATAAAGATGCACTGTATTAGTCTAAACACAAAATACAGGTATCCAAAAAATGGTATCCAGGTTTTTTGAAAGGTTCTACAAACATTTTTTATTTTTCTGTCAAAATCCAGTATTTCACAATACCTCAGAGTATCAAATTTTCTGAGCAACTCTAATAAAATCTACAACTTTTAGCTCCCGAATATGTTTGTGTCCTCCTATGGAAACAGAGCACTAAGATGAAACCTCCACAGTAATTCCTGTCTTTCAGCAGACAAAGTTTAAGAGGATTTTGTGTTCTTCTGATCATTCAGGTACTTAGCAGTGCGAGGCAGAGGTTGCTTTCAGATCTTGTGAGCCAAAGCCTGTCTCCTGCAAAACAGTACTGACCCACCAGCAGGATACAGCTTAACCATGGCCCAACTCACAAAGGCAGGCCAGTCTCACCTGGGGAGGGCCTTGAACTGCTCGAAAGCGAAGCAGTGATGGCTCTGCTCCTTCTCATGAGTGACAGCTCTGGGAAATGCTGCTGCAATGGTCAGGGCAGCGCCCTGCCCACCAGAGCTGAGCCATGCACTGACTCCCAGGCACTGGATTGAGTTCCAGCAGGTTCACAGTCTTGCTTCCACCCTGGCAAAGCCCTCCTCAGCTTCTTAAAGGCTGGGCATGTTCTCAAACTCTGCTCACAGGCTATTTCTGCGTGAATGGGATACTTACTGTTGTTTTCTTTAGGAGTGGTTGAGCCACAAGTGACCAAGCCTTCATTGGTGTGCTGAGGATTATGTCCATTCTTGGAGAAGTTTGAAGAAGTGGCACTTGGTCCAAAGGTTGGACATTTGGCTACAGAATCCTCTAAATTCAGGAGAGCTTCAGAGGTAATGACCTCATGAAGATGTAATGAACTCATGGAGTTCTTTGTAGAGGACCACTGGCAGCAAAAGCCTAAAACTGGCATACCAGATGCTTTTACATTCCTTCATAACAGGCTAAGGAGCACTCAAAAGAGAGAACTTGAGACATATCTGCAGTTAATTAAGAGTCAAATCCAGAGAGGGATAAATACCTGGTATAGATAGAGAATGAAATCCTTCAAATTAAATGTCACTGCATAAATGAAACGAGAACCTGGAGATTTGCTTTGTGTCTGATCTGTTCTTGCATTCTCAAGGTTATCATTTATCCATTTGCATTAGATCAGCAACATCACCAACTGCATTGAGGTTCTAATAACAATTTCACAAACCAAGACAATTAATCTGAGATTTGTAGAACTTGGTTTCATCAATGCAAACCAAGGCAGACTTCAGTTAACTGTATACATGATTTGTATATTTGTATCCAGAATACTTGGGAATGAAACATGTCGTGTGCTTTTCTCTCCCTCGATATATTGACACTGTACATAATTCTGAACATTTCACAGAAACAAAAGAAATCACAGTCACTTCTTACTTTTGCTTGTATGTATTTATGTGCACAGGGGTTCTTTTTGATGCAAGAGAAAAGGTGATGAACTTTCCACATCAAATAGAAAAACACCATCAATGATATAGTCAAAGAGCTCAACAGTTTTCCATAGTTGATGATTAGTTGATTAAAGAGACAGTGAGTTGGAAAATTAATATTTTTCAAATTTATAATATGAACATAAACAAGAGCAACTATTCTACTAAGCTGTCCTACAGATTTGGAAATAATGATCAGTCTGGTATCAGGATTTTATAATCTATTTTATGCTAGGATAAGCACAAGTGGATTTTGTTGCTGTTTTCCTTTCCCCTGCCAGTGAAAAAAAGACAGCTATTACATACCACAGCTGACAAGAACTCAAGCATCAAAGTTTAAATCCTGAGCATCTTCTCTATTAGTAAGAGTGAAGAAATGGAGGGGTGACCAAGCTCTCAGGAGGGACCTCTGCAGGGCATGTTTGATACAAATTCAAGTGACAAATCCCAGAGGAAGAAACTCTTATTTCCAAGAACTTCTGCTAGCCCAATACCAAAGCATCACGAGCAAACCCCTCATTCCTTCAACTAACTAACTCTATTGATGTGGAAAAGTAATAAAATAATAGTTTGTGCGAATGAAGAGAGAAGTATCAAATAGTTTGGTTAACCTCAATTCCTACTATTTTTCCTTTAAAACCACATAGCTACGCAAAATTTCAGAAGGAAGTCAAGACAGAACAGAAATTACCACTACCCAGTGTAACCTATTCCTTACTGATCATTTCCAAAGGGTGGTCAGAGTAACTCATGGTCAAACTGCACAACATTTGGAGAAAATATCTTTGATAAAACAATTCACACAGCTCAGAACTTGCTAAAGTTTGGCTTGATCTCCAAAACATTTCCCATAACACCCGTAGCTTAAAATACATCACAACTTCAAGGTTTAAAGCAAAGACTTCTGAGAAGTGCGTAAATGTGTGCAAGCATTTCTGCTTGTAAAACGGAGATGGAAATTTCTGGAGAAACTCTTCCAAATCCTAGCTCAAAGTTCTTCAATTCCTGGCCACAGAAACACCAAAGCAAAACTTTCCTTTCTCTAAAAAGAGGTCAAATACAAACTCTGAATTTCTGCAAAATTTGACTTTGGACTCGAGTTTCTTACACCTGACCCGACTCTGTCTGGCCCCCTTCAGGTCGCAGTTACAATTAACAATGAACATTAATAAACAAGGTGCATTACCAGACACGAATATTGCCCTAGTAGAAGTAACTGTGTACATGACTGATCATCTCTCAAGAGCAACTGGCAAGAACAAATCCAGTCCCAGTGGAGCTCAGGAAAAACTGGGCATAAAGGGTCCCTGACCAGACAGGATTCCAACACTTCAATCTGACAGAGACGGCAGCAGCCACTGTACATCCCCACTTCCCAGAGCTCTGGGGGACCATATCCTCAGAAATCTCTCCCCCTTTCTTAATTAAATTTCAAAGAGTAAATAAGAAATACATCACGTGGAACATTTTGATGTCCCTCAATGAATCTAATTGGTCATTTTAAGGCAATACTAAAATATTTGAAATCAAGGTCTTTGCTCCGGGCTCTGCACATCTTCAATCCATATGGCTTTGTAGGTCACTTTACACAAGGACAAAGCCCAGAAATGTACAGCAGGAACCCAACTTTTAACCAGATTCAGATTATTTGTCTAAAAAAAGACATGTTTCAACAGTACAAACTGAATTTGAAATTACAGATATTGTGCCTGGATTTTGGCAGTTAAACTAAAAAATAAAGCTAAAATTTGCTCTGAGGTTTATGAAGAAACTTATATCCCTTTCCTGAAAAAACTTAAGATGTTTGATTTTTAAATGCTGATGGAAAAAGATATTCAATTGACTTTTAAAGGGCAGTCGTAACAGTTAATCAAACAATGACTGCTATTAGACAGTTTTACATGCTCCACACCTTGTTTAGTTCTAATTCAAGAGGAAAAGAAAAATCTAACAAACAAGAGGCAGGCTGGCTTGGGATAAAATTCCATTCGTGGGAGAACTAGGTAAGTGTTATTTTTGTGTGAATATTATGCATCTGCATAGGGTAGTGAATTGACAATACTGAATTTTAGTCAACTTTACTGGGAGCAGACGGTATGTAATACCCAGCAGGAACAACCCTCAGTTTATACCATTTTTAATCCTGTTTACAATAAATTAGGCTTGACCAAAATCATAATAAAGCATTTCCTATAAATGAGATTTTAAAATGTTTACTCTGTAATCTCTAAGGAGCCACTAAAAATCACTGTTTTTGCAGGCCCTGCTAAAACCTGGTCCAGTTTAGTAAACCATATTATTCTGTGTATGGGGAGAACTACACCTCTCTGAAAGTAATTTTTGCCTTGAGGAAAATTAAATGCATATTGCACCCTAAAGTTACAGCACCAGGAAGCTTTAGTATATTGAGCTATTTTAATTGGAAAGCATTTTACATATTTCTTAGTCCCAGTTTGTTGTCTTAAACATGCTGGTGAAAAATGTTAGGATGGCTAAAATTCCTATTTTTTTACTTTGCTTAAGGCACTATTTATAAAAATTCCAATGAATCAGGCCACTGGAGCCAGAACTTCTCACTTACGGGCTGGGGAGTAATTTCTACTTAAACTTCTCTTCCAAGCAAGCCCTCTAATCCTTGTGTTTTAAGGGATTTTACTACACACTAAATACTCAATCACTGCGTGCCAGGTACACACTAGCAACAGGACAGGAGGAAAAAAATTATTTTTTTGTTTTGATTAACCTCCCTCTCAACAAGTGATCGTGTGAAACTCTATCATGACTATGCAACCCAACAATTTGTATTAGACAAATCTTTTCAAAAATCTGTATGTTTCTGCATTATTAATGGGACATAGTAATATTAAAGGAAACAGGAAGATAAAGACATCTGAAGTATGTATATAAAAAAAGGAATATGAAAGTGCGGTGGAATCAACTTTCTCCCTCAACTTCACAGGTGAGCACAGACCAAAGTTGTTCATAGTCCTCCCCTCCTTGATTCACAACAGCCCCCCTTCCTCCTCTTTTTACAGAAAACATCTAATTAAAAACAGAATCAAAGTCTATTTTTGGAATGCTTATCAGAGAAGCCACTTGGGACTCCTGACCATAAGCAAGCAGTGCAAAGAAGCTGTTGAAATGACATTTTAAATTAGGTGCAGATTTGGCTTTATGTCCTGGGATGCATATAAAACATTACCTATAAAGGCAGCAGAATGTAGTGCAGGTAAGGACAGGCGTGTCCATCAGAGCCCAGGGAAGCAGCCCCAGGCTGGCAGGGCATGGTTACAGCAGGAAAGCAGGGCAAAGAAATTATATGCTGCCCATTCCACTGCTAAGCTGACTGTAAATATGTTGAGACCCATTTTGAGAGCACCAAGGCTAAGCACCCTAGAGAGCTGTGCTCATTCCTCCTCTGCCCTACTGTTGTACATTCCTAAATCACAAAAATAGCTACTCTGAATTAAGTACAGCCAGTGAATTTTAGGAAGGCTGAAAAGAATGATAGATTGCAATTTATATGCTGCACAATACCTTCAGTTTAATTGGACATGTGTACTTGATGTTTCTTTCAAATCAGCTCTAACTGTAGATGGATTCAAATGACCAGCCATCTGATCAGAATGCAAATTAAAATGCAATCAAAGAATGTGAGGTGTTCACATTGATCATGCAGATTTGACCCACTAAAGGGGAATTCAGAGCCATTCAATATCCCGAAACTAAAGTATTCAAGTGGTTGGATCCAAGATTTTGAAACCTGGAATTTCTGAAGAAGAAAGAAAATTGCTATTGAAGAGACAATGAAGTCAAAAACATAGGTAAAGATAAGCTGAGACTTATGAAAGGAGAACCAGCTTTAAAAAATACAGTCAGATCTGGTGTTGTCATTCAGGAGTGTGGAGCCTTAGGAAATTGCCTCTGCTCTTTGTGCCTTGGTTTCTGGTGCCTGCAGAAGGTGACTAAAATGATTCTAAGCCTTATACTGTTGAGGTACCTAGGCACAAGCTTACCATTTCATGATTATTTGGAAGGATGGAAGGCTCAACACTTCCTGTTAGTTCTAAAGCACACATCATTTGTGTTTATAACCAGAGTCAGCAGATTCTTAGATAGCTGGCTCAGGCATTACAGCCTGAACCAAGGCTGTATTGTGAGACAGGAGATACTACAGTAAATGAAACAGGTTTTGCTGACACTGTAGCCTAATAGCATATTAAAGCCAATAAGCAAAGACTACTTTTATATCAGAATGATGTATTTCATGCATCACATTTAGTAGCACATCTCCTTGACCGCAGATGTTTACATGGAATTTTCTTTCTCCTGGGAATTAGATATTTGGTAATTTTTAAAGTTAAAATTAAATACAGAAAGTGTAAAACACAGTACTGTTAGAAACTATAAACAGTGCAAGTGCTGCACAGTGCCGAGAATAAGAGAACAAACATAACTTGCTTTCCTCTTCTGCTAATAGAAAACAAGTTTAACTCAGTCTTGATTAAAGATGTTTATCATGCCTTTGTTAAAAAAACCCAACCAAACAAAAAAACCCCAGAACATCAAAAAAGGCTGCATCTCATTGAGAGGCTAATTGCTTTTCAACATTTCCTCGAACCTTGAATCATGTAAATGGACAGATAGCTGGAAAACAAAATACAAGTTTTCCTTAAATTTGTTAAGTCCTTACACAGCCCACAAAACAACTGTAAACCTCAACCTAATCACTGAAACATTTGAATTAGTATTATTTCTATTGCCACAGCACCTTCAAGAAACAGCATTGCATTAAGACACTCCTCCTCCCCCCACACTATCCGAGACTTCTGGGATGGAGATGGAGAGGGATCGTTCTTCTGGATATGGAGAAGGATCACCACTTTCACCAGGTTCATGTGCATGTACCTGCCTTATGCACTAGTCCAGAAATGGAGCACCCTCTGTTAACACATCTCGTTAGGTCCTGGCAGATGTGGCCATGTGTCAGCAGCAGCAGCAGGGATGGAAGGCTGGGCTGTGCTGTGGTGGTGACATGTGGCACATGTGAGGGGGCACAAACACCGCTTTGCTGGTCGTTTCATGGGCCTGGTTTTCCAGCAGGAGGGCACGAACAACAGAGAGGACACTAAGTACAGATGGTTTCTGTTACAAGGAAGAAATGCTGTGCTTGATCCCATGATCCATTTCAGCCAGCCTCATTTGTACCCAAAAACACCCCTTGGGCTATGAGAAAGACAGATGCTTGAATGTGAAAATGAGCAACTACTGAGTGACACTTTCTGTACACAGCTACTTACTAATAATTTAGAAAAGTGGATATAATAGGTATGTAGTCTACATCTCCATCTCCAAAGTGCTCTGCCTCACCATGAATTCTTTACAAGTCTTCCTGTATTTGGTGTCTTTCTCAATGTCAAATAACTAGTTATCTTTTAAAGCTTCTAGTCATCATTGCTTTGGGGAAAAAAACATTTAAAAATGTGAGGTAAGGTTTTAAAAGTGTGAGGTAAATTATCAGCTCTTGCCAGTAGTATTCATTCAAAGCCAGATGTGTGATTTATGAATACAAAAGTCTGGAAATATGACTAATAAAAATAAAATGTTATACAAAAGGTATGCTTTTTTAAGCTTATGATCTACTTAAGGGTACAAGGTACACAAAACAAACAATTTGAGTGTATAATCATATACAAGAACCCAAACAAGAGCTTTACCCTCCCATTAACAATTATAAATTAAGAGATATTTTAAGGCAATCTGATTATTAACATCCAACACAAGAAAGCATTAGTTACAGATGGGGTAACTCCTGCCTATCCTTATTTCAGAGCTGCAAATCAAAATGTGCTAGTGGAGCATGTGGAAGACTATACTCAAAAAGTCAGTGTGAGAATTCACTTTACTTTCATTTAATGTCCCAAATCTGATCACTTCTGTAATGACACGAGAAGAGAAGAAAACAAAAGTCTGCTACCACCCCTAAAAAGATGTTTGCAGCAGAAGGGCACTGATTTACAGCCCCGGAGGAGCTGTAGTTAAAGCATTTCACCACAGCTGTTCAGGAAAAAGCATGACTAAACCAAGGCAGGCCCTCCCTGAGTCATGGCTGGTGCCACCAGTCCTGCCTGTGGAGAAAAGGAGATCACTCATATCCTGACATTTTCCCAGCAGAGTTTGCTATATTCAATATGGCAACCTTTGACTTACTTTTGATGGTAATTGAGACTGGAGAAAGCATTTATCCTGCAAACATCTCCTTTCAGATGGCAAGTTGTTTAGGCAATTCTTCTCAAATATGCTTTTGTGATGGCAAACCACACCATATGAATCTCAATTCAATTGCACACCATGGGATCATGCTGGATGAAGAATACCACGATTCCAAAGAGCAGTAAGGGAAAAACATTTATCCCCAGCAGATCAAGCTGTTGAGGACTTGATAAAACACAATGATTCCTTCTCCTTCACAATGACACACTGACCTTGTGCGTCTTTTTTCCCTGTCTCCATCCTCACAGACCACTCTTGTTGATAGAATCACCAATATATGGGGTAGGAGGGAACATAAATACAGAGTCAGCAGCACTGGTATCACACTGAAGCTGATCAATAAAAGCACAGTGTTTCTGGCATTTTTGCTTTCTTGGGAGTTTTATTTTCAAAATATAAAGCCATTTTCTCACTGATGTGGCACCGAAGGCAGGGAAACATTATCTTTCCTCACCGCAGCAGGTTTGTTTCTGGATTTGGATAGTCTGGGTAATTCCCAGTCAAGATGTGGCACAAATCCAGCCTAATAACTCCCATGAGAGTCATGTCCCAGCCATCCTCTCAGGGAACAAGCACACCTACAATTCAGAGGTGGCTTGTCACAGGACACATGGCTTCATTTGCTCTGGGCCACAGCCACAACAGGTGGAAACTCCTCCTTGGGGTCACTAGCCCTCCTTGTGCAGAGTTCTGTCCCCTCAGCTGGGTGTCCTAGGGAGACTGGTGCTGGCATCCACCCCCAGAGCAGCAGCAGCCCTGGTATGGCCAGTGCAGGACCCTGACCATCTGCCTGTCTGCTCCGACCACGCTGAGGTGAGCACTAATGCACAGCACCAGGAAGGCACTTGGAAGGGCACAGGAGGAGTAGGAAGTGTAAGAATGAAAGTCAGCACTGGCACCAACTTTTCCAGCCAATTTCTACCTTCCAGTACTAATTGCTTTCATTTCTCATGCAGGTCTGTTTGTCCGGGGTTGGGTCGCTCTGTCATAGCTGTCATAGCCTGACCTTGCTGTGTGCCCTGATGTTTCACACGACAGTATGTGTGTGTTTATGGGACAGAGGGCTCAGCAAGTGCAGCCCCAGAGTGCAGGGGCAGCAGCCTGGTGTCAGTGCAAACAGGTCTGGAAGGCGAGGTTCACTTTTGGACATGATTGTCCTCATTTCCTTGAGAATGCTGACATTTCACAAATACCATCTCTCAAATGCGCTCAGTGGATTAGGAAAAGAGCATATTATTGTTAATTATGTTTATCTTGAAAATATAATCAGACTTAAATTTCTGCATCTTCTATTTAATCAAAGTGTACAAACAGCAATAAAAATGTCCTTCTCATTAAACTGAGAAGTCTCTCCTCATTTCAGAGCTACTAATACCTAAGCCCATTTTGAAATATTTTAACAAGATAGGACTGTACCATATAATTGGAAAAATGAAACTTAATATTTTTATACCTAAAGCAGTAATAAATAAGCCCGCATAAGCTTGCACAGTGCTCTGGAAGTGCAGTATGTGTTTTTCCATACATACTGCACTGAGCCTTAGGTGTGTCAGAATATTGATCCCCACAGCTCTGCCTCTATCACACAGCCACGGCACAATACTTGGGAAAGACAGAAAAAGCCAGCAGTGCTTAAATACAATAAAAAATTGTTACAGCACGATTAACTGAAAAGAGATCAATCCTTCCTGACCTCTGCAAGATGTGAAATTCCCTGCATTTCTTCTCTTCCTGGGTATTAGATGAACTCAGATTCAAAGATCTCACAGAAAAGGAGAAATTCACTTCGGAATATTGATTTGCTAAGGATAATAAAGATCAAATACTGATCAAAGATCATTGCCTAAGCTGCAATGTGTATCTTCAGACCTGACCTTAACTTTTCTGGAAGTTCACAGGAATTCTGATTCTGAAAAACGTCAATATGAGGCCCATCAGGAGTGTACAACATTTAGTAGAACACATCTGGGGTTGAGAAACAGGGCTTTAGCTAAACCGAAGAGATGAAATCAGAGATCAGGGCTCCATTTTCAAAAAATAGAATCATAAAAATACTGGTTGAAAGTCATTGAGTCCAACTGACTCTAAGTTGATGTGCACTAGGCCCTTTCCAGGGGAGAATGGGGATGAAGAGATCCCCAAGGACCTAATTTTCTTGCCTTTCAAAAAACTGATAAACATTTGATATTTTTAGTCATCAGAAATTTGTCAGCCTCCTTCCCAGTCACCGTATTTTGTCACAAACATTGCATATCAACCCCACAGACACATTTTTCAGGCCCCTTGGGCACATCCAGGACATGGATTTGATCACATTCACCTCTGTGAAGAGTCCCTGGCTTGTTGCTGCTCTGATGCTGGCTGCAGTTCTCCTTCCCAAGCTATAAGAATATGCAAACAGATCTCAGATCAGGCTTTGCTTATGAAGACTCAAGTTGAAAAAATACCTTTTACATTTGGCTTTTCCTATTCGTAACAGGCAAACCTTTCTGCTGAGCTTCCTTGTACTAGTGGAGTACCTTCTGTCAGCTTTGATGTTTGTTAGTCATTCATCTCCAGCTGGGCTTTGATATGATTTAGCAAGAATTTTTTATGTCAGCATTTACACAAATGCCCACTGTTTTGGGTTTGTAGTTTGACCCAAAGCTAAGAACTGACAGAAGCTTAGGATATAATTTGGGGGATCTCTGTGAGGAACTAAGGCCCTTGGAACAAGCAATGAATAGCACGATTGGAGCCTGTGGAAGTGGTGTGAAAATGCCCGGTGGCATTGCTAGTTGGCCATCCAAAAACTCAGGCAGACTTAGCAGATACAAAGACGTGGCTTAAAGCTCCACAAGAGAATGATATCTGTGAAATTAAGAAAGTCCTAACTAAGGCCTTATTTCAAAACTACACATGAGCGCTTGATCATTTCCAAAAGACATGGCAGCCAAATGTTTATACTTTGGATGGTCCAAAATCCAAATCCTCTTTAACAAGGTCCTGATGAGTCTTCAGTCTAAGGAAATCAAGAGAAAGTCTTGCTTAGGATCATCCAGTAGCTCAACAGCTGAGCTGGACACAGCCCTTTGTTCTCTTTGCTGCTTAGTTAATGACACTGGAATTCATTGTTTGTATGCACAGTGGAGGGCACAATATATTATTACAAAAAGAGGAATTGCTAAGAAAGCAAGTGGAGAAATATTTGCACACTAAGGACATGCTGTAAAGTGAGGCCACGTATTCTGTAGCTCTTCATGGAGACGCAGTCAGCAAAAACTTCCCCAAAATAAAAAGCAATTGGGACCTTGGAGTGACATAAATCTGTGCTATAGCATATACACATCTAACACTACAAACAGTCTCCAGAATAAGGAGTATGGTCCCAGTCAGTTAGTCTGGCTGCTAACAAGCAGCAAGAGCTACTTGAATGTAAGTCAGTGTGTTAAATGAATCTCAGGGGGGGCTATGAGTCACATCCTCTTGTAGGAGAAGCTCACATGAGAATCTGAAAGTCGGTGGCATCAGCACTGTGACAAAAGCATGGCACAGAGAGGGTAGCATGTACGGAGAGATCATTGTCAATCAAGCAGCAACTGGGGAGAGAGGTGGCAGCAGTGAATACAGAAATGCTCTAGTGAGTCATGTTGGGAGCAAGGGAGCAGATTAAGCTGTTTACTCACTTGCAGACACTTACTCCTCATAAAATCAGCACACAGCTATTACAGCTGTCACAAGTAGTTGTCAAAGCGTTCTTCCACAGTAATGGTGATTATTCATACTTCCAAGCAATACAAGCTGCAAGGCAAGTAATGCTAATGAACAAGCTGTCATTAGGTGTAACACATGGCATTCAAACTACCTGGTGAGAAAAGGATTAGATATTTGTAATAGCATCTAATGTTAAAATTATTAAGAAGGATTTGTTAATAAGACACTGTTGGGAATCTTGTAAGCAACTTGACATGATCTGGCAATGTGCACGTGCAGCCCAGAATCCACCTGTAACCTGGGATGCACCTAAAGCAGCATGGCCAGCTGAGAAAGGGAGGGGATCCTGCCCCTCTGCTCTGTCCTTGTGAGACCCCACCTGGGGTGCTGCACCCAGCTCTGGGACCCCCACATGAGAAGGACATGGACCTGTTGAAATAAGTTCAGACTAGGTCACTAAGATGATCAAAGGGCTGGAGCACCTCTCCTGTGAGAAAAGGCAGAGAGAATTGGGAGTGTTCAGCCTGGAGGAGCAGGCTATGGGGAGGCCTTAATAGCACCTTCCAGTACCTGGAGGGGACTACAAGAAAACTTACAAAATTATGGAGTGATAGGACAAGGTGAATGGCTTTAGAGTGACAGAGGGTAGATTTAGATTAGGTATTAGGGAGAAATTCTTTATTGAGAGGGTGGTATGACACTGTCCAGAGAAGCTGTGAATGCCCCATCTCTGGAAGTGTTCAAGGCCAGGTTGGATGGGGCTTGGAGCAACCTGGGATAGTGGGAGGTGTCCCACCCTGCCCATGGCAGTAGGGTTAGAACCAGATAGTCTGTGAGGTCCCTTCCAACACAAACTGTGCTATGATTCTATGATTCTTTGGCTATTTCTAACTAAAGGCATTTCCATTTGAAAATAAAAATATAATGGAAAAAACTAGAAATATACTTCTATCTCAAGAAAGCTCATTTCATGGTGGAATTTCTGTTTCATCTGGAAACTCTGTTTCCACAGAAAAAGGGATCAATACTCAGTCACCCCAAACACCACTACAAGGGAAAAATACCAGCAAGGACCCAGAACAATTATGATATTTACAGGAGAAGGTCCAAGGTGTGGGTGTACCATGTGCAGCAGGATATATTCCAGGCTGTTGTGCAGGACAGAAGAGAGGAGCCTGACAAGGAAACACACACTCACCCCTTGAAAAGGTGTTGGCTTTGTTTCAACATAAAACAATTAAAGTTAAAAAACAAACAAACTAACTAACTAACTAATGACAAAAAAACTTCCTAACACATTCTTTTACTAACCTATTATTTTAAAGCCTAAAGTGTTTTCTAGATATAGGAAATACTAGATTTAAAAAGTAGGATTAAATCTAAGATATAGAAAAACAGATAATCCAACATCAACATAAAGTTTTTGAAAAGCCTATTCCATTCCTGAAAACTGAATATTAGCCCAAGAAAGGTCTGATCTAACCTGTGTTCTTTAATAGTTCTCAAAGCCAAAGGTCAACTTTTACATTTGAGTCAACTATCATGTTTGGCCAGCTCTGCAAGTCCACATGAAAAACCAGGGCAAGCCATGTTACACATGAACACAACCCCCCCAGCTGTGTGCCTAAATCATCACTAGATCTTAGCAGTGTGCAGAGTGTGATACAGAAGGCTGAGTGCCCTGCAAGCTGCTTTGTGCATTTCTGATGGAATGCCATGGGGGAGATCTCTAAACCGTGCTCTAGAAACAACAAAGACAATGGCAAAGAGGAAGGATACCTAATTTAGCAGATTCCAAGTGAACACATCTCCACTGATTCAGTCAGGAGCAAGGAATGAATGAATTTTTAAAGACCACTTGAGGTCTGATGAAACTGTATGTAACTTAAGGACATAAAAGTTTTCAACACCATCACTCTCTGCTGTGAAGATTCAACTTATGCTGAAGTATCCCACCGAACTAGAGAGTGGATAATGGTGCGTGAAGAGCTAAAGAATAAAAAGAGAGCTCAGCAGATTCCAAAATTTCATTCTTTACAACTGTGCCTCTGCACCACTGGTACTGCTTATCTTTCCAGAACACGGTTTTTCTGACACTTGCCCTACTCAAGGAAACCTGGTTTGATCTCACAATATTAACAATTTCTGAGAAAGATTAATGTTGATAGCTGTAATAATAAGTAGAGATTTGGGTTAATCTTAGAATCTTTATAGTAGGAGACTCTACTCTCAGAATGTTTCAGATTTGGCTCTTAAACTTAGATACTAATTAATTTTGTTATTCTGAGAGGGGAGAAAAAAAAGATAAGAGGAATACCAAACTGAGCAACAGGGATGCAGGGCTGGGCAGTAGTCTCCAGTCTGACTTAACCATCCCTATGCTGTAAAATTGCCAGGTATTTATATCTGACAATTATCATCTTCTGATACAAGGCAACAGAAAAGGTTATGTTCCACCCAGTAGGTCAAGTGAACCTTTACAACGAATAGGAAAATACTCTATCTGGGTTACACACTGGCTGCTGCTGGCAACTAGTGCTAGGCTTGGCAAGGGCCCAGCACTACCACCACCACTGATGGCTGACAGGATAAAACTAACTGTAGCAAGAGAGATAAATTATAATAATAATGAAATAGAAAGCTGTCTCAGGTGTGTCTTCCAGCCTCTTCTAGCCTGTATGCAGGCAGAAAAAACCTCCAGCCTCAGTGGTGGTATAGAGTACTCCACTCCTTCTATAGGAGTTGAAAATTTTGCACTCTCTCCAAATGTCAAGCTTTGCTCAACATGTACAATTTAGAGCAGATTTCATTTCACATAGACAGATGTCTCTGTTACTATATCCAGTGAACTCTGGAAGGCATTTTAAGATATCTTACCTGCTCTGGAACAGTCAATCCTGAACACTGAATTGATTCCATCTATTACTCTATTTTATCAGGCTAAAGCCATGAAAATTCCTTTCTAAAATTTTGCTGTTAGCACGTAGACAGCTGAGGGATGGGATCCCAATTATGACACAGTTATGTGACAGAGAAACAGTGCTCACAGAGAGCAACAGCAACAAAAAAGCCAATCCAAATAAAAAGGATCAGTGTGTGACAAAATTCTTCAAGATTCAGAGCAAGCATTCAGCAGGACACAGGCTCAGAAATTAGGAATTCTAACAACACCACACAACTGTGATGCAGGGCTCTGAATACAGAGCTGTGATGAGTTTCTTAACATTTCTTCCAATCAGCTAGCTATCTGTGGGACAACAGAAAAGATGTCATAAAAAAATTATTATTTGATACAGTCTAGGAGATTTTTACTTGAAAGATGTTGCTGAAGGGCAAAGCATTAAATTATATATAGCTAAACCATGTCATGTATTATTAACATAACTTCTTTGTTCCTCTAGCAGTTTGTCTTTCTGCCTTAGGGAACTGCTCACACTCTCTACCCCAATATCCAAGATAAAGTCTGATAGCACTCAGCATTCAGAGTACTTAAAATCAATATTTATAGCAACAATTTACTTGTCTCACAGTTGCTGCTTGAAACTGATGTGTTAAAATTTACTTCCTGAAATTTCAGTCAGAAGATACAAATTGCAAGGGAGGTCTTGGAAACAATTCCCTTTTTTTAATTAAAAAAAAAGGGGTGTGTGGAGCGACATTTACTTGCTGAGATGCTTTCATGTTTCTTTCACCAAGCTTATGTGCAACACATTGCATATATTAGAAAGATATAAAAAATACTCCATAGATGCAGCTCCTGATTTGAAATATTTCAAAGCATATTGGAAACAAAAATCACATCTAAAACATAGCTGTACTCTTGGCTGCTGATTTAGGATGTGACTGAAAGACTGGTAAACTCTTTGGAGAGATTCCTGATCAAGAGGGCTTGAAATGGGCTCTGAAAAATCTTGATGTTACTTTGTTGAAGACACACACCATAAGATACCCATTTACCTAAGCATTAAGACCCTCATACTTCTCTTAATTGCAGCTATGCCCACCTGATGACACTCTCCCAGTTGCCAGCTCTTTGTTTTACACACGTGGCTGAATCCAGCATTACAGTACCCATTCTTATCAGGTTTTCATTTATGTATTAAAGCAACAAGGATATTTTCTGCATCCATTTCATCTTTTAAAGTCAGTTTAGTTTGATTCAGACTGTATTGCTCCATGTGTATTCCCTGCAAATATCATTATAGACATATTTACTACTACAAATGGTCATGGAAGATAAATATGAGGACACAACACAGTATTCATAACAGGCCTACTTTCATCTCTCTTGTTTCTTAGGAATTATGAACACCGCAGGCAAAACAACTTGTAAACACTAAAGAAAATAAAGGAGGAAATACAAAAACATTTTATATTATCTTCTGAGTCAAGCTGCTTTATTTCTAGTCAGCTGGACACTGATAAGCACTTGTGTAACATACTGTAAATTATATATACAGGCCAGTCATGTTTTCTCTACAAAATTACATAGTTTGTCATGGTATGTCTTCAATGCAGTGTTAATTAAGATGCCCTCATCCACACCTGATCTGCAAGATTAACCTTCCTCAGATGGGCAACTTCATGGCAAATCAACACTTCAGTTGCTCATTGTGCAACAGTGCCACACTCTCACTCCCAGAATTTTTCAGGCTTGTATCCTGACAGCACGTAGGACAGCAAGTAAATTGAGTGGCTCAGATCCTCTGCCAGGCACTTGTAAAGAGGAAAGCAGCTCACTGTCATTCTGAGTACAGAGGCAGGATATCTGTTGGTGCCACAGTGGCTTGCAATCTCAGCGGAGGAAAAAGGAAAATTAACTACTTTTATTTAATTAGAAAGCCTTTCACTGGTTTTCTAGAACCATTTCTGGCTAGCAAAAAAGTATTTCACAATTCCCTTTCAACAAGAAGCATTTTGAAGATATACTCATAAGGATATGCTATAATATCACTAAGAAGTTAATGATACTGTTAGTATGAGTTTAATGTAAATATAAATGCATATGGATTAGACATCCTACTGTCCTGATGTAGCATCGTTAAGGAACAAATATGAGCAGTACATGAGATTAAAAATGTAAGCTTTATTCAATGTTTCTTTGGGGCCTTCTCCAAGGCAGCTACATCCAGCATGTCCCTGCCAGGTCACAACAAAGCTGAGCAGGGTAAGACACTGCTGTGTCTCCAGAAACCAGCTATTATAACAGTAAAATTAAGTCAATGTTTTATGCATATTTTGGTTTGCTTCTCTTTTCTTCTGTGAACACCAGCCTGGCTCTTCTCTAAGTTTGGAGTAATTTGTCAAAGTGTACAAATGCTACTTTTACCACATTTAATCTCATGCCAGCTTCTGAACTGAAGCACCATAAAATAAACCACTGCTTCTTTCTCCTGCCTTTTACATAAGCTAATACTGAAATTGGAAATAGGACCCAGTTCCTCCTAGATTCAGTTCTCTGATGCTTAATAAGGCAAAGAACTATGTCTGGAGCAACTGTTGTCTCAAACACTTTTCAATTTACATACCCAGAAACTAACGTACCAATAAAAATACTTTTCCTCTCTCATTTTACGGATACTTTAAGTTAAATTTCAAAGTGCAAGCACTTATCAATCACTTAATTCACAAATCAGAAAATGGAATCTGAACTATGAAGTGAGAGCCAACAACAAACTCAGAGGGAACAGCTGGAGACTGTTTCCTGGCATCATAAAGGGTAGAACATTCTTCTTTAGAAAGGAGGATGGAGAAGAGAAGAATCATCATTCTAACAACTGGCTTTCTGCTGGCAACATGTTAATATTGTAATATTGAGACCCCCGGTGATGTTTTAAAATTTCTTCCAAATTGTTGTGAAGACACTAGCGACCTCCTGTGCAAGGTCATACAATTAATTAGAAAGTAAGCAGGTAATGAAGATTCCCAGCTTTACAAATACACACTGTCCTGAGTGGAGAGAGGGGAGTGCATGAAACAAAGCATTTAATTAATTCAAAAATGTTAGACATGGCTGAAAAACCACTATTTTCACCAAATATAGTTATTTGGTAATATTCGACCTCTGCAACATGATGCCTTTACATTCAACATGGGAGATGATTCCTTACTAGGTATATCCAACAAGTGTCATTTTCACACTACCATACTGTCTAGGCACGGTGAAAAGTGAAGAGATTCACATATTCAGCCACTACCAGTGTATCCTGAACTACATGTGTAAGTCCATCAAGCATCCTAGGTACAAGAAACTGATTATTCTGTTAAAGTATTAACTTTAAATTTATAGGCCAGAACTGACATAGCCAGATGCATAGAATCTTAATTTTGCTTACAGAAGAAACACTAAGTCTATCTTCCTTCCCTTGTCCTGTAATACACAAAATTCTCATTTGAAAAAATAGCTGAATGTGCAATAATAATTTGTAATGTGAAATACTGTTAATGTGTTTCCTCAGAGAGTTCCTGTTCCAGAACATAGCAGAAACTATTTTTATTGCTCAAGTTTTCATTACAGAGATGCCACAGCACATATATCTTTGGTCTACTATGCACAGTGTGTGACAAGCTAATGACAAGGTTCTTTTCTTGCCCACCCCCTCAGCCCTCCTTTTGTATTTTACTATCACCAGTGCACTAATATTTAGACAGATTTACTTTGGAGCAAATAGTAAATGACTGTGAAGTTGTTACAATTTCTCATTCTCGTTCTGATTAATGAGCTGAAGGAACACTCCCTTCCTTCTCCTTCTGTGGTAGAAAAACATATTGAGTTTATGCATCAAATAATTTTATACCTGCATTCCCTAAAAGATGGATGAGACTGGCATAACATTGATGGCTTTTCCAAGAGGGAATAAGGATCCACAAAGCCACCCTTCAGCAGTCATTCCAGGATGAAGGATTAAGAATATACTGTATCACACTCAGCAAGTCTCTCTCACACACAAACTACCTGCACAAGCAATGCCCAGCACATAAACAAAACCCCTCTCAATTCTTCATAACCTCAAGCAAAAAGAGAGAAAAAAAAAAAGCGCAATTTTTTAGGGAGTGGGAGAGAAAAGGCTAGCTCCTGTATATGGTATAATGCATATATGAGAGAGAGACAACAATGAAGAAACCAGGAATACCGTACTCAGAAAGAGCAAACATCAGGCAGAGCTCAATAAGAACTGAGAGTGGCCCAGAAACAAGACTAAGAGGCTTCTGGGCCACACGAGCTGTGAGCACAGTTTTTTGTGGGGTTTGCTGTCTCTCATTTTCAGGAACACAAGACTTTCAAATCAACAAGATGATCCAAACCTTTGGTATGACTACCAAGTTTCCTTCCTTCCAAAGGCAACCTGTGGCTCTTCAACTCTAAATAGCTATTATGGTCAAAAAGGGTAACTGTATAAAAAGGCAGTCAACATAGACTATTTCTTTGCCCCTCAAGAACATCCAAAACTTTACAATATGATGTTTAAAATACATTTTAGAGGTAAAAGGCATCAAAATCAGTTTTATACCTAAATGCTAAAAAAACTCGCTAACCCAAACAACTCTCGCTAGGGCTGTCACAGGCAAGGAATAGAAAATAAAATACTTTCTGATGGATAACTGAGGAAAAGCTGAGTAAAGAATGACATCAACCTGCAGAATTTATTACCATGGCTTGCTGTGCCAGTACTGAACAGTTCCATTACAATGAATGCTGTTTGTAAAACAAACTCTATTATCAGTCAGCAGATAATAGCTGAGCATGATCATGGTGTAAATTATTACAGAAGACTACAAGCAGAAGTGATTAAGAAAAAGTCAATACTGGGAGAAACACTTATATCAGTTCAAGGAAAAAACTGCTAGTGGATAAAAGACAACACATTTCAGATTTGAAATCTAGCAATGTGACAGACTGCTTGTTTTCCACTCAATAATTAATTAACTTGTTCTACACCAGGGGGATTTTTCTTCACAAAGTAACTTTACTCTTCTGGCTGACAAAACATGGGACCCTTCAGGTCTGCTATTACATTCTATAAGCCCAAACAATTTATAAAATAGGAGCACATTTTTGTCATCTTTAGAGCAAACAAAAATGAAGGTATTAATTTATCAGCATGCTTTACTATGTGTTACATACATGACCTGCAATATTTGTCTGAGTAGATTCATCATTCAACTGCACTCTCTTATGAAGTCATGCTGCTGTACAGCACTGACAGAAAGACACTCCAGTGCTATGATTCCTTGTGTGAAGAGTTTTCCCAGCAGCATTCTGATGAAGCTCTGCAAGTCATGTCTCTTCCATGACATGCCACAGAGTGGCTGGAGAAGACGTGCTGTCTCACAGGAATAAAGAACAATCCCTGTGAAAAAAGACAAACTGCTGTGCGTGAACTAAGGCAGCAAAATGACAGCCAATGTAATCCTGGAGAGAGCCAGTCCAAGAAACCAGTATGGGAAAAAACACCAAGGTTTTTATGGGAAAAGCCCTGATTTCATGGAAGATACATTTTCTGAATAAAAGAAATCATGCAATTGTCCTAAATTATTTCTAGTTTCTCAGCTGGACACAAAGTGCTTCATTCCCACTTTTATCGCCTTCATGAAATCCCTGAAACTGCTATATATTAGGGGTTTCAATCTTTTGAAATAGCAATTTTGTTCCTAAGTCAAATCCTGCTTCAAAAGAAGGGGAGAGCTTGTTTCACTGACTTGCAAGATCTCTTTCACAATCTAGGAAGGCAGAACTTGTTTCATATTCTGGAGCTAAAATGTTGTCTATCCATTGCAATTAAGCCTGCGGCTTTGTCAGAAATGGAAAACTAGTAAGACATTCTCTTACTTCAGGAAAAAAAAGAAAAACCCAAGCAAAAAATATACTCTTCAGGTTGATGTTGGAGGCAAATAACTCAACTACAAAAAGCCATCAGGATTTTGCAATTTTAATTTTTCTGCTCATTGAAGCTTTCTACTTTCAGGCAATTAAAACCAGGCATCAAAGGCACACAAAATTGGGATGGGGTACTGATTAATTTGCAGAGAAAAATGTTCACAATTTAGTTAGACAGACACAAATCAGGCATCCATATCTCAGGAATGGGGAGTATTTAATGCACTAAGGAGAGCTGAGAGGAGCACAGGGAAGAGAAGATGGAAAGAGGACATGCAGTGTCTGTCCTATGGAGGGTAAAAACGTGTCTGCCAAGTGCTGCTTGTGATGAGGGCTCAGGGACAGATGCAGAGATAGAATAGTCCTAGTCTATGAACAATTATTTCTTCCTCTTAACTTGGCCCCTACAAACGTTTCTGCATTGCAACAAGCACAAAATCTAGATTTTGTGCTCATGCTGAAATTCAGAGTATTAATGCCCATTCTTAAAAGTGTTGGGCCACTCAGATGAGGCAGAGGAGATACACATTAAAATCTCCACTGGAATCAATTCCTTTCACTCTGAAAACTCAGACATCAACATCATCTCTCTCTATCAAAACCAGCACTCTTCTAGTAAAAACCACCATACATGCAGTGCCACTCAGTCATACACCTATTGAATACCAAGCTCACTAATGATCTGCTAGAACACCTCTTTAATGCTTGACTGTGTCCACCTCTCTCGTGCCACTTCCTTCAGCTGAGTCTCAGAGTTATTAAGAGTTCTTCAGACCACTTGATGAAACCGTTGCTGGAGAGCTATAGAACCACTTGCTTTATTTACTTGGCCCTTGCTGTGAAAATTCACCTCACTGAGGCCAGTTTGCAAGCTCTAAGAAGGTGATGTTTGTACCCTCTTGGCAGAGATTTTCCTACATGAGCAGCCACTGAATTTCCTAAGGGAAGGTGTCTAATGCACACTCTGGGCTGCAACAGGCAGTACCAGGGCTGGGCACACAAAATCAGCTGCTCAGTACCTCCATGTGCTGGTTTGGGCTGGGGTAAAGTTAATTTTCTTCATAGTTAAACTACAATACTCCCCCAGCTTTTGGACTCAGAATTTGTGATGAAGAAATATATCCAAGTCAAAGACAAGTAGGACAGGAGCGAGAGAGAAGGAGTGAAGATGGAAAAGAGAGAGAAAATTAGACCTGTTGAGGGTTCAGTGACGTGTTCAGAAGAAGAGTCTGGAATACAAAACTAGAAGGGAAAAGTATTGAGATAGAGGGAACAGGGGAGAAGTGATCCAAATTTTACCAAGAATAGGTAAAAGAGCTGATGGGAAGACAGAAATTCTGTCAGCCAATACCACACCAACCTCTCAATTTTTGAATTATTAATCAAAGAGGTCAGAAAATTCTATAGGATATTTTCCCTCCTTTCATAATAGAATACTTGTGGAAGGCAATAAGTAAAAAGAAAGTAAGATGTTTTTGAAAAAAAATAATACCTAGATATTGTTCTAATTTCTGATAAACATTGAATTTGATGGTATCTCTCATTGTCTGAGAGCAGCTGTTTTACTGACAGTTGTAACTGCTTTGATACCAGCAATAAAAATGTCCCATCTAAAACAGAAACTAAGAGCTGTCAAAGCTCTTTCAAAGAGAACATATACATGTCCCAGCCGTGACCTGGAGAAATTGCCTAAAGGAATGAAAGGAGCCCAAGTTCCCAGACAAAAGAATTTATAAAAAAGGGAAATCAACTTGTGTCAGATGCAATCTAGAGACCTCTAAGAAATGAGCCTCTTAACAGCTCATCTGGCATGAAATAATAACAAATTGCAATCATCATGGTTTTGATATGGACCTGAGATGTCAAAAGCATTAGCCCACATTTCCCAAACCACAGCCTCCTGAAAGATAGGCATTTAGAGAAGAAAGAGGCAGAGATGAAAAAAAACCTCAGTTGCTAGATTTGAGAACACATTTAAACTAAGAAAATATCTAAAAATAATAAACTAAGACAGGATCCTCTCATGGTTTCATTTTCTGATGTGGCAGTAGGTTTACCTAGGCACTCTTAAGATGTTTAACATCCCAAAACTAATCAGGTTGTCCACTGCACTTAATGTACCGACAACAATTATCTAAGTAAAATTATCTTAACATCTTTGAGCAAGCACACTGCCCAAGGAAATTTCTACTTTGGATTTTCTTCTGCTTAAAAAAAAAATCACATTATTTGATTCCTTATTAAAAAGCATTTCAATGTAAATGTTTTGAAAAAATCTCCCCCTTTGTGTAATTTTTATTCTAAAGGCTTCATAATAACTAGTCACTGATCTGAATACTAGAGGCTGTTGACTTTGTCTCATTTATTCTACTGCTTGTATTCCTTGCTAGATAAAGTATAGTCATAAAAACTTCATTGCCTTGTGGAAAATTTAGACTTGTGCCAATCTTCTGCAATCTTATCCTCATGTGAAGTTCACCAAGGATGACAGATATGCTGCTGGTTCAAGGCCGAGCTTGGAATATCTTTTCCTCGTTCAAAGGACCTTTATTATGCATCTTTGTATCCTCAATCCATCAGTACAAATGGCATACAAAGCCAGGAATGATCAGGAAAAGTTCCAATTACTTTCAGCAGACAAACTTCATTGCTGCTATTCCCAACAGAAAATCATATTTAGCCAGCCTGATGTAAGACACAACAATTACCATAAGATTATAGATTGAGGTTTATAAAAAGCTGGCAACTGTTCTTGATGGCTCAGAGAACTCAATGTCTATAAAGTAAAACACATGAACACAACCCTTTGAGAAAAAAAAAGAAAAATGTCTGGCACTTCCAAACGTGATGGGGAGGACTGTTCATTTCTCTAGACAAGATACCAAAATGCTACTGTGCAAGCCATGAATGTTCACGGCTTCCCTATACTGACGAACAATCAGCACAGTGCAGGGAAAGCCTTCCACAAAAGTGCACAAGTGAAGAAATAAACTGATTCAAGCACTATTTAAGATAGATCTGACAAGTCTGTCTGAAACCTACGCCTTTGGTTCTGGTGTCAACTCCAAACCCCATGTTTTTGCTAGAGTAGCTGCTGACAGTAGTGGTTTGCCCTGCTAGTATGAAAAAGAGTTCTTGAAAAAGTATTTTAAAGGAATATAATTGCTACTGAACTAGATGTGTGCTATAGAAAGCAAAAAACACTTTCAGGCAGGAGCAATACTATTTAACAAATAAGGTACATGAGTTTTAAATTAAAAGGTCTGCAAAGTGCTTCGCACTGGTGTCATCCATCTCAGTCCTCACAGTATCCCTGTGGAAAGTCATGCAGTGGTTTCCTCAATTGCTGAAAAGAATTCCAAACTGCTGTCTCTGTCACTGCAGCACACAGCAGAATCTAAATAATTTCTAAGCCTTCATTCAATTTCCCATGTGGGAATTTATTGAGAATTAGCTTCTTAATTCCTGTTGAATAAGCCTTTGATTTTTTTAATATGCAGAAGCAAATTGTAAGTTAGAGGTCAAGTTTATCAGAGCTCTTTTTTCTTGTGTGGAAAACACACAATTTACCAGCACTTGAGAATAATAGGCAATATTTTTGGTGAGCAACAATACAGACAATGCTCTTTAAAGTGAGGATGCAAAGCTACCCCACAAAACTTGAACCCTGTGCTGCAAGTCATGGAACACCACAGAGTTTCAGGGAGATAGCCAAGAAACTGACTTAGAATGCAGAATCAACTGCTTTCTCACTACAGGAACACTTTTAGCAGGTGGATGGGTCAAGGACATGATTTTAAAGTCTTGCAAAGTTATCAGCACCTAGTTAATTTCTCTCTGAAATTGAAAGCAGGAATATTACCTTGTAAATCTTCTACAGTACTTCCTACAGCAGGGTAGATTTGCCTTGGATAACAAGGGGATTCTGAAGCATTAGCAGGGAAAGCTGCAAGGAAATTGCACACAATGACAAAGCCATTCTCCAAAATGGGATAGCCACAGAGGAGGTTGCGCAGAACTCAGAAGGCTTTTAAGGTCAAAAGTAAGTAGGAGATACAGAAAGCAATTATACCACAGTTTGTTATAAAACTTGGCTTGCAGCAGAATGACAGAGAGCTTAGCTGGAGGGGAGTGGAAAAATAACTAGAAACAAGGCTGGTGATATTAATTGCCTAGTTTTGGAAATAAACATCTGAAGCATTTGGCTATGGGCAAAGATACTTGGACACAGCAGAAGATCCTAAAAAGATTGTTGAATTTCATATAGCAGAAAGAACATCTAAACAAAGGAAAAGATGTCAAACTGAACTGTTTGTGCAGGCTTGGGAAGATGAAGCTGGGTGGTGTGCGGCAGGTGGATTGCTTGTTTAGGTGTTATCAAAACTCAATTCATCCTGACATGTCCAAACTGATAGCAAGCGGACATGGACTAACATCAACATGAGATTGTGAAGATTAGTTTAGGATGACTTTTAAAAATTGAAATAGAAGCCTTTGTGTAGAGAAGAAAACACAAGATCTACTATAAAACAAGGAAACAAGAATGACAGAATGGGGGGGGGAAAAGCCAACTCACACTTTGAAAAGTGAGAATAGCATAACAACCAGAGAAGAGGAACCTGAAAATTCTGAAGGATACAAGGCGCAAAAGTTTAAGATGACAAATCTTTGTGCCCAGGATTCGGACAGTGTAAGAGTTGGATTAGGTTGTTCAGAGTGGTCTGAAGAAATTGTTTTAGCCCTGTAAGAAATGATTTATATTAAGGAGTCTTTGGTTTCAAAGAACAAATATCTAAACCAGGTGAACAAAGGGTGGCTGAACTCTTTTAGTGTGGTCAGTTTGACATCATTTCTACAGTCAGATGTGCCAGACTCAGGTTTCTTGCACAGAAGTAGCTCCCAGGGTCGAAGGTCACAAAAAGGTCCTGTGATTACTTGGAAAGCCACAAGTATCCTCATGCCAGGCATACAGGAAATTCAGCTCCTCACCCTAGTGCTCCTACACTACAGTGTGTTCAGTACTATGTTCAAAGCAACAGAAAAGGCTATTCCACTTGGTAAAAAGAGAGTTCTTACCCTGAAGAATACACTTCCCTTTTACTTACTATGTAGAGAATGGAAAACAAAAAATAATATGCTTCATAGTAAGCAAAATTTTCATGTTTGACACACACGTCTCATTTTCTGCTTTATTTCAACTCTAAAATTACATCTTCCATCCTGTTTCATCACTGTAATTGGAGGTATACTACACAACTTTGGTCTTCCCATCTGCATGAACCTGGCAAACATCAATAAAAGGCAGCATTGCCAGCTAATAAGTGTCTGATAACATATATTACAAGAAAAGAAAGAGCACCTTCCCCTCACATTGCCCCAAACTGATTTTCCATCAGTTTGATTGGGACTGATTGACTGCAAAAAAAGTGATTGCAATTACTCACTAGTGAATTAAGTTGGTTGGCCTTGTTTGGTCCAAGAGGATATTGTTCCTTCACAATATGATCTGCCACAATAGTGAATGGCACTCAAAATTCAGTTTCTGGTAATATCAATACATCATTAATTCTAATAAATAGTTCACTTCAATATAGATGTTAGAAGACAAGGTGCTACAGCCCAATCTCGACTGACAACACAGCAAACCTTTCTGGATCCCTTTGAAGACACTGCTTTGTTGTCTTAAGTTTACATGAAAAAATAAGGCAAGCTCTGAAGCAAAAAATATATCAAAAAAGGACCTGTGTTTATGTCCAGTAATAATAGAGCACTTCAGCAGCACTAAAACCAAAACTTTCAAAACAGAAGTGCACAGACACTTCACCCTAGTGTGACAGTGACAACTTGAGCCACATAATCTTGTGCCTAAGTGGAATGGGAAAATGGTTTACAACTGTGCAGACATCTGTATATCGGGTTCATACTGTTGCCTAAAACTTTGCAGTGCTTTATTTTACCTTTCAGATGCTGAATAATTTTATTTTAAATCTCCCCAACAGTATGAGGTTCAGCAAGACCAAGTGCTGGAGCCTAGACTTTGACCACAACAATGGCCCAGCAGGCTGGGGGCAGAGTGGCTGGAAAAGAACCTGAGGGTGGTGGTNAGAAAAGGAGGCTCAGGGGTTACCTTATCACTCTCTACAACCACCTGAAACGAGGGTGTAGCCAGGTGGAGATCAGTCTCTTCTCCCAGGCAACCAGTAATGGGATGAGTGGACACAGTCTCAAGCTGCACCAGGAGAGGCTAAGGTTGGACATTATAAGGAATTCCTTCATAGAATGGATTACTAGACATTGGAATGGGCTGCCCAGGGTGGTGCTGGAATCACCATCTCTGGAGGCATTTAAAAAAACATTGGACATGGCACTTGGTGCCATGGTCTAGTTGACACACATGGTGGTGGTTGGACAGAGATTGGACTCCATGATCTAAGAGGTCTTTTCTAGCCTACTTGATTCTATGATGCTGCACAAACTGAATATTGACATTTCAGTTTGCTGCATAAACTGAAAACTAAATAGCAATGAACTCCTCAAGGTGCCATGATCAGAGTTAAAGCTTTCCTCTGTCCTAGACTTCTAGACTTGGGGTACTGGAAGAACCAAAGGTTTATTTGGTGGAGAAGAAAATATTTTTCCATGTGTAAGCTTTTGTTATCAAAGATATCAATCTGATTCTTTCTAGGTATCGAGTACAGTATCCTTTGAAAAGGGGAGGAGGAAAACAACATTAACTTTGTCTTTACTTTTCTTTCCCCTTTTTCTCTTCATTTGCACCTAATTTCACAGATTAAAAGGGACTAAAAGTTGGCTAGTGGGTAATAGCACAGAAAAAGTTTAAGTGCTAGTTTTCTCTCTAGAACAATTCAAGTTATCTCTCTAAAATTAAAGATTAGTGGCGCCTGGCCAACAGGGTGAGAGAGCTTAGTTTCAAAGAATCCATAAATACAAATTATTTTCCTGGATTACCAGAATTTCTCAAATGCATAGTTTGAACTGGATCACTTAAACTCCTGATTTAGAATTCTCTGAGAGTAAAAATATCCTGTAAATTTTGAGACATATTTTGATGATTAAAAACAAGTTTAAATGTCCCAAATACACACTAAAACTTTGGTCTTCATTCTTTTTACATCTTAGCCCAGCTATTTGCCAAATAAACGCTTGAATTTAGTGAAGTTTTTCAAGGAGAAGGGGAAAAATAAAAAAATGAACATCCCACATCCTCACAAAAAGAACATAAACAAAATCCTTCTATTAAGTCCCTGGTCTCTGAGATAGGCTACTGAAGCCTCTGGTAAGAAAGAAAGACAAGGAACAAGACTAGTACAAGAAATAATCTCCAGATTTCAAGCCCCAAGGTCAAATGTTACAGATGCTACTGATTCCTTCATATATTTTCCTTGACACCTATCAATGCAATCAATCTTAAGTGAAGTTGTAGATGCCAGAAAGGGAATAGCCTATCATGATTTGCAGCAACCTTCAGAACTAGGTGAACTTTCTCTGTTGGAAGTGCTCTGTGCACCAGTTTTCATATACCTACTGGCTATGTGAAGCATTACTGTTTTATGACTTCCTTTGTCATGTATGCATGTTCATATTTCATGTTTTATTTAAGAAACACCTTCAACTTCAGAAATTTACACAAAAGTCTTCAGCTCAATCTCAAACTTGGAGATGAGAGAGGTCTACAATAAAAGACCACATTGAAATTAGGTGTCATTTTCTATATTCTTATAAGAAGTTTGGTTTAATGCATTGTATATAATACTGCAGCTCACCATTAATGGTGCAAGTAGAGGTATAAACTAATAATGATAATTAAAATGGACCATGATAATTTTGTCCTTGCCCAATTCTAATTTCTCCAAAATACACAGATCTAAAGAAACGAAAATCAATCCTTTATTACAAACTCTAATCGTGCTGACAAGATTGCCTCGATTTTCTTTGTGTTTTCTCTGCTCTACTAAGCACACTTACAAACTTACTTGCTTTATAATTATAAACTTAACACATGGGAAAAAAAGATGAGAGGTGAAATTAAATCAGGCGTCACAGTGACAGCCTGACAAGAATCCAGAAGTCAACATTCAAATTGTGGCAGTAATTCTGCTTTGCTAAATTACCAATATGCAACATAAACATACTTGATATCTCCTCACCTACAGAAACAGAAAATGGGAACTCCATTAAATAGCAAGAAAAGATTATATACAGCACCATGGGAACAGAAAAAGAGTGAAAGATAATACCCACATCTGGTGTCATTTGAGATAAATCAGAGTGCTGTGCTCCATGGCAGGAGTTATAACAACTCTTTTGCCATTACAAAGGATCAATAGCAGTGCACTGGTTCTTTCCCTGTATCATCTGTGGGTGCTTGTAAAACCCAACAGAATTGCAAGAGATGTCAGAAGAGACTAACCACATCAAAAACATCCACAGACTCAGAGAATCTAGAAAAACTTCCATGCAACAAATCTAACAGAACACAGCAATGTGTTGGTCCCCACAGAGGAATCCTACTGATTATTTGGTAATTAAGTTAGGAAGGTTTAACCAAAGATGCTCCAAAACCCACAGGTTAAATTTGAGTAAGACCTTTCTCCTCTTTAAAAATAATAATTTTTAAAAGTATACAATTCTGCTGAACTGATAAACAAGGACACAGTTACCTTCTGAGTAACAAGTGTTCTTGTAAATATTATGCATAAAAGCTATGACTGTATTTGGCAGAGTTTCTGTGTGCCACAAAGAAGTATCCCTTTGCCATCCTCTGTTGTTCATCAATCAGGAACCATTCCTAGCCATCACTTCTGCCATTCTGCTCCTGGTGAATGTTCCATCTGCCCCACCCTACTGCAGTGTCATGCATCTTAGCTTAGCCACCTTTCTTCCTGCATGCAATACAGCAGCTGCAGTGAAATATGTCAGGTAAGAATATAAAACAAACTGCTGTCTTCCACACAAAGATTTCTGTAATCCCTCTGGCTCATTATGAAACTGGTACAACTCTAGTCCATAGGTTGCAGATGTTGCTTTTTTTCCTAAAGAATGAGACCAGAGGAGCAAACAGAACATCCAGAGTTCTGCTTTGAGTCTTTATGCATAATCACACCTAGTAATTTACTCACTGAGACAACATGGATTAGCTCTAGTAACAAATACTTGGGTACATGATGTCTTTACCTAATGCGATTTCTTAGCTTTACAGATATTCTACTTAAAATCAGCCTCAAGTACCATCAACCAAAACTTTGGCTGGCCTGGTTTCACCCTTAATGAAATAGTAATACCTGATGATATCTACTTTTTTCTCTTGTAAATGTAGGTGAATTGTGAAGATCTTGTAAGATCTTAATATATGTAATTCAGGTTACACAATTTAAAAAGTAAAAAAATAAAGAAGATACTAGTGCTGTGCATAGTTCAAGATGTGATAAAAGCTACCCTGAATTAACTTATTGCTTTATCCTCCTTCAGATGCATATTTTTCAATAAAACACATTCTTCCTGCTATGAGCTTGATTTCAAGCAATGGCATGGACTCCCTGCTGCACATACAAAGTCTCTGGCAGCCACTCACACTTTACATCTCTTGTTTGCAAAGCAATATATAAAGCATGTAGAATCAAAGAAGTGTCAGCTGTGAAACTTTAAAGTGTTTTTATTTCTAGCACAGGCTCATCATTGAAGAATTCAATTACTTTGTGCCTAGAGCTAAAATCCTTATAAAATTTTAGAAATTATTTGGTTATAGCATGGTCAAAGAACTCATTATAAAACAACATAATTGTCTGCAATTTCCAAGACAAAATAAAATATTGAACAGAACAGACTTCCACTGTGGGATTGCTAGTTCATTTAAGAACCCCATTGAATTATTCTTGACTTTCAGTCACCTATACTGGATTCCTAATTAAAGGAAAAAAGATGCTATAAAAGGTGGGATTTATATGTTTTGTTATCAGAGCTGGAATAGCTAATATTATCCCTTCAAACCAAGGAGGGGCACTCAAATTCTGGAATGAAGATTCAGGGCAAATGGTGACAAATTGCTACCTTCTCATCTGTGGCTGTGAGAAGCTATTTAACCATCCCCATGTGACATTTATGTGGGCACAGTAGCAGAGTTTTTCTGCATTGCTGAGCTGAGAGAAGAGTTACTGCCTCTTGCAGTGAAGGGACAGGACCAAAGGAGGAGGGGAAAATGGACCAGCTGGTTGCTCCAACTGGAGTTTTCCAGCACACTGAGTACCAAGGAGTCAGACATACAAACCCACGAAATCCACAGGCACATCCTTATCCCTCCACACACCACAGAGATGCTGCTGGGGAGCAAACTGCACTTCTGGCAAGCATATGGGACAGTCAAGCTATAACCAAAGCCACCTTCTGTAAAAGCACAAGCCCTCTTTACTGTGGCGATGATCCCCATCTGCAACACACAGCTGAGACATCCATGCTATCTCCAGCAGATGGCAAAGGTAGGAATTTGTTACTGTACTTAAAGCAGTCTTTCCCTGTCCTTCAAGGCTCCTCACATTTGGCACTCGCCTGTGCTCCTGGAGAGTTCTCCCCACCCACAGACCAATCTGCAGCTCCTCTGTGCAGCAGACCAGAGCATTTCACACACAGCAATGCTCCCCACGAGTGCCAGGGAGCAGCAGCAGTGCCAATGCAGGAGGCACTTTGCACAAAGCATATTTATTAGCTATGACACAGAACATAGCATTTGCAAAGAGCAAAGGAAGAAGACAGCTGCTGTGGCTCCTCTAATTACCTCTCCCCAGACATCAACAGCAATTTACAATTTGGATGATGTTGCTGGAACTAAGTATGATCTAGATCCACACACAAGCTCTCCTCCTCACTTTTATAGGCCATGTGTTATATGAGAATTACAACTATTCAAACTGTTTCTATGAGTTAGGTTATCTCCTGCAAGGCTTTTTATTGCACATTCTCCTTTTGCTACTGGAAGTTACAGAATTTGCTGTAGACAGTAATCAGATAATCGCATCTTGTTATGAGCACAAGCCAGCAGGATTTGCTATTAGGAACTCTCTAATCTATCACATCAAAACAAAGAACATTTGTTTGGTAAAAATTATGCTTCTTAACACATTTCACAACAAAGGCAAGAAATAAAAATTTTAAATAGTCAGTATATAGAGCAGGTAGAACATTAGCCTCACATATATCCAAATTAAATTCCAAGTTACTCTACTCCTACAGCATCTTGAAATATTTACTGTGTTCATCTGCTGTTTTGCTGCTACCAAAAATTTAAAAGAATACACATGAAGTCTGACAAATTAAAACATCATCAAGATTAATTGCACAAAGAGAATAAAACATTTCAAAAAGTTGCACCCTTGAAAGATAAAAAGCTTTCCTCTCCTGCCAGTAGTTCTGAACAGCTTTATGGGCAAAAACCTCATAAGTGAAGACAAAACTGAAAATGTATGCAGGCACATGAAACTGCAAAGACTCAGTAGATATTCTAAGCCCAACAGTATACATGGGTTAAGAAGCAGTAAAAAGCAATCACATAGAGATAATTAGGCAGAAGAGCTTCAACCTGAGGATAAGTATCCATGCTCTATCTGTACTTGCAAGCACTGAGAATAAATGTGGTGTTGACTTAGAGACTCAATTACATGGACCTGGAAATTTGCTAATGCTTTGTATAATAAAATAAGCACCAATCTCCACTTTCTATATCTTAGATCCATGCAAGCCAAACATCTCCTGAGCAGGGTGTCCTGCTCTGTTCAGATGTGCAGCATGCATTTGGTGGCTCGCACAATCGAGCGCTTACTCTCAATTCAAGCTGAGTCAAACGAGCGAGTGACACTTACCCATGTTTCTCAGGAATCTCCTCTGATAGGATTTCACTGCTGCTCTCGTCAATGGGATGGACACGAGCAATGTATTCTCCACTCTGCTGGTTAAACTTGTACACAGCCACTTGAACTACACATTGATCACTGTTGCTCCTCAGCCAAGGGCTCAGGATGGTGGGACTCGGCCTCTCTGATGCATTGAGAAATAGAAAAGAACCTGGAACAGAGGATGCAACAAGAAAGCTTTAAAAATTAGAGGAACCCCAAGGCCACCTAGATTACAGATGAATACTTCCATGTCTCAAGTCATTCTGCAGCCCTTCCCCACAGTCAAAGATTATATCTGCCAATTAGTTTAGAAAGTTTGCCCATTTAGTATTAAACCTACTAAGATTAAAGCAATTCTTCAACTCACCTCTGAATGGTCCAAAACAAATATTATATTTAGATTTAACTTCCAGAAGAAAAAAGCCCACATAGGTGATTGAGGAGTTTTAGGTTTAGATTCTTGTCTGTAACCTCTCAGATCTGGTTCAGACCCAAACATATTAACATTGGTTCAGTTGGATGCTGATTTGACAGCTCTGCTATATACATATTTATTTATAATACTTCATATTGTATGTAGTTCTCTCAACCAAATAAAGAACAAAAATTCAATAGCTTTACTTATGCTCATCTATAAACAGAAGACTGCAGTGGTTTTAAGTCTAATATTAGAGACAGAATAAAGGTCTGACCCAGTTTCATTTCTTCAGCAATTCATTTTAACATATTAATTTTATATGCAGCTAATCCACATTATACATTTCATTATTATCCACTACATTGACTCCCTCAGCCTAATTCTATTCCAATACAATCTGAGGCTTATCCAGTGGGACAGAGGTAATGTATTTTCATCCCATTGCTGCTCATTTCAGGTAAGCCAAATGACTCCCTTTTGGCAGCTGACTAATTTATCAGTTTGTCCACAGAACAAGCACGCTGGGGCCTGTAGCTAGCAAATGAAAGGGATCAACCCTCGAAGTAAGAAAAAGTATGATATTCCACAAATTCTAGCAAGACTGGTCAGGTAATGAAATCTCATTGTCTTGATTACCTGGAGCACCCATTAGTACAGCCTGTCCATTATTACAGGAAACATGCAGGTGTGATGAAAACTTTAATTTCATTGAGAGAGAAATTAAGGCTCAACAGGGTTGTAATTGAAACTTATTTTTAAATGTGCATGAATTTTATCCAGAGCAGAAGCTTGTTTTTGAAAATGCCTAGGTCGCAGCTTCAGAGAAATTATCTCCATCACTGGGCATGGCTCATATGATATCCAGGGTGACTAAGAAACACTGTTGAGGAGCCAAAAATGAATTCTTCTCATTTTCACCTCAGGGTGTAAGCTCTGGACCAGGAGGTACAAAGCAGCCACTTGGAGCTCCTGCAGCAGTTCACCTCTTTCCACAAGGCATCTGGTGAATTGTCCTTATTTGATTGTTTTAATTTCTCTCCACTGAATTGAGAGTCAAGAGCTTGGATTTTAATAGCTCACTGTCAGATGCTGGTTTAGAACACAGGAATTGTATCTGTGTTCACAAATGTCCTCTTTGAAAAAGTCTGATTGGGCAAATCATCTCAGGTCACACACAGGGCAATAATGAAAGGGCTACAAACGAAAACTGATTCCTATCGAACACTGTTTCCCTCACAGATATACATTTATCATAAACTGCATTTTTGACATATTTGTCAAAAAACAGTGTTCTTGACATTTACACCACTTTAATGACATATCTAAAACTAGAAAATGTCTGTACTGAAAGAAACATGAAGAAATACATAAAGTACATCCAGCTCACATGTCATGGTTTTCAAGAAGAGAAGAGTGAAATGCAATCACTGCTTTTTTTTTCTTAATAACGAGATTCCTATATCTAAATAATAGTCTTTAATACAGTAGCTGATCGAATTGTTTGATAAGTTTAAACAAAGAGTTTTTGTCAGTTATTTTTGTTGGTCAGTAAAAGAAAAAAGGCCCCAACAAAACAAAATCCAGCTACATGTATCATCCTTCCCTGTCTCTCGCTTTTGTTGCAAACAAAAGAGAATTAGAACAGTAAATCTTGTGGCTTTAATTTTGCCTTCCCCATAAGAACAATGAAATCTCTGACATGAAAGGGAGCAAAGAGATTTCTGCTGGTGGCAGAAAGACACTAAGTGTTGCAATAATTGCTGATGGTAACTTGCCAGGTGCAAGAGCCATTTCCACGTCTTACTGCCTTGCAAGAGGGAGTCAGATTTTAAAAATAACAAAGGCAGCTCTCACTCCTTCTTTTCTTGCAGTGGTTCTAAATCGAGGGAGCTGCCAAGGATAGTTCCTCTTATGCCCTGACTTGAGGTCAGGTTTGAAACATCAATGAAGTCCAGTAGTAGACCAGGGCGACTGCTACAGCAAATTTGTGAGACAGGCATGAATCTCCTTTGTTCTGACTTCTTTTTGTCTTCTCTCTGTCTGCAGGGCTCACACTGTGCAGTTGTAGCTTATTACTCATCACATGGCCAGTTGTACCTACTGATTTATATTGCTAAAAGGAGTACAATTTTGCCATGGTCCCATGATGCTGTTCCCAGAAGGAATAGCCCCACACCAGCTGATGTCAAGTGGGGCCTAGGAAGTCATTAGAGAGGACATGGCTCCATAAAGGATTACACTGTGCTGGCCTCACCATCAACACAAAGTTGTCCTGCCAGTGCATAGTTTTGGGTAGATGTCTTACCTGGGAAAATACTAGAGCTGTGAGAGATTGCGTTTTTTAATATATATATATATTTATTTTATTTTAAAAAAATGGGGAGAATAAACACAACTTTGTGCTTGTCTTTGAAATCTCAGCTACCTCGTAGGTGACTTTCTTGTCTGCAGCAGTGTTCTCTTTTTGCTCTTACTGCTCTTTTAGTTTGTAAGTGCCAAGCAAGGAACTAACTGAGCATCATTTAGCTCTGGTGTTATGGGAACAGTTTTCCAAGTTGAAATGGGGGTACTTGCTTTAGCATCACAGACATTTTCTTACACAGAAGAATTTGAAGATTCTGGGAATAAGCCATGGCACTCACAAAGGAATAATCAACGTATCTGATGTGAGAAATTATACATTTTGAACACAAATCCCTATGCTTCTCCCTTCCCTCAAAAGCACAATCTCTCAGACACTGCTTGACACTGTTTCTTGCAATGCTCCCCCACAGGATCAATATGACCACCATTTCCAGGATCAGCCCAGAGTCTTCTGCTCAGAGTTAAGAGATCACCTGGTGATTGATTTCACATCCATGCCAAGGGATACAAGAATATTCTCTTTCACAGCAAGAGACTTTCTCAGCAAAACCAGAAGCTACGTGATTACCTGTATTTCCCCACAGTGGGAATCCATGTGGCACGCTTTGAGATCATTCTGTAGACTTTAAGACTCTAAGGCTCAAGCTAGAATTTCCTTGCACTTATTTTCTCCTATTGGCTTGCAGCTCTAATAAAACTCTTGGGATGCCCCTGGGTGAACAGCTAGAAAAAGCACTGTAGCTTCCACCAAACTTCTGCTACTATTTGGATACCAGGGGACATAAGCTGAGATGAAAAGTCCTGTCATGGTTCATGCTGCCAGTGTCACATTCTGCTGCTCAGGACTCTGAAGGATCTGTTACTTATCACAAAGATCTTCACCAATGAATCATTGCAGGAGCCTTTTGCTACAGGTTTTAAATTGAACCCTGGCTGCACAATGCACTTGAAGAGATGCAGTTATAATAATGAAATTATAACTAGATACACCCACAGACCCAGGCACTCAGTACTTCTGGGGTCCTGAGCTCGTTCATCATCATCACACAGAACTCAAAATTTGCAGAGGGAAGTGCAGTCAGTATTTTGTCACCAGTACACCCATGTTTGCGTTATATGACAGAAAACCTACTAGCTGTTGTGGCTCTACGGTGTTCCAGAAAGTGCTGGTCTAAATGCAAATACTTTATTTTTCATATTCCCTCTGAACAGTCACATACTGTGTGACAAACCTACCAATTATATTCAGCTTCTAATGATAATTTTCCCCTGCCTTTTAAATAGCTGCAGTCATAAGGCAATAGTGTTACTCATCCTCATATGTTGTGTCTGATAACATCTCTGGCAACTTGCTGTCACTTCAGACAAACACACATGAAAAGATATTTATGCTTTAAGCACAGTAGATTATTGCAGTTGACATAAAAGGAATATTACAAGATAAATTAATATATCCTGCATGAAAAATTACTGTTGATCCTTTGGAAACTTGTTTACAACATTTTAACATTCATATCACACAAAGGGAAGGATGGTTTATCAGCTTAGTAGCAAGATGTTTTTGAAGTGATGAAGACAGCTTCAAGTTCTACTGTTCAGGACTAATGAGGTAACAGATTATTTATAAGCAAGAAAACGGATGTTAAAGTATTATACATGCACAGAAACTATGAACAAAGCATCTGTTCCAAAAGTTTTCAAATGGAGAAATACAAAGTGATAAGACTACAGCTTAAACCCACAACAGCAATGAAGCCCATTCCTAAAATCTCTGGCCCAACATTCTTATCTGATAGGGATGCACAAACCGCCTGAAACTCATGTCAGTGGATGCGGAGGCAACTCTGAGATGCTCTCAACACAGAGCCCGGGGAACTGGGTAAACTTGGAATCCTATCGCAAGCTCTTTGAAAAGCTGGTCATCTGACAGCTAGCCAATAGCTCCGAATCCACCCTGCTAACTGCTCATATCCTAAAGCATTCCTGGTCAATCTTGGAGAAAAATCAGGGACAGAGCAAGGTCAGCTTCTTCTGCTCAACACTCCTGTGATGCTCAGCAAGGTCAGTGCAACCCCATTGCATCCTTGGACCTTTCTGAGCCAGCAGCCCAGGAAAGATGAGTGCAGCCCAAAAAGACAGCAGCCTGAAAAGTCACAATGGGAAATAGGGGTCCTCAGCAAAGTTTTCACTGCAGAAAACAGCAAACAGCTCTTCTGGGACAAATTCATTGAGGTAATTCCGCAACTTGCAGCTGAGGTCTAGGATTTCCAGGATGTGATGGGGCTGACCTACTAGAGAGCAGCTCTGGGGGGAAGAACCAGGGAGCCTTGGTGGGTGACAACTGACTGTGAGCCAGCAGCGTGTCCTTGTGGTCAGGAGGGCCAATGGAATCCCAGAACACATGGGGAATAGTTATGGGCAGCAGGGCAATGGAGCTGATCCTGCCCCTCTACTTGGCCCTAGTGAGGCCACATCTGGAGCGAGGCCATCTGTGTCCAGTTCTGGGCTCCTCACAACAAGACAGACACAGAGCTGCTGGAGAGGGTCCAACAGAGGCCACAAACACGATGAGGGGTTTGTCTCTCTTTTGTAGAATCTGGACCTATTTAGTGTGGAGAAGAGAATACTGAGAGGGGATAAGTGCATGTAAATACCTCAAAGTGCCAAGGGAATGGTGTCAGACTTTTCTCAGTGGTGCCTGGTGACAGAACAAGGAGCAATATCTGTAAACTAAAACAAAAGCAGTTCCACCTCAGCATAGGGAAGAATTTCTTTACACTGAGGCTGGCAGAGCACTGGCACAGCTGCTCAGGGAGGTTGTAGTCTCCCTCCCGAGACATTCAGCCCCTACCTGGACACACTCCTGTGTCACCTGCTCCAGGTGACCCCACCTTGGCGGGGGTTGGAATGGATGATTTCCAGAGGTCTCTTCCAACCCTAACAATTCTGTGATTCTGTGAAAAGCAAGACTCAAAATACAGCTAGGCTGATTTAATCTGATCACACTTATAAAGCAGCAATTTAGCAATCTTTGCAAAGCTGATAGATTGTTATTCTGAACATAAACTCCATCTTCCTCCTAAAGGACTTTATTACCTTTCACGTACAAGTTCAATACTTTACCAGATTAAATTAGAGCTGTAAAAACTATTAACAGTCAACATCTGTTGGGGACTGTACAGTAGAAAAAAATTATTTAAATCAAGTTTTATAGTCTTTAGAGGGGCTAACTAGAAAGAACATTTCCACTAGTATCACAAAACATCCCACAGAGCTGGTCTTTGCATTCTTCATTCCACACTTGACTTTCAAATTAACTATTCAAGCAAAACTCATAGCAGGAGTTCAATAGTTGGCAAAAGCCATGAAAGAACTGAGTGCTACCTGAGTGACAACATTAAAAAGAAGATTCTGTTGTACTTTTTCTGGGCTTGCATACACAGATTTTCTAATTGCCTCATCAAGGCTCCAAAATGTGCTGAATGCGAAGAATGTGAATGGTTTCCAGTGCTCAGTGCAATGTTACTGCATAAGCACCAGAAGATTTGCAACCTGCTATACTTGCATCTGACTTAAAATTCATGAAGGTAACGGCCTTTGATTTATTACAAAATTTGGAGCTGAACAATTCTTAACAATCTAATTATGGTAATTGGATGATATCTTACCTCTTTGGGAGTCAACCAGAGTTCCTGCCATTAGCTGAAATAGAATGGGGATTTCACTTCTAATACTGAGCAGAACTGTGAGCACGTTTCTCTGGATGATGCAAGAGCAATTCAGAAGCACTAATGAATTCATACTAACTCTGGTGGGCATGTCATACATTTTACAAGTCGACAAGTTGGGGCAGACATTAAACAACTGCAAACAGCATGCAGCCAAGATTGATATTGGAGTTGAGATCTGCAAGTCAAAACTCTTTAAAAATTACATTCTATTTTCATTTCCTAAATATAAAGGGGAAGGCCAATAATCCATCAAAGCAAAATAAAATAAAATTTTGTCCTGTTACTAAGGCATCAAGCAAATTTGATTTGCCCCATATGATTTCTCTTAAATTCAATGATTTCACTAATATGAAATCTTGTCTCTCAAACAACTAGTGTTCACTGTCACCCTTGGGAACTGCAGCAATGTTAGAGAAATGTGACTTGAAGTTAGGAAAGACAGGAGTCCTTCACTTTCTCACATTCTAGTTCCAGAAATTTTTTTATTACTTTAACTATTCTCTTGGAGGCAATCTTGAAGCCTTTTACACAGAGGGAGGAGTCTCCTAGCAGTGACCTTCACACAAATCTTTCATGGGTTTCCCCTGTTACCTCCCTATGTTCAGGTGCAGTGCATGAACTGAATCCCAAATGAACATCTTTCAAATATTTATTACTATTTATCAGTTTAAATTCCAATAAATCCTAGAATAGTCATATGGAAAAGCTGGATCTCATCACAGCACTCTTTAGACAGACAACAATAAAAGATGATTTTCTCACAAAGCAGTTTAGATGCAGTTTAGATCCAGTTCTTCAAAAGGAAAGTCAAATGGAAGAAGAAGACAATTAAAAGCTCCAGGTATTGCCTTCTGTAACAGGAGCTAGAGCCAGATGCTTTTACAGCCCAATTCCTAAATGACTCAGCAACATTTGCTCCCAGCTAAAAAACACTGAACTGAAAAAAAGTAGTTAGTTAATTAAAAACTTAGAATTCAATGCTGAAATTAAAATCTTTCCTAGAGAATGGCAGAAGAGTCTTTAAATAATTCAGCCTTGCACAGCTGATTAACCACATGCATCTTCTCTTTCACTGCTGACAGAGGCAAACAGCAAGTTGCTTTCAGTTGCCTGTTCTGAGACTAAAGGATGGGAGAATTTTCTGTCATTGTGAGCAAGACAGTCCTGAAGGGGAAGCTAAGAAGAAGCTGGTCTTGTCAGTAAAAACGGAATGCCTGTTCAGGAGCTCAGTGTGTGCAGTAGTTAAGGGAAGGGTGTGAAAGGAAGCCCAGTGCTGTGCACCTCTCATTGCTGTTTTGCCCTCCAGTGTGCTTATTCGATTACACTCAGGAGGCTGGAAGCTTAAAAATGAAGAAATTCAGCAATATGTGACGCACAAGTACCTGAATAGAAATGTGCCTGGAACAGAATTGCAGCCACTCGCAGTTCAGTAACGTCAGAGACCACATTACACAATGTAGTTAGTACTACAAGTTAGTCCTCTGAAGAGCTAGAAGTCACAAGAGAAGGCGATGTCTTCTACCTAATTAAATCTCTGTGGTGCAGCAATCCTCCTTTTGCATTCTCTGTCAGGATTAAACTCATCATACCGAAGCTGCCATTATGTCAGCTTTAACAGCACAAAGAGTCATAACTCAGACTATTGGAGAACCATGACGTTGGTTCCATGACAGATAACATATTGGAACCATGACAGAAAACATAAATAAGATAAATCATGACAAGATAATGCATTTTAATGTCTCATATGTTTCAATTTGTTGTTGTCATCATCTTCTCTACATACATGCATGTACATCCATGCACATAGTGCCAGGAGTCTATTAGCAGGCCAGCTGTCACTGTAAGTAGTGGGAAATGTGATGATCCCATCCAGAGCTTGTTAAATGCCTCATAGCATAGAGCATCTGTCACCAAATCCCTGCCCATCCTAAGGTTTAGCCATCTTTCTTCCATCTCTAGTCCACACCACTTATATCCACTTGCCTGTCAGTAACTCAGGTAACACTTCTGCAGGTCAGTTTTGTTTGGCAGACCCCTTTTCACTCAGCTTTTAGCCCTAGAACTTTCTCATACTTTCTGTGCTTTCTTAAGTCGTCACTGCAAGGATGAATAGGGACGAAAGTGCCCTGGCACACCAGTTAGAGGACGGAAAGAAATGCAGATAGCAGAAACCTGTTGAGGACTCTCTGCTCTACTGTGAAAGCTCTCCTGGCTGCTGGTTTTCCTTCTCACTCAAAAACTCTGCTTGACATTCTTGTGCAAGCAAAAGCAAGCTTCACCCACATACCAGTTATCAAAGAGCAGACAAGTGAGGGGACAATGACCATTCCCCTAGGTCTGACACTGAGTTAGAGCTTCTCTGAATGTTGGTAGACATGCTGAAAAATGCTAACGCAATCAATGACAGAAGAAGATTCCACCAGCTTGTACAGTTTCTGTTCCTTGGGCCTTTAATAACATGCATTCTCCAAAAACACAGTAAAACACTTAGATAGCATTTTATAAATTAAAAAAATTGCAGAAACATTAAATGACTAAACCTCAGGATGCTAAAAATTCATTTTCCAAATTGGAAAAGACAATACTAAACTGAGGGGCTTGCCTCATAGTATGGGAAAACCAGGCATTACACAGAATTAGTAGTCTAAACTGCTCAATTGCCAACAGTCTTATTTGTGATGGTAGCATTTATTTGAAAGAGTTTGTTTCATCTGCTTCTTGCTGTTAACTCTTTAATTAAAACTCTACCAAATCTGCCTTTCCTGTGAAATAAAACAGATTCTCCTTTCTATTCTAGAGACAGTGGCACAGGTGAAGGAGGGACTATGGTTCAGATGAAGGCTACTTGTCCTGGTGGGATGAGATCTCAGTACTGGACTCCAGCTGTCTGTTCTCACTCCTAGCCTCTCAAAGACCTTCCAGCACAGAGAAGCAAACCATCTGTCCACTGCTGTCACTGTTTTAAAAATGGGATCACTGAACCACAGTAACTGGAAGGTACTTCCATAGGTCTCCATCCAATGTCCTGCCCTGAGCAGAACCATCACCAACACCAGATGGGGCCAGTTGCAACATTGTTCAGCCAAGAAGCCTTCAGGGGTGCAGATCTGACAGCCTCTCTTGGCAACCCGTTTCAGCACTGCATCCTGCTCCTGGTGAAGCTGTGAAATCCAACCTGGACCCCCCAAATGGCAAGCTGTTGTCATCAGCCATTGTATCCCCTGCTATGCTGGAGAAGTATTTGGCTTTGCCTTCTTTGTGTGTCTTTGCTGGGTGGTTGTGCCCCCCCCAGCTCACCTCTCCGATGCCTCTCCCCAGGCCAAGCAAGCCCAGCTCCCTCCAGCTCTCTGAGGGGGTACCTCCTGCAGACCCTGAACACATGGCAGCCCCACTGGGCACTGCCAGTTTCCCTGCATCCCCCTTGACCTGGGAAGCAGAGCCAAGGCCAGACACAGCAATCCAGGTGTGGCCTCACCACCACTGACCAGTAAGTAACTTCTTACAGCTGGATGTCTTCCTCCTATCTTATTTTGGATGGCTGCTACCTTATTTGTTATGGGTTGGGTGCTCCACCACCTGCAGGTCCTCTTCAGCAGGACTACTCAAGGCCACCACTTCCCATCCTGTGGAATGGGATACTGCACCAGCAAATCCTGGTACAAGAGCAGAGTTTATTACTTCTGATGGCTCCACAAGGCTCCAGTTAAGCCATCCCTCAAGTTTACCAAGGCCCCTCTGAAGCAAAGTTTTGCCTTTCACTCCATCAGCAGAGACCCCTCTCCATTCAGTTGAGGATCATCTACAAATTTGACCAGTGTCTCATTTTCTAGGTCATGGGTGTGAATGCTGAGCACTACCAGCCCCACTTCTGACTCTCCCAGTCCATGCTGCCCTTTCTTTGAACAGATGCTGCTACATATCAAGGTCTGGGCGTTGCCTTGGTCTGTAAAGGCAAAGAAATTCACTGAAATTCACATTCCCAGTATCATCTGTCAATAAAATTGCTTTAACACCAAGGGAGACTAATGGATTATTTAAAACACTTTGTTCCCCCACTGGGCCTAGGAGACTCATTGAAGACCAGACCTCTTTACAGAGAGTAACTTAGAGAGTCAGTGCACCAGAGTCCAGGAAAATGAAGGAAAAGACAGCTGGCAGCTACAAAGAGACAGACAATGACAGCAGTACACAGAGAAACAAAGAAGAGCTTCAGTTATGTCAACAGTGACCACTGAAGCACATGTAGCTCAAAATATTTTTGCTACAATGCCAAATCATAATTTCTGTGCCTTGTCTCCTCAGCTGGCTTTTCTTATTGTGATTACACTGCGATTCACTTGAAAGTTACATTTCTGCTGAGGAAAAATAATTTTTTCTTTACTTGTTCTGCAAACTGCCTATCACACTTTTGGGCTCTGAATACTGTGAACTGAATGAAATAATAAGGACACTACTTTCTCCAGCAGTGAGAGGAAAAAGTCTCCACTCTTCATGCAAGCAAATACCTATGGGCTTCAGTGTGGGTTTCACATGAGTACAAATTGTCGAAGTTCAAGCTCTCGATGCACATTGTGGATGAAAGACTGTAGAGCTTTTTGCTCTAAAACAAAAAGCAAGGCCACAGGAGATCTGCCCACTGAACATGGCATTCCAATCATGTCACATGTTGCAATGCTACCCTCAGCATGACTGAAGGTAGAATAGCACAAAGCCTAACTATAATGGAGGAATGTTACATGAAATTTAACTAAACAGGACTAACCATGATGCATCAAATGAGTTTTCTTCTTCTCAAAAGAATACTTAAATGTCTCTGAAATGTCACCACAGCCCTAACTAAGCATTTCTGCCTCAAAAAACAAACTGCCATATACATTGTCAGGGGAAAGGTGGGTCAACCTGTATCTGCAAAGATATACAAAGCTCTTCCAACCAACTACATTCACTTTTCAACCTTTCTGAAGCTATCTAATGAGAAAAAAAATCAAGTAGTCAGACTTATCATTCTGTTGGCATCCCGAACAAATTACCTCTAGCTCATTGACATTCTAATTTTCTAGAAACAGGCATAGTTATGCTAGAAAGGTTATGACTTGTGTATTTATCTTGGTTACAATTATTCTATGCTCTTTTCACTTCTATAAGATATAGCATAAATGAGAAATCCCATTTTATTTGGTTTTTGTTAGCTGCAGAATGAAAAGAACTACTGTCTTATTAAAAGACTATCTCTCTACTCTAGTTTTAGCCTGGAGATAACAGAACAAGGAATGGATGGCAGGGTGAATTGGAAATGGATTGTTGCTCATAACATGGATTTTACACAGCCCAGAATGACACTCAGGGGCTTAGAAGCTGGCTGTGCCCGACAGAGAGATTGCAGCTGATGGTTTCAGTGAGTCCACACCACAAAGCCATTACCATTATCAGTACCATAGTAAGACATCTCAGAGGTGGGCTGGTGTAAATGAAACTTCCATGGTTCCTGTACTGCAGACACACAGTGGATTTTGACCTCAGTGCTATGTCATTCTATCTGCACTAAGTCCAAAGTGCCTCCCAGCACTTATCCCTGTGGAGCAAGCCCCAGTGAAGGATATTTCTGGATAGCATGTGCAGGAGGTACAGGACTGATTCAGGAGCCCAGAGAGATCTGGCGTATGAGTGGGGACAGTTTACCTTAACACAACTATCCTTGTCCTCCACTTCCCACTCTGGTGACAGATGACTTTCTTCTAAGTGAAAAACAAGTGGAAACACTTCATTTCCCAGACTAGTGCATAATGCTAACTGGTGCAGTATTTTATACAACATGGTACAGATAGGATTCAAAAGTAAGCTGAGTGAATTTAAGGTACTTCTGGGAAATTGCCCCTAGTGTAAAACATTAATAAGAGAGATCTTACCTGTTATTTCACTTTTACACCATTCATATAATTTGCCTACATTTTGCATTTCACCTGCAGGTCACTTTTCTTTTTGTGATTGTGCTGCCTTCCTTTCCTAATTGGAGGCATAAGCACAAGGCTGCCAAATTTTGTGGCAAGGGATGTTATTTAAAACCAGACAAGATTCAGCTTTCTTTGACTTCAAACAAAACCTTATGACCACCTATCAAATGATCCAAGGCTCAACAGCCCCATGTTTTTTTTAAGTATCACTTCTGGCCTTGAATCAGCCTGGCAGCCTTCTTTTAAGGGCGGAAAACAAACTCCCCTAGGAATAAGCTAGTGGAGGCAGCAGACATGTAAGCTGTAATGCAACAGTGAAGAGCAGAGAATTCTCCTATTTCCAGTGACATCCAGCCACATAGGATTTACTGCTATGGCTTTTCAATAACCCGAGTCCTACACTGAGTGAATGTGCTATAGACTGTTATGAAGTGGTTGGCAGAGACTCCATAAAGGTTACAGGAGATACCCAAGCTTCACTGAATAACGCTCCCTCTCTCTTTGCCTTTTAGATAAAAATAAATATTGCAAGGTCATATGCAGCAGAAATACACTGCTGACAGCATGTCACTATGGAGGCTCTAATAAGCCCATAGGTGTTTGTGCATATATGTCATATCTGACAGCATACACTCTCATAGTTCCTGCAGGCAGCATTTTTCATCCCAACTGGAAAGGTTTTAATGGCTTTTCTATTAAACTGGTTATTTTTTGAGTTTTGTTTTCTAAAAAAGGGAAAACAACATGTCTTTTCTGTTCATTGCAAACATAGAACTGATCCTGAAAGGAACATGGCAGAGACTTGTAGACAGAGAAAGCTTTCAAATCATTTCCACCTTTGAAGATGAGCTATCAGGGTATTTAATTTAGCTAGGTCTCACTATGGCTCTAGCCCTTGTTCTAGATATGGTTGATATTTTTTCCTTTAGGAGAAATGTCTAAAAGGAAGCAAACAAAACTACTGAAACAGAAAAACTGGTCCTTTGGTGGCCTTCAACACTGAACAACTACTGCATTTTACTGAATTTAACTGTTCAGAGGAATCCCATTTTTCTTGTTAAATGCAATCATACACCTACCAACATGACCCTCTCATTGGGAGGAAAGGTCCAGCAGTCACTTTCAACTTCTGGCATTCTTGTAGGAAAATTAACTGAACAGAAGGAGATGGACACAAGAAGAAAGCTGGTGAGGTGTATGAAACCAGCATCCTCTCTCCAAAGCTGTAATTAAGCATTCAAGCACAGAAAAATGAGACGTGGAATCTTTGAACCTTTGTGATTTGAGATACTTGATGTTCAAACCTCTGCCAGAAACTAAACACCTTGATATGAAAGCCAAATGTGACTGAGTTACAGAGTTCATCTCTGAGTTACAGAGATCATCTCTTGCTCTCCTTTATACACTGGTCCCTTCCAAACTGAACACTTAGAAATGTGTCAGTGAGTTTTCACAAAATTTTTCTATTTGCATAGAAAATAAAACTGAAGTCAGCATGAGCACCGAATCTCATATTTAGGAATTTTAAATAAGACCTGCTAATCCTACCAGTTCTTTTTCAGTGACCCTTACCTGGGATCCTTTCTAGCACTGTTTCTAAGACAAAGGCTTTCACATGCGATGGATACTGCAAGGATGGTTGCTGATGTCATGTTTGAATGGGAAATGAAGTTTTCATTACTGCTTGTCTAGTGAGTGTGAGAGGCATTATTTAAAAAAAAAAACATAGTACATTTGGCTGATTTTGCAAAGAAACGAATGCAAATCCACAAATGCTTTAAGGGTGACTCTGAAATTAATAGAATCACAGAGCGGCTTGGGTTGGAAGGGACCTTCAAGATCACCCAGTTCTAATCCTTCTGCCATAGGCACAGACATCTTCCACTAGACCAGGGTGCTCAAAATCCCAAAAGAACCTGGACTTGAATACTTCTAGGAATGGGGCACTCACAGTTTCTCTCTGTAACCTGTGCCAGTGCCTCACCGTCCCCACAGGGAAGAATTTCTCCCTACTAAATAATCTCCATCTGCTCTCTGTCAATTTAAAACCACTACCACTCATCCCACCACTACGTTACCTGAAAAAGTCTCTCTCCATCTGTTCTGTAGGCCCCTTTTACAACTGGGATGCCAATGTAATGTCTCCCAAAGCCTAATCATGAATAATGTTGTACATATGTTTTTCTCCTTTAAAATGCTGCATGAACTCTCCAACTCTTGAAGGTTTCAAACACAAATTACAGATTACTTCTAAATGAAAGATGGTCTTCATTTAAAAATGGGAGACAACTAGAGCTTGGTAGCCATTTTATACCACTGCACAGCCCACAAAGCAAATAAAATGCTCTTTTGAGGAAATACTAAGCTGGTACAGCTAGATGGAAACCAAAAAACCATCTTGTATTAAGGTAAAAGCATCTACCTTGTAGTAAATGAAGTGCACAAAACACCAAATAGGGTGGTGAAAACTGATATATAAAGCCATAAAAAACAACCTCCATGGTCCTCTACAGTTCTGTCTGGAATCCTTGAAAAGAGAGCAATATACAGAAAACATAACTTGATGTTATTGCTCGAAATATTAAAGTGTGTTCAAAGGTTTGATAACAGCCTGCTATTTGCAGATTTTAATCCCTTGTGTGGGGAAGATGAAGGCTGATCAAGGATTATGGTTCATAAACAACTGAAATATAAACCATTTTGAAATATAATAGCACTCAAAAAACCAAAATATTTCATATTTTCTAGGATGGTTAAATACTTGGTAAAGCTATCACCACCTACACTATTGCATACAGAATAATCTTGGCTTTGTAGAAATAATAGTGGCAATTTGTTCCTTGGCCTCTAGAGTTTCAGCAGGGCTATCAATTTATGACAGAGGTTTTCTGGCACATGGATATCTATGCAGTCAGAAACAGAGTTGCAGCTGCCATTTATTTCATGAAGATCACTCTAAAACCTTCAGAGCTGGTTAATGTTTGGCCTTTATAATTCAGATACTTTTAAATGTAGTACCTTCCTCCCTAGCCAGCTGCTTAAAAAAAAAGAAAAAATCAAATCATATCTGCCTTTCCATTTTGTCAATGATGTACCCTCTCATGTGTGCTGACACTTCCTTCAATTTTGCAGTTATTATTTCAGATAGATTAGAAATATCTGTCCTGCCTTAGCACTCAGCATATCAGGTGACACTTAGGATGATCTCAACTAAAAGAGAACTGTCATTTTTTGGGAAAAATATTCTAATGTCTGTCATAGTTTCTTAGTATGATGGTCTGGTTGAACGAAAACCTTTATATAGTGAGAAAACAAAGACACTTCTAGCTCAACATTTATTCTCCTATGGCTAGAAAATTACCTACTTCAGTCATGAATAAAATCAATCTTTATCTTCTATAAGCAAAGGAACTATTCCACACTTTCTTTCTCCCTTTTTTGGCATTCACAAAGTACCAAACCTAGTGACTACATCACTCCTTTTATGCACATGGCACTTGCTGCAAGGAGAGAACAAGAAAATCCTGTATAGAGAACATGTGTGTGTAGTGGTTCTGGGGGCTTCTCCTGTTCCTTGCAAAGGGAGTTTCTAACTATATATATCTACAAATTTAATCTTCCTAATACATAAGAGGATATATAGTTTGAAAGAAGAAATCTGTGTTTTTTCATGAAAGCAAATATTACCTTCCAGTCAGCTCTGCTTACATCTCACCATGCATGAACACTCGAGGTGACAGGAGACTGCTTCGTGCTGCCTCAATAACAAGCCAATTACAGAGTATCTGAAAAATATGGCCTCCTGTAAAATTGCACTGTAGTTAATGAAGCACAGATACTGCCTCTAAAATGGAAAGAAAACCAAAAAAACAAAACCCAACAATCCAGAAACCTGTCTATTAGATGTAGTAATAATCTGGCCATAAAATGATAAAGGTTTGACAACCCATAAATTGCAAGCATTCAGTTTGGCTGTTGGGAAATTGCTTGCATACAAGTCACCTCAAATCCAATAACCTTTCCTGAAAGTTTGATTATAAGTGAGATTATAACTCTATTATATTAATCACTGCAGAAGAAGCCGACAAAAAACCCCATACGAGACGACATCCTAATTGAGAACAATAAGAAAGATGAATAACATATGGTGGTTCACATAGGTGCCATGGCACTGTAATTGCTAAATTTAATTTATAGGAAAAGAAGTTGAAGATTCTGCTACTGCTGTGATTTGCATATTACAGTTCAAAAAAGAAAGTCTTTCAAAAACTAGACTGTACTGAAATCAATCCTACAACAATAACAGCAAAAACAGCAGAACACTTTTGGATATAAAAGCCAATATGAATTTGCAGTGAATATGCATACACAACAAGAGAATTGTTCATAGAAGACATAATAAATATTCTGCATTTCTGTAGCACTTTTCATCTGAGCCTTAAAATGCGATTCATAACAGATTAATTCTCACGTAAGCAAATGTCGCATAGGTATTTAATTTACTTGCCCAGAAAGGCAGCACATTTTAAGAAAAAGCCAGCAAGCTTTTAATGGTATCAGGTAACCCTATGAAATAGGATAGCAAATGAAGCAGCTCTTATCCAACCAAATTACATCTAACGAGAGAGGAACACAGCCCTGTCTCAAGACCTCAGCTGGTACCCACAACTGTCTTTTACCAGAATATATCTACTGCTTACGCAAAAGAAGCCACACATAAAGGTTTGACTACAAATCAGGAAAGGGGAATACCCTTGCACCTCACTGAATCATGTCCTCATTATGGCAAATACCTCATACACTGGCTTACAGACTGACATGTTTTGCTCTGGGGACAAAGATGGAAATGAAGTTTTACTGCACTGATCATTCAGAAAGCAGCGCTGTGACTGCTCAGAGTTGTTCTGCAGAAATGTAACCACCTACAAAATCGACGGAGCAGCTGAACAGATGTGGAAGTGTCTTGCACACAGACATGAACATGTAAACTCTCTGAGGACTTTGCACAGCTGAAATACAGAGGTAGTAAAGCAGTGAGGAGAGGGTGCCAGACACGAACCTATACAAAGACAGGACCAAAACCACAAAAATTTACACTTATTCTAAGCAAAAGCACAAGACACTAAAGTTTTGCTTTTTGATGGGCTTGTTTCTCAAAATATTGTTTTTCAGTGTTTTCTTAAGCTAATTTTTTAAAAGCCTAAAAAAAGAATGTCCTGAAATGAATTAGGATTAAGCATACCACAATCATTAGCAGGCTAAACAGCAATGTGCTTCCAGGGCACTGTGCCTCCAGCCAAACCTCATTATCCTTCTGAACCCCAGTTAGAGAATAAATGGATTGACCTATTTATTTCATGTCTAAATTTTATTAGAGGATTAACTTATTTATTTAGCTTTCAGCAGTGGCAGTAGCAAAGGTATTTGTATTCTGTGGTCTAGGAGAGGTAAAGGGGATGACTGAATGAACTTTGCTGATCGAACTGGATGGGTGAATTCCTGCAATCAATGTCAGTTCCTGTATGTATCTCTCTGCTCCAGTGACAAGTACTCAGCAGCTTTCTTGATGGCCTTACACACTCATTCTTAAATCACTGATATTTAATTTGCATTTTTCTTATCTCCAGTTTTAATATTTTCCCACCTGTGCACACTAGTCTCTCTTTAGATACTTCTCTGCTTGCCCAACTCTTGGTGATACTCATCATCTCTACAGCATCTAAATCCTGCTTGCCACCAAGATCCCCAAATTTCCTCCGTCTCTCCCTTCTTTGGGATTCAGCCATGAAATCAAAGATGAATCAGATACCAGACATACACATTGTCATCAGATTAAATTCATCACAGCTGCATGTTACAGTGTTTGTAATAGGGAAACTCAAAGAGAGGAAAAAAAAAAAAAGAGGAAATATCATGAAATATCAGACAGCTGCCCAAACTTATCTCTGAGACCAAGCTAAGCTACAAGCCTAATAAATGCATAATAAAGTGTGTAGAAGTCAAGGCAGTAATTCAAACAAATCTGGCTACCAGCACAGGAGACTCAGCAGCAAACACAACCTTTGAGGAAGTACAGCTACCATAGAGTTCAGGTCTCTACATCCAGCACTTTGTGGTCTTTGGTGAAACTTTTGTTTTTGCCCCAATATGTTATTTGTAAAAATCAGAACTAGTCTTTCTTTAAAAATTTTATAAGACAAGAAAACAGTGAAAGGCAATCAGAAGTACTTCCTGATAAATAAATGCAATCTTGTAATAAAACTAAATAAATACTTGGCCTCTTCCAAAGGGCATTGAAATTTTCCATTTCAGCATCTGGGGTTTGCAGTCTTCTTATTAGCTGCAGGAAAATTTGAGATAACCTTTTTCATGTAGACTTCTACTATAAAAGTTTTTTTGTAAATGACCTTACCTTTACCAGAAATGCAGATCCTGTAAACCACTACACTACTAATAAAATGAATCATGAAATATCCCTCTGATGTACCACCAGATCAGATGAGTCTTGCTCTGTTCTATGTTAAGCATAGACAGTCTTTGTAGCACACCTTATCAAGGTATTTCTAAGGTGCACATTGCCACAAACAACTAACATAGGAATATTCTATTAATTAAGCAGTGAATAATCCGCAAACAGATAGAAAGTTCTACAAACACTTTTTTCCCCCTGGAAATTGTTTGAAATACTCTTTGTGTGCAATACAGATCGCTCTTCACCTGCTTAGGAAGTATGTGTTTTAGAGAAGTCATTCTTAATTCACTGTTTGAACTTTTATGTTTGCACTGAAATGCAAACACACCCTCTGACTGGATGAGCATTAAGCTTAAGAGATAACACTCCTTCCTTGGATTGACTGACTGCAGCATTTCTAGGCTAACCAAGAAAATAAAGAAGATGCAGCTCACTCCTAAGAAGAGTCAAACAGAAGGAGACAATTAAGCCATAATACAAATAAGCTATTTCAAATTAGTTCTATTTAGATGAGCAGGTGACGTGGTTAAGATAGTGCTTGTAAAAGCATTCAATTCTACATTCTTCAGATAAGGCATTTCTTATTACATCACAGCCATCTTATTACTGGAGACCTCTTCTTTACCAGTCAGGGTGCAAAACACTGATCTGAGCCTGCACAGGCTTTCCTTAAAAATCCTCCTTACCAAGATCCTCTCCTACAAAACTCTCCATGATCTCCCTATGGATTTGGTCCCATGAGTCACCTTGAGCTACAAGTTTTTGTTACTCTCACAACTCCTTGAGCATGGTAGCAGGGTGGGCGGGGGTTGGTGCATTTTTCTCTTACATCAAAGGAAAAGATAAAGTTTTTGGAAATTATTGTGCTGCATTTTTTAGGAAGAGATTGGAATAAATGCAGCATTCATAGCCAATTTCCCAGCTTGAAATATGAAAAATCAGTAAATTTCTTAGAACAAGTATACAGGTCAAAATTTTAGAATGTGTCCCAACATATTACCTTGTTATCACAATGTGAATCCTCTCTGAAGACTGATTGACAGGATAGCTCAGAATCTTTGGTTTCACTGCTGAAACCACCAACACAGCCAGCCAATTACTGCCAGCTCCTGTGGGCAGTGCTTTAATGGAAAAGACAAGAGTTCTCCAGCACATTTCCCACTGACCATCAAGCGCCCTGCAGACAGCAATGATTTCCAGCACCTGGTGACTGGCCGAATTCAAACCAAGTCTGAAAAGGTCCCCCACCCATTACCAATCTGTTCTCACTGGTGTTGTTGATTGCTGTGAAGACAGAGAGCTGTCCCTACCAGCCTGCTGTTGCCAAGTGCACCTGTGCTGGAGGAGGGGCAAAGAGCACTTCTCCAAGCACTTAGTTTTGTTTCAAGTTCCCTACTTGGCTGTGATGGAGGCACCAAACAGAGGGCTTGGCCCATTGCATAAATCAGATTTTGCATAAGTAGCTAATGGCAGCCTTAGGGGGAGGGAGGAGATGAAGTGTGCATTTCCAGCACATGGTTTGTTCTTCAAAAGCATTTGGAAGAATATAAATCAAGGCAGAATATGAACCAGCAGAGCTAATTCACTGCCTCACTGTTTAATTTCAATTGCATCTCTCTCCATCTCCTCAGCCAGGTAACATGGCCTTTCCTTGAAAGTTACACAACAAATCAAATAAGTGGGTGCTGGGAAGCAAAGAAGAGAGGAGGAGAGGTAAAAATTATTACTGCCTAAAAGGGAAGGTGACTCATAAGAGAGTGGTATTAGCAAAGTGACAGCATGAGACGAAGAGAGAGCGCTTTGAACTCATTCTAATGATCTAATGACTAATATAATCCATTAAGAAAAGCAAGGGCAAGATCTTTTCCACTGATTAACGTTGTACCTTATCCATGTTTTTAATAAAAGAATGTAATCTATACTGCTCCTCAGCTATCTGCATATTTAATTAAAATGATGAAAGCTTTCAGAAAGCATTTATTTCACTCCATCAGATGAAATAGTGAAGTATCCTACCCTTCACCATGGATCTGGAAGAAGTAGAATAAAGCAAGAACGAATGAAAAGAAGGAAGAGCTGTATCATAATTAATACAAGAACATCTGTTGGCTTAGCAACATACCTCTAAAATACGATGTGTGAAACCCCTAGACAAATACTACAAGGATTTAACACTAATATTTTATGAAGCAGATGTTTTCTTATAGCCAGAAATAGTATAAAATAACAAAAAATATAAAAATTCTGCTCTTAGACTTCAATGATGTATAAACAAATGTAATTTACTTTTAGGGGAATACATGAACCTCATATAAACAATCACAATATGTTAAAAAAAAGGCCAAACAAACTCCACACTCATCATTTGCTCTAAAATTATATAGAAACCATTAATGCCCTAAACTGAAATTAAAGAGCAGACTCACTTGATATCTATCCAAGTATTCTGCAGTCACTTAAAACTGAGTTTCTGCTATCAGAAGGTACATTCCAGTGTGAGAGCAACTAAGGTTCTGTTGAGCAGTGAAGAAATACCTTTCCTGCTCAGACTGACCCTCTGCAGTCATGCATTTTGAAAGCACAATACATTATTAAAATAAATTCAACTCAAATGAGCAGCTGAGGTATTTCTGGTTCGAAACAGCAGTCAGAGGCCCAGATCACATTTCCCCTGGTTGCAGCTGAACTGTTTGAACATAGTCTTGACTAATTTGAAAATGGAAGTCTCTTGCCAAGACAATGTTCAGCTGACCGACTTGAATGGTGGCTGGCCAAAAGCCCTGCTTGGACACACCCCATCCTTTGGACTCTTGGCCACTGGCAAATTAACATATTCAGTGCTGGTTCAGGAGACAACTGCAGCAGCTGCAATCATAGGGGTCTTTTAAGGTGACAAAACAGGTATAAGGGGTACAAAAAAGTGCATGCTAATTGCTTGAAACTGTTTCAACATTTCACCAGAGGCTGCTTACTATTCATAGATGTTGTATTTGTACATTCAGACCACATTTTTAACTATGCACAGCTTTGAGCAAATGACTGTTCATTGAACACTTGTCTTTTTTGTCCCTTTTGGGTCCTTTTGAACACAACTGACCTACTCTGGGGTAACACTGGCATATTCTGAAAGACATGGTTAAAGGAGTTGTCTAAAATATCAGAGATTTTATGCTTAATAACTCTTAGAATAACAGAGAATTTCAAAGAGAAACTCAGCACTAAACCAGTATTTTTAAAGGATTAAAGAGGTTATCCTGACATTCCGAACACCAGAGAATCAACATGGGACAAGTTAAATGGCTTCAGAGCTGAGAAATGAGTCTTACAACGTGATAGAGAGGAAGTGAGTACTAAGGAAATATTTTCACATGAGAGAGGAGAATGAGCCTTGCTGTATAACATACACTGAGAAGAATACAATAGGCAAGAAAGACTTCAGCTGTCATAAAGGTAGGGTAACCATAAATAAAAGGTCAAATCATTGACAAATAGAAAGGACAGTACAAGCAACTTATACCAAAACAAAGTTTGGTGTCAAATGGCACGCAGGAAGAAAATCAGGCAGTAGTGGCTGTATGAAGACGCTTGTTTTGGCAGTGACGTGGGAAAGGTTGTAGCCACAATATCAGATGGTCAGCTGAACTTGGGACTGCAGTCAGGCACTGCCACCAGCTATGGGGGACGGCCCAGCCTGTGCTGCTCTTTCATCACAACTGAGCTGGACTTTGAACACAGGCAGAAATTTCAGCTGGTACAGCTCTCAGTACCAGTGACATGGCTTTGGATCAGGCTGTGAAAGGAAGCAGAGCCTGGAAGAAGTTTGACTACAACCATGTAGCCCTTTTATATAGTCTTGATCTTGGCATCGTTTAAAGCAGTTCTTTAATATGGTAAATAATAAACATTTTATCCAAGTAATGAATTAATTTTCAGGATTAAGGATTAATTATATATACTGTATAAGGGATAAAATGTTATGACCTTTCTACCCTCAAAATCCTTTACCAATATTTCAGTCTCGTGAGATTCCCATGTAAATTACAAGTGCAACCTACTACCATTATCAGAAACTTGATTTTTTCATCCTCTCTCTTCAAACAACTGAAACAATGAAAAACTTTGACAAAGGTTAGTGGGCTACTCAACACAGCAAGCAAAGCAAATGGTAGCCATCTCTCATCAAGGTGTATTTTTAATAAATATCTTACTGGAATCAATACAAAGATTACTAGATCAATTTCTATCCACTACTAGGTCACATGATCTAATGGTTTCCTTTGGCCTTAGAATCCATTAACTAATTTGTTTTGCACAGATGACCAAACCGGACTCCAAGAAGAACAGTCTTTACAGTCTACCATCCCGTGAGTCAAAGGGTTAAAAATTTAAAAATTAGAAATGTAGCCAGCAAGCTGTAAGTGACATGTCATATAGCAAGGCCTAGCACAATAATGATAAGATCAAAGAAAAAAACTAAGGGTTTTATCATTAATACATAGATATAGAGCAAGACAATCTATCATGTATTTGACACTTAGCATTGTAAGAAACCAGAAAACCAAGACTTTTGATATTCAAAGCCAAAGAAAGAGCTTGGAGCATAACCAAGTTCTCACGAAGTCCTGGCACAAGGACAAAATGGTGAGGAAGACATCTTTACTTCCTCCCACACAACCACTGACTCAAATCAAAAGGACCACCACCTCAATTAAAGAGAGAACTGCACAACTGCAGTAGACAATCAACTAATTTACATACAACATGGGGACAGGTAATGAATGTATACAGGTGTGTTAGGTAACTTTATAAATATATATATTTCTTGGAAATAAATAGAGAATCAAAGCTGTGTAAACTCAGCACGTGGCTTTAGGACGATAGTCTATTGTGCTCCAGCACTGAACAAACATACGAATCTTTTGACGTCAAATTAGTTGAAAGATTTTTTTTGTCCGTTGCACACCTTTAGTGCTTCACTCACATAAGGAAAGGGCAGGGGAGCCCACCTTAGTAGGCAAGTGCTGCCCTGTTGTTGCTGCACATGATGGGATTTATTTTGTTTTATCCTATCTACCATCTTTAACTACTTGTAATATTTTTAAGAACCTCATGCATTAAATCAAATGTCAAGACAATCATGTCACTCAAAAGCTTTTCCCAAGCTTAAAACAACAGCCTGCAAATGTGATCTCTCCAGAGGCTGACTTGAACATACTGCAAATGCTCCTCCAGTAATGGGTGAGGCTCCTACTTCAACTCTCAGGTTTTATGGGCCTCCCAGCCTAAGGAGATGGGACTGCGTGTCCTGGGTTGATGCTAAATTGTATCCCCATTCATCTGTTTAGCTCAGAAATAAGTTTTGTACCTTTAAAACTGGATCTGAGAGTGAAGGAGAAGCTGTGGAATGTCTGAGGTGGTTGTTTTCCAAACACAAAGATCAGAGTTTTCAGCTTTCCCCTCACACACGGCCTGTGTTATCTGCAGTATGGATGGTGGGAGAGAGCTCTCCTTTCCTTTTTGTTAGTTTTTTTGCTAGCTGAGGCAGAGAAGTTCTCCGGACTGTGTTTTTTGTTTTTTTTTTCCTTTCTTGGAACTGTTTGAATCTGCTCTGGACTAAACACCCAAAAGGGCCCCAGGAGCTCCCACCAGTGTCCCACCGGGGCTGGCCTGGGCCCGGCCTTTCCCAGCCCCAGAGGGACTGACAGCAACTGAGCCGAGTTACAGCCCACGGGAGAGACTTTCTGAATTTGGCATCTCTGAGGAGCAATGAGAGGTTTTGTTGTTCAGTGTTGTTCCTTCATTTGTTGTGCTGGGGAGTGCTTGTCTGTTAAATAAACAACTTCTTTCCACTTTCCTCCAAGGAATTTTTTTTTCTGTCCCGATTCAGCTAAGGGGAAGGGTGGTTCAGATTTGTTTTTCTAGAGGGACTCCATCCAGAGGTTTTTTTTTCTCTCCCAAATTTGCCCTAAACCAGGACACTGGGAGACGACAAAGGCAAGAAATTTTTAAACCTGTATTGTGGGAAAGGAAATAAAAACTAACAAACAAAACCAACAAAACAACACAGCCACCACCACCAAAGAAACTCAACAAAAAGGATTCACTCTTAAAAGGAACTTTGAAGGATGTCTTCCTCATCAAAAAAACCCCTAACAATTTTCCCAAAAGATTTTAACCACAGTATTGGTTTGATTTCTTTATATGACCATATCAGTAGCAGCACAGTATGGGAGAGAAGTCTCACAGTTCAGTCTTATTTAAAACTGTGCAGTTCTACCTACCCCATGAAGCCTGGCTGGATGCTGGCTGGCAACAGCCTGCCAGAGAATCCCCACATCTGAGAAAAGAACACTGAAGCAATACTGCCCAGATTTATAAGAATGCAATTCAGAGCAATGTGCTACTTCCAGATTGAAAATAAACCATTAGAAAATATGGAGAAAATTAAGGAACAATACAATTACTTCCCCCTAAAAATTTAATATTGCATGAGCTCTCTGCTTTCTAAAGCAATGCTGATGAAAAGATTTTTGCTGTTTTTCCAAGTTTAGTCTTCTAATATCCCTACCATGCCAGCACATACATTCTTACTTTGAGGACAGTGAGCTGAAATACAGAGTTACATATGACACTGCGATTTGTTGGGCAAGACTACAAATGGAAGTGGGATTGTACCTTTCTGAATTATTAATAAAAATGTGCCTAATCATTCCCTTAATAGCACTCCCTCATTAAGTATACAGAATCTTCTAAGAAAAGACCACTTCTCTTTTGAAAAAGGATATGTTTTTAAAGTATTTTAATATCATTGCTCCCAGAAACTATCAAATAATCTAAACTACTGAAGACCATTGTGAATTTTTATTCAGTTGCAAATACAGTTCTGCTCAAGAAGAGGTAATTGCTATTATAAGCATAAAAAAAAGAAAACAATGTTGAATGCATTACAGTAAAAAGAGAACCAGTTGCAGAGACTGAGCAGGAGATTGCTTGGAAGTGCCCACAATGCCCCAGGACAGTCCAAAGTAAGACCAAAGTAAGACTTAAAGGACAATTAAACTATTCAAGGCAACATTGACATATGCAATCTTTGGGAGATCGGGATGTTTCTCATATTTAAATGTTTCACTGAGAAGGCTTGTCTACCAGGGACAGGATTGCTAATCAAAAAAAAGGAGAGAAATGTCTATTTTTCCCCCTCTGCTTTTGGGATAGTTTAATCACACACATCTCTTTAGCGAAGAAAGACTACAAGTCAATCCAAGCCCTTTGAAAGGGCAGTCAATGGCATTTGTGCCTGTGACTGCTAGGAAGCATCATGCTGAGAAAAAGATTTTTCTGTGAAACACTGAGTGATATTTCTGCAAGGAAAATACAGGAATGTTTTATGGAATTAAACAAGCAAACAAAACCCCAACAATTTGGTCTGCAGGATGTAGACTGTATCACCTAAACAAGTTTCACCTCCATCAAAAATAAATCAATGTGACTGACAGTTTCTCTTGAATTTCCAACAAAGAATTTGTTAAGTTTCTGCTATTTTATATTGATTTAATATAAAATAATTTAGAAACTTTCTCTTGCTCTAGCATTTAAGTTTATACATCATACACACAGAAGTTACATGGTGGTTTTTTAGGATATAACTAAGGACATGAAAGCTAAGAATAGTTACAAGCAGAACAGCTACTGTTCTAAATATAGCCCTTTCAATCATTCATACCAATTGTTTTCTTACACTGATTTCCTGAAAAGACAATGCTTCAAATCCAGCCAATTTTTACTCCAGATTTTAGAATCCAAGGTTTTTTGGTCTCTTCACCCTAACTCCAAGCCCTGGCATATTTTTTTATTAAAGAAACAACATACTTTCTAAAATATTTTAAGTACAAAAGGACAAGGTTGTGTGCCTAAACGTGTGCATCTTTGTGTATATCCTGAAGCACACCGGTGAAGGTTCCCAGGAAAGAGTTGTGATGAGAGTTCATTTGCAGTCACCCCCTCATTTTATGCCACTGAAAGGAGAGGGCTTGCCCCCTTTTCTGTTTTCACTGCCTGACCTTTGCAAATCCACAGCTCTAATGCTGAAGGCCAATTCCCCTGCAATCAATCTCCCTGTCACCACAGCTGCTCAGCCCCCTGACAATGTTGCTCCATGCTGCAGCAGCAGATACAGCAGTCCACAGGTTGTGATTCCAACCAACCTCCTTCTCTGGCTCTCCAGGATTCCTCCTTTCCTTAAGGAGCTATAGAGAAATACAGCTTGGTCTCACAGTAGAGTGAGGAAATCCACTGCCACCTTCACTGGTTTTTATCATTTATGAAACTTATTATTTCGACAAATCCACATGCATTTATGCTTTTAAACTAAATTTCAAGGAAAGCAAGAATACATTTTCCAGTCAATTGACTATTACACCAACAGCACAATCTTTTTGCAGATAAAACTTTGCTCTTGTAGAATTTGGCTTTGTATCAAATTAGACTGTAAATTGCAAACTAATGAATTTGTATTGGCAGAGGAAAACGTTTCTGGTTTTACAAACTACAGCATTTACTAGTAAACAAGATTACTAGGAACAATTCCCAGTTTCCCCAGCAACTTAGTTACTTGTATCTTACAAGTCTCATTGTTGATTCATCCCTCTCTGTGGTCCCAGTGTAATAAGCCTACTCTTAACCACCAGACAAAATTATAGCAACTGAATGCCAAGTTTGGTGAGTCTTGACATTCTGAAAAGCATATACCCAAGTGCTGGGCACAGGAGTTGGTTTTAGTTTGATGCCACCAGAGCTATAGATTTCTGCTTTAGAACCATCCCTCAGAACTTTTTCATGTCCTTTCAATCACTAAGATGAAAGTAAGATAGTCAGAACAAAATAATTACTTGTCTTAGCCCTGCTGCCATCTGCCCATTCTGTAAAGCCATGGAGGAACATTTAAGCTGTGAAGCCAGAATTACTGCACCACTGGGAGTCTGTCTGCAGCTGTGTACCAGAGTTCCTTGTCCCTCCCTCTCATCAGTGCTTTCCAAGAGCATTTTGCTCAGGATAATGGGAAGACACTTGTTTAACTTTCTGAGAGCTCAGCTCCCCAAGGCAGTTTGGTATCTTGAAAACTCCTTACACTTGTCTCTGATCTTTCCCAACTACAAACAAGTTATGTGTAGCAGTCAGAAACATACAGTCAATTATAAAATGATATACCAGCTGTATAATCAGCGTGACCTGCTAAATCCACATTGTTGATAAAAAGAAATTAATGGTTTAATTATTCTTTGAAATCCTAGTGAACAAAGATGTTCTAGGAGTAATGTGGTATTTTACCCAAGAAGTGAATTAAGTCACACTACTTCAATAACAAGCTTCTCAAGAACCGAAGATTTGAGGCATATTCATACACATTAAATTATTATGACAAAAACTTTTAGGAGATTTGCTCAGTCTCATCCAAAAGGGAAACACAAATCACTTTACAAACTATGGAAGAATACCACCAAATCAGTGAAATTGCTTGTACAGATTAAAAAGTCCCATTTGTATCAAACATTCTAATTATAGTCTGGCAAGGTTTAAAGAAAACCCATAAATAAATAGCACACATCTGCTAAAGACAGATTTTTTTACAGGCTGTTAAGTACTTAACAATGCCCAGGTATCTTAATCCCATGGAGATAAAGGAGAGTCAGGTTCTCAAAACTTCTGAAAAAAAAAATTAAATAAATCCAGTATTCCTTTTTGTTTGCTTGTTTTTAAGCCAAGAAGATAATTTTCTGTATGTTAAATTGATCTGTACTAAAATTAGGATGAAGTGAAGTGTAGCCATTTAAATGTATCAGTTTGAAAACTGATAAAAGGAAAACCTTTAACAGAACACACTCTTAGCTCCTGGTATTCATTGCAACAAAGTATTGAAGGCAATTAAAGCTGGCATTAAAAAAAAATTGAAAAGAAAAAATTAAATCAAAAACTGAAAGATCCATCTCTTTATAAAAATCAATCATGGACAAGGCTGGAAGATGGTTTAGGTGTTTTTTCCATACCTATACATTAGAGTGCTTCTTGCACCAGTCCCTCAAAGGGTATGATACAGTACCAGTGTCTGTAAAAATTTCTTAGACATGTTGAAATTCTGGTTTCATGGCATAGGAGGTCTCATCTTCAGTTTCAAAATTAGAAAAGTTATCCTTGTCATTTCCAAATTAAGTCCTCCCCAAGGGTTAGTTCACTGGAGGTCATCATTAACTACAACCTCTTAAAAATTAGCACCTGTAGGGAATTCTGGTTTGATTCCTAACCATATATAGGGGCAAATAAGTAATTTTACAAAGCTTCTCTATCAGACACCAAAATACATTCTTACAACAACCAAAACATTAAATCAAGTTTAGATTTTTTCATGTGTTGATGAAATTCCATAAGATGAGAGAAATTTCCTAGGACTTAATCAGAGCTGATACCCAAATTTTCATACACTTCTGGAGAAAAGCATAAATTCCTACCAAACAGAGCTAATATATTTCACATTTACATGTTCTCGTCCCAAGATAAACATGGAAAAGGAAAATGAAATTGAACAGGACCATGTTATCTCGTTTCAGTACCTGCAGCCAGGTTTGACAGCCCAAACTGCATGATAAGTATTTCTTTTTGGAAGTGCAGCTCAGTTTTGATGTCATGTACAATATATGGTTGGTTGACATGAACAACACCAAAGATGTAAAAGGAATTTACTGCCATTTCCTTCTGGTTCAAGGGAAGTTGAGCTTGCCAGTACATCGACTGTAACAGATGAAGATCTCTTTAGCTTTGTGTTTCCATTAATCGTGTTAAGGTGATGAATGACACAGAAAGACTTGCCTTAGAGAGAGCCCATGCAAGTTTCTATGCCTTTTACACCATTAAAACCAGTGAAGTAGAAGCTTCTGCACAAGAACTCACAAACTATTTGCTCTAAGGACAAGTATTGCTCAAAACACACCAGAGGAAGACACATTCCTCCTTTTCAGAAGATGGGATTACATTTAAGAATGAGGAGATCTTTCAGCATCTAAGCACAAAATTTAAAAACCAAACAAACAAAAAACCTAACAACAAAACTACTCAGATTAACTGATTTGATTTAACCACAAATCTCTATAACACAAAGTATAATGGAGTAATTGCATGAGGTCTGTGGGTACCAGGTTCCTATGTTTGTCAACCCATTTTCAGGCACTAATTTACCAAATTATGATTGCTGGGTATATGAACTATATTAGTGGAAGCAGAGCCCTTACTTCTTGTTGTCTTCAAAAGGTCCTTTTCAGAAGTTTCTTTTAAGGAAAAATATATTCTTCCATGTACAAAATTAATTTTATTAGACTAAAGGATGTTTATACAAGCCCATTTACATTTTTCAGTTCTCTTGATACAACTTTTAACAAGAATAAAAAAACCAGATTTATTTCACATAAATCAGTTACTATAATTTAATTATGTCCACAATGTTAAGGATAACTTGTAATTGTAAGATTTGCTCACTCGGGATAATTACTTCTGTCAACATTTTGATTTTTTTTTTTAAAGGACAAAAATACATTTGCAAGAGTATTTCAATTTTTCTCAACTGACATCTTCACAGGAATTAAATTTAAGTGAATAGCCCTCAATAAAAGTTAATACATTCCAAAGACAATTTGGATGAATTTCTGCTCCAGCAGACATTAAGAGAAGAAAAAGCTCAAGTAAAATGCTGCAACATGGAAGAGTTTTTTTCTTTCTGCCTATCTTGTAGCTCATGCCAGGCTGACATTGATGAGCTATGTGGCTTTCTGTTCTGTTTACTGCATGTTCATACATCACTTAACACTGTGAGGAGTAAATATCTAATTACTTTGAGACTGTAAGATGAATGAACAATAAAAATATCTTCAGTTATCACTTAAAAGTGACACTCAAACTTTCTGGGCTGAAGACACAGAACCTCACAAAGGACAGTCAGCTATAAACACCCTTAGAGCTGGCATGGTCTGAAGAGACTTTTACTGTGATGAAAGTACCACAGAAAAACGCCTTTTTAAGGTACTTTACCCAGTTAAAATTCAAACCATGGAATAGTCCAGAGTGGGAAAGGCCTCAGGAGATCATCTGGTCCAACATTTCATGGAAATGGGAACCTAGACAAGATTATCTAACCCCCTGTCCAGTTTCACCTTGAAAACACTCAGCCATGGGGAGGTTCTTCCAGCCAATTATTGTTATCATAAAAAAATAATTTTGCTCACATCTGATTGAAACTTCTCCCAGTGCAACTTGTTTCTGTTGCCCCTTTTTCTGTAGCTTCCTGTGAAGAGAGTGTCTTCCCTTTGTAGCTGGCGTACTGGAATACTGCAGTGAGTATTCCCCTGCACCTTCTCCTGCCCTGGGAGAAAAGACCTAACTCCTTCAGTCTCCCCTCACAGGGCAGGTTCTCCAGCCTTTCGATCATCAATATTATGCTCATTGTAAAGAAATCAGGTCTATACTTTTGCACGTGGGTATGCATTTTTAATTTCAGGGGAGGTCAGAGAAGTTCTTGTCCCTGAGAAGAGCACCATTAAAACCATATTAAAGCATTGAAAACTCGATTCTGTTCTATCTTTGACTTTGTTCACTACTCAGCAAAATGCCTTCTTGTTAATTATCGACTTTATCATCGAGGGACAGTTTAATCACAAGACTGTCTGCAGTTCAGGCTATCACAGCAGTACTAGCAGGGAATTTTGCACTGCACATAATTGGCCAGGTAATTAGAATACAAAATCCTTAATTGCTCAGTTGCCAAACGTAAACTGTGCAGCACGCAGCGCTTGACTGGCAGAGGACTTGGGGGAACTGAGGCAGCTGCCAAGTGCCAGCTTTTCCTCCTTCACAGCAGAGCACAGCAAACAGCACGGGTGGCTTACTGAGCCCCTGTTCTCCTGGGGGGTGTGGGAAGGCCTTTCATTCTGAGGTGGGAAAAGAAATTCCGCAGACACTCTATTTCAGGGCATCCAAATCTACTTGAAAATAAAACCATAAACCCAGGACTTTTGAAAGGCAGAGGAAAGCCAGCATCCTGTCAACAATGGCAAGACAGAGCCCATATACTGGTATGAAACAGCACTCCTGCCCAAACTGACAACTCTCTGGTGCTGCACAGGCTATTTTTGCAGGCTGGGAACTCAGTACAGGATCTGTATGGTCTGAGCTAGAGATTTTCAGCACATTGTACTATAAATGGATGGGTGCAGCATCAGCCTGCCCTAATATCTATGTTACAGATAACTCAGAAGTTACCACTGCTGGTACATTACAGCAAGGGGTACACATAACAACACCAGTTCTTCCATCTGTTGATTGATAGATAACATGAAGTGCTATATCAAAACTATCTAGATTACCAGCCCCCTCCACTGGAAGGCTAATTTGCAGCTCTGATATTTCATTATCTTTGCCTTATTTCCATGTTAAAGGTATTTGTGGCCTGTGTTTGCTTGTTCACATATTCCTTGGTCAGCACTTCCTTCTTCTCCTTCCTGACTTCAACACCTGTCTTTCTTTTTTCAAATATACCTATAAACATCAGCATCTACTTTCTCACGTCAGTAGACTGAAAAGGGCTATTTTGTAATCTCACCTGCTGTGGCGAGACCCATTCTAGGAGCTTCTTTCATCATGCATTCCCATCTTAAATTTCCTTTTTTCTCAAACAGAGCAAGGCAGACCAGTATGCAGCACTCTGCATTAGGCTCTTTCATGCAATGGCAATACAACAGTCTTCTCTCTTCCAGAAAAATCTTCACCAGTATCTGACTGCTGCAACAATTAACAGACACTCTCGAGTCTCTCTTACAGCTTCCACTTAGAGTCAATAATCCCTGCTTGGAACAAAAATTCTTACTCTGCTCCACGTATAAGATTTTTCATTTTCTGCTACAGCTATTGCCTCCAGGATTCCAGTCATAAAGGCATCACATTGTTCCTTACTTCATTCCACTACTGTATTAGCAATGCCTTTCAAACCCATGTGGTCACACTTATTCCACTGCTTCTGTGTTTCCTCCATTGTCTAGAGGCAAAGACTCATAAATTCTTGTATCAGTTGGTCTAATAGTCCTGTGCCTTTCTCAGTGCTCCTCCTTCAGGAGTTTCTCTCTTCTGCTAGTGAGAAATCCACAGTTGCCCACACAGTCTTTCCAAAGACAACCACAATTTGTTAGTATAGGAACAAGGTAAGACATCTCCAGTCATGGAGTAGAACTGATAACAATTATTTGGTTTTTAAGAGAAGGAAGCTAATTCAGGGCATTTGCTACTAGTCCATATTCCTAAATAAAACCTTTCTTAAAGGAATAAAAATAACAGTGTGAATTTTTATAGCAGACAAGCCCTTCAAGAAAGCTGCTTTCTGGATGAGAACAAGGGAAAGTTTTGCATGAAGAAGGTAATTCAATTGCTTGTTGCCTCAGTGCCCTGGTTATGTTAAACTTGAACAATATGATTCTCATTGGAAGGAGTAATCATGAGCCAGACAATCATCAGGCAAACTCAATAATGTTTATATTATTCAGATATAATCAGAACCTACTTGTTCTTGTCATTGTAAAGTGTTTGAAAAGCACAGTGCTTATAGCAGGAGGGTTTAGCACCCCCTTCTTCTATTGCAAAACACAAAAGATAAAATCCTGGACTCTCCATTTCTTTGTAGATTTGATTCAACATAACACACTTTGCTGCAGTCAAGGAAACCCAGCAGTAAATGCATCTTTGTATCATTATTTAACTAAGTGCAGTTAAAGAATGTTCTCATTAACTTGCATGAATTATGAAAATACAACTCTATTTTAAGATTCCTAATATCCTTAGCTACAGTCTTTGTACTAAATGAAAAAAAAAAAAAAAAAAGAGGGACACCAGATTTAAAAACTTCCATTCTCACTGGAATCTAATAGACTCTGGAAATCCCTGATGATAATCAATATTTCTTCCAATTATTTTTCCACCTTCAGAAATAAACCACATATTACTCCCAGTCTAAATATCTATCCATTCTTCCCTCAAGAAAAAATGTCTAAGACATTTCTCCCATATTTGAAGTACTTGACCTGCCTAAAAACCCCTGTGATGTGAAAAATTGTACCTATTTCACTGGGTATTTTGTACTTTGCAAAATTACCATCTCTTCATTTTTTTTTTTTTTGCTATAGCTAAGAAGTCATACCAGCAGAATAAACTAACATAATTTATCATTAATCCCCAGCCCTCCAGTCTTTACTGTCTCTAGAATGTTTTATTAAACTTTGTGTCTCATTGTAATATGATTTCAATTCGGTGACTAAACATATTTATTTTGAATTAAGATTCACAACTGGCCAAGGCAAATGCTAGTGAACCCATGCCTATATCATGATCTTGAGTCAAGAGAACAAGAAATAAGAAACAGAAGTTTAATCCAGAAATGAGCTAGTATTTAACTCTTCTCTGAAATCATTGCAGCAAGACCACTCTTAATGCATTTAGCAACAATTAATTCTCAAAGCCAAAACAGCTGCACATTGCTGATGCTCTCCAGATGCAAGGTAAGGAATTAAATCATGGGATAATTCAATTGGAAAATTGCTTGTAATTATGGAGAATGCAGCATCTGCTTGACTTCTTGTGGTGATTGGTAGTTGCTTTAGGAATAGTGAGGTAGTCTGTGCAATGCATGGCGAATACAAATAAGTAGCTGTGCTAGGAGAGATCTCATTTAGTTTCACAAAGATATGGTTTTAACATGATTAAAACTGTATTTGCTGACATTAATGATAATCCATTTTCACCGTCCCATTACTGCCAACGGCCCGCAGTCGCACACAGAACAGCAACATCCACTGACAGCACCGTCCCTCTGAAGGAACTCTGAGTACTCTGTAAAGAGCAGAGCATGGTCCTGCCCTAAACAAGGACCCAAACAGGCTGGTGTGTCTCACCTCGTTTAAAATACATGCATGAAAACAGCCTTGTCATAACAGGTCATTTAAATCTCCGATGCCACGAGGCTCACAGCTGCCAGAAATGAAGAATGGCCCTCCTTCACTTCAAATATTAAAATTAAAAGGACTAATAGAGAAGAAGGCTGCCATGAGGTCTAGTCAGAGAGCCTCTAGTACTGACAGCTTGGAAAAACCTAAAAGAAACCGGTCTTTTGGACTGACAACTACCAGTGGAGAAAAAGAGCCATCTTGTCATCTCTAAACTGAGCACATGTATTCTGAAAATAACAGGATGATGCAGGGTTTTGCCACCTTTTGCAGAATAATTTTACCAGAATTGATCCTAATTAGCATTACAACATGTGAAAGTCTGCTCACTATCTTGAAGTTGGCAAATTGAAAGACTAAATGGCTGTTGTGTGTGATGACAATCCTACAGAGAGCGATTGAATGGGAAAAATACCTAGAAATACTAATTTTCTGGTTTGTGGTTCAACCACTAGAACACACAGCTGTCAATGTATAAAACTCCAGTCATGGTAGCAGCGGTTACTATGACATTACATTATCTCTGCTTTAGCTACTGAAATGTTTGCCTGATTTTTTCTTTCTTTTTACTTTAAAAAGCATTAACAGAAAAACCATTAGGAAACAAGAGATCAATTATTTACAAGTTGCTTCACAAATCAATCATCCAGTATCAAAGCTTAAGTTATTATTTTTAGCAGTATTAACTACACAATAATTAAAATTGATTACAAAGTCACAACCTCTCATTAAGTTGCTGTCAATTGTGGGAAAAATTCCTCAAAAGCAATTTTTTTTCTTTAAAGTGGCTGTAAAAAGATTCCCATCAATTAAAGAGACATCTGGTAATATGGAAAAGGTGATAAATTATCTCCTTTTCTCAGTGCTAGTACTTTGTAGACCAAAGGTAGTGCAAAAGAGAAATTCTTATGGTCTTATCTTGTCCTGAAAAGGAGGACAAATATCCTTGTGTGCAGATACAAGCCTTGCATTTCAATCTGACCAAAACTTTAATCAAATTCTGTAAGTATAAGTCATAAGAAACAGAGAAGTTCCTTACATGTTTTATTGCAGCAAAACCCACCAGAAAATAAAAAATGAAGCTAAACTAGCTGCTGCCATGCTTGCTGTCATACATGCAGCAAGGTTTCCAGTGACACAATGCACATTTGTATCACCTTGTGACAGTGTCAGGCTTTAAAAACCATCGCAGACTTTAACCCTACAATAAGAAACTGGGAGCATCTTCAGCAATTTCACAAGCAGGCTTGTTAAAAATGTGAGCTAGCAAAATGCCACTTCCTGAAGTCTGTACCCCTTCATCCAGCAATCCCAATGATACCTTCAAAGGACAATTCCTGATGATGACCAGAGGAGAGGAACAGAGCAGGAAGGTGCCTTTAAGAAAGTATTTTTCAAGAAAAATCAGCAAAAAAATCCCCTAGCAAAGCACAAGCCACACGCAAATAAACAAGGGATTTTGATTACATTTGGGAGTGAAAGAGGCTAATTTGTAGTTCACTCAAGTTTCTGCAGTTTGTATTACCAATGGTTTTAGCAACAAGAAATTGTTCAGTAACACAATCTCATTTTTAAGAAGTTTAGCTTGCTGGTAGAAGTAGTGTACTAAGTAACCAAGCAAGTTACCAACAAATCTGTTCATTTTTTGTATGTTGTTTAGGTTATTCCTGATGCAATGCCCATTACCAGCTTCACACTCAGGGTCAGTTTTGGTGCCCCACCCTCTGGAAGGGTTAATGGACATAACATTGACTGAGGTGCAGGACAATCTATTTGTTGCTGTAATGAAGTACATTTCACCTGCTCACCCACAAAGCACTCTGAAATGTATCATTTAATTCAGATAAAATTAAAAAAAAATGACAAAACATAGTAGAGAGTGGTTAAAGTCATTGTCTCTAATGTGCCTCTTTCCCATACAGCAAATTCCTGTCTCATAATTCAGGGACATCCCAGTCAATCTCCTCCATACAAAAAAGCTCTACCCCCAAGCTAAGCAGGGCTTTACACCCAGATGACGTCCCTCAGCTGTTTGGAGTTATTTCAATGACACTTTGTCACTCTCTAATGACAGTACAGCTCAACAATCATTCAAACACTGACCCTACTCCAGCATATTCTTATGGCTGCCCTTACCTGTCCAGACAGACACCCTCCCCTGTAAATCAGTGGAAAGAAATGGACACAGTCAGCTTCACACAGCACTCATTAATTACACAAACATTCATCTAAGCACATAAGCAAATGCACAATACCAATACTATTGGAAGTGTATTAGCTCTGACATGATTTTGCAAGGGTGCTTCTCCTCACTGCAAGGAAATCCTGAACACTGATTCCCAGCATTTCATCTGCAGTGAAACACCCCTTAGTCATGGCAAAAGTTCATTGTACAACAGAACAGGAGGTGTAGTGTTAATGGAAGCCAACATTCAGTTTCTATATAGCGTTTTAAATTCTAATTCTTGAGCATTATTTAATTTTAAGGCAACTGAGAATAATACTGCTGAGTCCAGGCACACCAAATATTCCAGAAGTCTCCATATTCAGTTCAGCCGGACATATAACAAAAATCATTTCTTGAACAGCAAACACCTGCCATTAACCGCCCATTTTGCAAGGTGACCACAGAGAGAGCTGCCTGCAGCAAGTCAAGCACCAACCCTGAAAAGGCCTGGAGTACATTTTAATCCTCCCTTGCTTCAAAGCCATTACAATTATCACTAGATTTTTTTCAGTGTAACCGGGATCCAGATTTTCTGTTCTCTAATTAGGTGATCAAAACCTTCAAAGATAAAAATAACATCTTCTACACCTTATTAATCTTTCTTCATTGATGGATAAGACAATCAGCTACATATGCTACACTAGTCAAATAAATGTCCTTAAAGAAACTTGCTATTAAAAACATTAATTGTTGCTGTTCACTCAGTTCTTGCCACCAATTGCAAATGGCTGGGCATCTTTACTAAAAAGTTGAGTTTAGAACCTATTCTTGCTTAACAAACACCCCTTTGCCTTGGTTAGTCATTGAGGAGGTCATTACTTTGGGTATAAGCCACAGTTTCTGAATTAAGTTATATAATATTTTGTCATACCTTCTCATATTCTTGCTTTTTACCATTAATTAATGATCGAACAAAGATTAATCAAGCAAGCTATTAGTTCTTCAGGAATCTTGATTTGCTAATAACATGATAACACTGAATATATTGCCCTCAGACAGCTGGATAACTAAACCAATAACTACAAAATTAAAACAGCTTTCCCTACTCTGCGATTGGGCACTGAGGCCACTAGAATATTTTTTTTCCCCCAATCCGAGAAAGTTCAATTTGTAAAATTCCAAGCTGTGTGTCACATCAAACTTTCACCTCTAATGAAGTGGTCGTGTTGGCATGTAGGACCACCTCAGGTAGGCATGCAGAGCCTGGTCTATCAATACCTGGTAGTCTGAAAAGCTGTAACTTTTTAGAGCAGTCAAATACAAAACAACCTCTGTCTCCTACTCAAATACTTTCACACCTTCAGGAAAAACACAGAGTGGAATTAAACCTGCATCCTAATGCTCTTTTAACATCCTTTTTGTTTCTTCCATGTTCTGAATAAACACCTTGAAAACAGAACATCCTTGAATCTCCTGCTCAAAATCAATACTGGAGCTCTGCAGTGTGGGTTCTTGTCTGATAAACAAAGCTACTGTAACAGGTGAAAAGGAGTTGTGATGCAACCTTCATTATGCTGTTTAAGTGCCTTGCAAACTTCTAAATGACTGCCAGGGATGCCTATTTGTGATACACAGCAAAATACTTCCCTTCAGTGCCTGACCTTTCCACTTCCCCACTGGAAGCACAGGAAAGCAGCAACATTTCCTCTACTGAAAGGAGAACACAAGGTGAATTATTGTAGTTCAGTCCTTCATCAGGTTTATCCCTTTAACACAGGCAATGGCATGTAACAAACCTCCGACTTCTGCTGTTTGAACATCTTTTCAAATGCGGAGAAATCTACTCATCACCATTTTAGTCATGTTTGCACGAGATAATTTAGAAACACAGTCTCCCAGAAGAGTGGTTAAATCTGCTCACAGACATAGAATAGGAAAAAAAAATGCAGAACAATGGCAAAAAGCTCACTATTACATTTCTTAAATTCTTAAGGAAATGCTCTTTAGAAGTAAGTGGTCCTCGCTTCTCTCATCTCTTTTGCAACACTGAAGCATTCAGCTAACAAGGCTGGCTTTCATTTGACTTTACAACTGATTGCAAACATTAATGTGAATTATAAATGATTTTTTAAAAACAGTCTTTTCATTTTAACAGAAGATAGTGACTCTTATTTAACTTTTATAAAATCCTGTTTAGCTGGGGAAGGTGGAAAATGAAGGCCAAACATATCCAAATTGCTTGCATTTGATAGAAGAGAAAGTCTGAGCTGTTGTGACAAGGACTTAGGGAAAGTGATTTCCTTTACCATGATTGGGACACACAATTTAACTTATTGGCAGAAAGGAAGTGTTACTCAACACAGGAACAGGGTCTAGGACTGGGGGTCTCAAATCAACAAGGAGATACCTTGGTATGTTCCCCAGCAGAGTTACGACATAACATGGAGGTGGGACCATGTGCTATTACTCCCCTCAGCTCACAGTCTCTGGCACAGCCTGTCTGAAGAGTGAGAGAACATCTGGAAAAGTCCAGCCATCAGTTCTCTTTCCTTTCCTGCTCTCCCAGTATGGCCATTCTCATCTTCGTGCATTATACCATCTGTTTAATCATCATGCTCTCAAAACAAGCCAGAAAAAAAAACCAAAAAAAACAGATGAAACTTCAGGGATAGCTTCTAGCTCATAATTGAAAGGACGATTATTCATTAGAATCTAGGCAAGTTGCTTGGGGCCGCCAAAACAGGCATTGCATGGAATTGTGAAATTTATTTTTTAAAAATAGAAAGCAGAATTCCCATTCAATATCTTGTCTTTAACTCTGCAACCTTCTTTGCTTATTTTGAGTGGGATAAAATAAGTATGCTGAGTTTGAGCAACTATATGAGGAAACAACCAAGTTCAGAGGTCTCACCCTCTTCAAGGTGAAGGTAAATGAAACTGCTTTGGTGAGCTTTAATATTAATAATTTAACCTCCGCAGGCACAGCTAGGGGAATATTTCTTGCAATATCTCTGTATTAGTACATGTAATTGTGAGAAAAATGGTATACTACAAAAGCATTGCTATCAATACATCCTTTACAGAATTACATCTAAATAACTTGAAATTAATCATAAAGTCAAGGACAGAAATATTAAAAATTACTGCTCTCTTTACCCAAATTTACCAAAATGGTTCAACTGTACTGGGGTTTAGCTTCATCCACACCAAGGTCCTGACTGAATCAGATATTTTCTCTATCATAGTTCTAAACTAACAATTCTTATCTCTGATTATTTAGCTGGACTTTGTTCTTGGCAAGAGTCACAGCAGTAAAACCTCTTAAAATTCTGTGACTCTCTTTGAATGTATTCACCCAAGCATAGATGTGTAAGATATGTACTGTAATACAACAGACTATCATTGAGGAGAAGAATAACAGCAAAAGTACTTCAGTTCTTGTAAAATTGATGATGTTTTTAATGTAATCCCACAGAAGAGTTATGTAGAAAATCCCACACAATAACATCTATTCATTACCAGTGGAGCAAGCCAACTTCATGAAGAGAACACCCAAAGGCCCCAACAACTGTTAGTGGATAAAGTGCAAGGGAGACGAGTTTGGCACAGCAGGGAACAAAACTCACCTTTGGCTGCTGATTTAACCACACTGGGCTTTAGTTTCTTTCTGACAACAGGGAGAAACCCTTCTCCCAACTCTTCAAAACCATACAAAGTGCCTGATTTCATAGGGCATTCTCAGAGGCTCCCAGGTGAAGTGCTAGAGCAGCAAAGGTTAGTATAGTGTTTGGCAATGAATACAGTTAGACCATGCTTGGTAAGGGTTGCCAAAATGCAGCCAAGGGGCAGCCAGGCTCGTTGGGTCTTGTTGACAGTTCTTTGCCATACATTGTGTTTTTGTGTACAGAGCCATATGTGTGAGCTGTAACTGGCATGGTAAAAAAATAAACACACAGAAAGTAGAAGCAAGTAGGCTAGAAAGAAATCAAAACTACCAAATAACTTATAAATCCACTGAAGACCTTTTTGTGCATATGTGAGTTTTCCATGCCTAAAAAGTTTAATTTAAAAAAAACCCTCTGAACACAACATGTGCATGGACATACACAAGCATTCTGTGATAAAGGACATTGTCCCTACGCTACAGAGGGGAAAAAAAAAAAAAA
>VZTB01004761.1:82280-155201 GCA_013397245.1 Thryothorus ludovicianus
AAAAAAAAAAAAAATCACATGTGTGTTAATCCAGTAGTCTTTTCTTATAAAAACTCAAACACGGCCAAGAGCAGGACACACTTCCCTCCAGCTGCCCTTTTAATATGCTTCTCCTCTTGCCAAGGAGAAACTGTCATTAGGAGAAAGAGACCATTTTACAACACATTTATTCTTCATTGTCTCTTCCTCTTCTGGATATACTTGTTGGAGTACATTAGTCGCAGGAATGCAGCAAGCCATTAGAGCATACTAACATCTGATGCACACAAATTAATTTTTCTTCTTCAGTTTGAGAACAGACTGCTGGATGTTGCATGCAAGTCTCCACTGAATTAAGGAAAAAACAAACAAGATTTCTAAAATCAACAAACCCACGTGCTACTCCCTAGTCTGTATAAATATATACCTAATCTATAAATAAACACACTGTCCTACAGTGAGACAATCATTTGCCTCTTTAGAGCAGGCTCATTAAAGGGAAATAATTTTGCAGTAACAAAGCACAAGTGCAGTCCTAATGAGAAGAGAAAGCTACAAAATGCTAGGAACACCTGGTCCATTTTTTGTACTGACACGGCAAGAGCTGGAATCAGATCCTTATAAAAAGGCTGTATTTTTCCTTTTCCACAGCCCTGTGGGCTCTAGAAGTAAGTTTGGTTTGCATTTAGTGCCTCAATGTTCAATAAAATCCTATGGGTATGTGTTGTAACAGTTGATACGTTTATGTTGCCAAATTGAGTCTCAAAATCTAAATCTCATCTAGAACAGCCAGAACTATTCACTGTAAATAATATTTCTAATTCTAAACCTTCTCTTTGTATACAAATAACTTGATAGTCATCCCTACAAATCCATAAATCTCTCATTTGCAGTAAGATTGATGAATAATTTTCAGTCTGTGTTACTTCCAGACCTCACTTAATTCTCCTACTGTTTCACTTGTGGTATGTAGCTGATCCTTCAACTCACACACAACAATTATTTCCACTGAGTCACTACTAAATCTTAAAGAGGAAAATAACTAATAGCAAACTGAATCCCACTTGAGCTAAATGAAAGTACAAAAGTACAAAAGTTCACAATCTTCGTGGGATGCCTGCAGTTTATCTGAAGGCATATAAATAATAAAATTAGGGTGGCATCATAACATAGCAGTATCTTTTTAATAACTATTCAGTCATCTGGATTGAACTAGGATGATCCACATTGTTTTCCAGGATTAGAGAAAGGGATGCAACAAACATTCAGGTCTGAAAGTTTTTTGTTAAAATTTGTGACAGGTTCAAAAACATTTTTCTTGTAGATAGAAATTCTCCTGCGAAAACAATTCTTGGTTTGTTGTTTCATTTTCCAGGTCTAAGGCATCAAGATCTCAAACTCCATGTAATAATCTACTAAATAAGAAATACCTCTGATACCTTGTTCAAAAGACACATAAGCTGGATCAATTCTATGAGATCAAGGCATATCATCAAACCAGCAGAAGAATTAATGTAAAGAGAAAACTTTTGCCTGTCTAGCGTGAGCCCAGCTACTCTCCTTTTTTTTTTTTTTGTGGAATTTTAAGTGATATAAGTATTTTTTCTTCATGAGTTTTACCTGAAAAATAACTTATCATCTACTTCTTTCTTGTAAACCCAAACTGATTTATACTCCACTATTTTTTTAAGAAAGTTATAATCTGAAACAAAATATTATTTATTATCTTTTATTACCCAACTCATTCTTCTATGTCTGAGGAATCATAAATTACAGTCAACAGCCATTTTATAATCCTGCAGTTCATTATCTCCCATTTGCTAGTATGCTCAGTGGCTTAGCCTTGCTCCATTTCTTTAGTAATAATTACAAAAATTAAAACCACATTAACACAATATGCAGATACTTCTTATATTAGAACTCACATAAGAGCTTTTCAACTAACCAGTGACTGGTTAGGGCACTGTCCTCATTCATCTCCCACTTCCCCTGCCATCCTTCATAAAACTTTAATCTACATTTTCCATTAAGAAGTTGTCTCAACTGGTGTTCACATTTGCAGGGTAGCTCATTACTTTTTTGATTTTTGTTTGGATTGGTGGTCATACCTCCACAGCTTATCTCTTCACCTGAAATTTTTATCAAGCAGCTGCATATTTTCCTAGTCCTGAAATCCTCAAATCACAGAAGCAGAAATTCATTTACTTGATCTAGAATCACAAGATTTAAAAGAGGAGCAGGCAACTTGCTTGCATAATCATAGTCAAGAGTGGTCAGGACTCTAATCCTTCCCATTTAAAACTGCATTTATGGTTAGAAAGAGATCCCTCTGACATTTGACCAGACCTGAACTCAGTTTGCACGCAGTTGTTTTGGGTCCAGCTGCTCTCTGTCCCGCATCCTTAAATACAAAGGATTAACTTTGCAGTAGTGGTTCTCTCTTTTCCTTGTAAGATTTGACTCAGAATGAAGCCACAGCTGTGGCCTCTGATCAGGGACAACATTTATTGCCTGCCAGAGTCCCTGGGTAACACAGCATTGCAGGAAGCTGAGCCAGTGCTTCTCTGGAGGAAGGAAACTACCAGCACTGCAGTAAGGCAACTGGAGAGATGAATTCTGAGAAGCCCCACTTGCTGATGGCTCTTAAACCATCCCTGATGGATGTCAAACTCAGTGCTGTATCCTAGAGGCCCCCATAATACAGAAAACTCTGCATTTGACCCAAGAGTTGAGAGGCATAGAGTTTATGGCTGGTTTGACCCATTTTAGGTTTATCAGAGAGACAAATGACTCTCTACCTTGAGCATGACAAAACCATACATCCACACAGCTGAAAGTGCAACTTCCTCGCTCTACAAACTCCTTCCTTCTAACAACAGGCTGGGTTGTCTCACCTGCCTCCTTAGAAAATACTGCCATAGTTGCAAGATCTCCAGTTCCTGATGTTTCATTATGATAGACTGCAGTGCATTTGCTGGTGTAATATATTACGAAGGGTCATGAATAATTAAAAATTAATCACACTTGTCAAAATAAATAAATGCCGTCAGTGATGCCGAATGCTTGAATTTTTTATTATAGCATCTTTTTGCTTATTCATGAATTAAAAGAAGCCTAGTAAACCACAATGGATTGCCTACTCATTACAGCATGCACAGGCCCAATTCAGATCCCAACAGTGGAGGTTTTCCTGTCAGTCTTTAGCACATCGGTGGAACTTTAGCCTTAAATCTCTGACCCTGTAGAAAGTTACATAAGTTAGACTTGGAAATGTGAATAGCTCCAGCAGATCTTCAGGGACCTAGCTGGCAGATACACCAGTGATTTTCTCACTCACTGGTCTGCTTAGAAGGTGGGGGGAAATGGAGGAGAGTGAAGCATTTTAGCACAAATTTTAAAATCAAAACCTTGATAGCCTCTCTAATCTACATTTCTATAGGAAAACAGTCTTGCAGTTCTTCCTACCAAATACTAAATATATTTGCATGGTTTGATGGCATTCCTAAGGCTTTAACAGGAGAGAAAATAATAGTGAATGTTTAAATAGAAACTTCTCTGACTTTATGAATTGGTCTAAAACTGTTAATGCATTTCCATCCTTTTTCAAGGGGAACCTAAGCCTGGGCCGGGAGGTGGGCAAGGAGCACATCAGCACACCAACCCTATCAGACCAAAGATCCATTAACTTTAAACATTTGGCTCTGAAAACAGACAGCTGGAAATAGAAAATGAAAAAGAATGTATGAACAGTGAGAGCAAACAGTTGTCCCTCACCACCCCTGGCCGTCAGGGACTGGTCACGTGAGGACTTCCTGAGCCAGAAAATGTTCTATAGAGGATTTAGTAGTTGTAACTATTTCTCTTCCCTGTACATATCCTGTCAATTTGCACACCCACAGAAGGTTCCAGCAACAACAGTACCCTGGGAAGAAAGTTCCAGTTTCACTGTTTGAGCGATCTCCTTTTGTTTTGCCTGACTTCTAATAATTTTGCTTGATGCTGCTCAATACTGTATTAGAAGAAATATCAAATATTCCTTCTGTACTCATCCTTTCAGTGCTTTACAAACCCTTGGGAGTTTATAAGCCTTTATACATATTTTATAAAGATTTTATAAATTTCTGATTTCTATACAATCCTGCATGTATTCCTTCAGATGCCTCTTGCAGGCAGGGTAGCCCTAGTAAATTTAAGTGCTCCTACAAGACAGACACTACATACTTTATCAACTTTTTTCCTTTCTTTTAAAAACTTTCCCAGCTGTACTAAAAGATTTTTGATGCATAGGATCTAGAACAGATGACTGAGTTCTAAATACAGCTGCCCCACACATTTATGCTATAGTATACTGTTCTTATTTTCCACTCCCTTCCCAGTAAGCCCCCAAATCACATTTATTTTGTGACTTCTGAGGTGTTGCTTTCACAGCTCTATTCTTCCCTTAAATCAGCTTAAGTGACAGTAACCAGCTCAGAATCTGCCTGCATATATGCCAAGCTCTGATTGTCTCTCCCACCACCTCAATTCAAATAACCCACAATAAATTTCCCCTGCCACTATTAGCTGGTTAAGCATCCCTTTTCAATTCCTTGCAAACTAGACCTTCAATCTTTTACCCTGAATAATTTAATATCAAACTCTGCCACCTCACCATCTATTCCTATGCAGAAGATCAATGATTTGTGTGACACTACATGCTGAACATGCCAAGTGAGTGGATCCCTCAGCTGTGACTGCAAACAGATGCTGAGACACCAGGAGTTAGCTCTTCCTCTAGGAGGCTTAATCCATGCTGACTTCTGATTACTTGACACTGAGCTGTATCATGCTGCTGGGACAGGAGCAAAAATACAGAAATTCTCCCAATGTGTCTGTTTGGGAGATCTCCCAATAATTTCCTACTGAACCTTTTACAGAAACTCATGTGAAGATTAATGAATCATACCAGAGGCATTTGTCTCTACCAATGTCTTCCCATGACTTGATAACCAAGTGACAAGGATGAGCTAAACCATCCCAAAATCTAGTTAAGCTATCTGTTTATCTCTGTGCACTGCTGTCTGCAAAGGAGATGAAATGAGATTGAGATAATTGCAAGTACAATTTGCAGGAAACAACGGGGGTTGGAACTACTGTGCTTAATTATTTCAGACTGAAACAGACCACACAGCTCTCTGTGCCAAACAGCTGTAATTAAAGTGATTTAAAATAGAGAGATGCTAGCTCCAAGTGTTGATTTTCAAATGAGTCTTTATACATGCAAGAGTTACAGTCATCGACGAGTTGCAGACCTACAGCTCTACTGAGAAAATCTTAGCACTATGTCCAACATGATTGGTAATTAAAAAAAAAACAAGCCCACACATACACAAGCAAATAAACCACACAAAATAATCCACCCTAGGGCCCCACGAATCTAAATTCACTCAATTGTTTTTACACTGCTTACCTGCCCATCAGAATAGAAGAAAATATCAGAACAAAAGTTTCAGCCTAAATTGCCTATATTCCAGATGAGAACCTCCAACATTTGGGCTTAAGAATAGAATTTTAACCCAACAGACAATTGGAAATCATCAACCAATATCATCTTTGGGTTTGGGCTGTAGGGCCAGCCAGGTGTCTCCCTTCCTTCTTCTTTGATGGATATATAAAACTGAGTTAGACAAAGGTATAACTTCACTGAAAAGGATCCAAAAGAAACATACATTGCCAACACGTAGCACCATGGACTCCTGGCCAGGCTCTTTACCTGGACTAATACATTTACTTTCGTGTTGGTTTTCCCCATTTTTTCCCCATTCCAGGAAAATGACAGCTATTCTTCTCTATTCAAAATGAGGTTTTAACTCTTAAATTTCAGGGGCAGCCAGCTTGCACGAGAATTTAAGAAAAAGAAGAACAAAACAGAAATTCTAATTCGCCTCAAACTTTCCCTGAACTCTACCTTTGTAGGAAGAAATTCAGTCTGCATGTGGATGTTCACTGATGCAGAAATTAGAAGATATTTGCATGCAGCACAAATGTGGTCCACCTGCTTTACACACGACACAGATCACACCAAAACGACTTGGTCTGCTGATGAATCAATGGGCCTTAAAAGTTAATTTATAATGGCTATCTGGGGAAAAGTACTATTATACTATTTGTATGGATGAGAAAGCAATATCTGAATGAAAGGAGCACAGAAAATTTCCTCAATATTTGCCTGAACATAAGAACTGTCACAAGCAGTCCGACTGCAGCTCTGCAAAGCCAAATTCTGTCTCCAACGCAGGCTCCTAAGAGAAGAATTCTTTCACTTACAGCCTTTGTGTAAGAGACTTCTTGACTCTAAACAGACCATTGAATTAAACATCCAGTGATGAATGCATTCTGCAAGAATTCATCTGATCTTTCTTTAAACTTATGCACACTTCTGGCCCCAACGACATTAATTCATATATTTTATTAGCACCGTTTATTGAGGCACTACATGAAAAATGTGTCAGTTTGCTCATTCTAAACCCAGAACCCACCAACTTCACAGCTGCTTTCCAGTGTTCTTCAATCTGCTTTTTAAAGAGCTCTAACCCTTGCCATCAGAGATTGAATAGAAAATATTTGTCTGTTTATTTTTTCCTGCTATGGAAATTGTTCCATATCCCTTGAAATTTTTGTTGTACTTCCTGACATCTCTGTTTTCCTGCATAAACTTTAAAGCTGTAACTCCCCCATCTTCATTTTTGTAGTCCGTTCTTATCAACACCACCTTTCAGAGAGAAGTTCCAAGCAGGTGTCACTAACAGCTGAAAGGATGTTAAGAATTTTTCTGCTTTCTCATGATTACAAGAGCACAAATATATCTAAAAATCTTTTCAGAACTTACTGCTGTTCACAGATATGAACATAAGCAAGAAAAGTAATTCCAAACAACTGCAATTCTTTTTCAAGAAAAGATAAAAAGACTGTTGCACACCCATCTTTGAGACTTCCTAGCTCTCTTTAGAGACAGGATCTTTCTTCTTATATTAAGGACAAGCTCATTTTGTTTTCTTACCAAACAGAGAACCTAAGCCCTGGACAAAAGGATATTGCCTGAAGTGGTCTGCAAACACACAAGTGGTAAACAGGACCTACTGGAAAGATAAGGCCAGACTCTTCCAAACACTGAATGACCTTAAACACAGGCATCATAGTACAGTTTTCTTCCAAATATTATCCATGGTATGGGCCAGCTCAATTCAGATTTTACACAGGACTGTATTTGATACTTTGATATATGATGGAGCTTGCCTTAGGTGGAAAGGGATCTCTCCCATGCAGAATAATTCCCTTTTGTTTGTCACTTTGTTTTCACCCACTGTCCGTTGAAGCAAAGGGATTATACCTGTCTAGAACTTCAGGAGGACATGCTTGTATGGGCAGGAGTTAGGTTTTTTGAGTGGGTGGAAGAGTGTTTTTATTTTAAAACTAACCACTACTGATGGCATTACACAACTGTATTCATCTTACCTTTGGGTGTGCTCTCAGAGTGATCTCTCTCTGGCCCATCTGGGAGGTTTAGCTGCGAGATTTCCTCTGCATTCAGTCTGACCCAGGCGTTGCTGGGGGTTTCCTGATCTTCTGAGGTAAAGGAATATTCCAGCTCACAAGGAGATTCAAAGTTGCAGTCAAATACTGGAAAAAGAAAATGGACACAAAACATGCCAGGTTAATTAAACCAGTGTCTTCTGCGCTCAAAGGTAGGTATACATACATGTGTATGCACATTCATTTTATACTTCAGTAAGTCAGGGCTTGATTTTTTCCATAATGAGGTAAAAAGAAATAGGGAATTCCATAAACAGACAGACAAAAATGGGCCTGAAATGGGCTGCACAGGGAAGTCCATTATGGAGGTAGCAAGAAATCAAAAGGAATGCCCAAGAGCAGTAATTTCCCTTCAAGACAGGTCAAAGGGCAGCTCAGGCTAAAGTGGGCAAAAACATCACCTGGACTGAAAGCAAAATAGCTTAGTCAATGAATGAAATAAGACAGAAAGCAAATTTCTTCTGGGATGCTGCTTCAAATTCAACCAGGATCATTAGAGTGCAAATAGTCCCAACATGATTCACACCCACGTTCTACCTCAGTGAGCACAGGTCTCTATAGAGTCTTCTATCCTGGGCATATGGAATGTGCTGGAAACCATAGGGACTGTACCCTAGGAGGTGACATTCTGACCCCCAGGGTTTGAAACTCTTTCCTGAGACAAAAGAAGAAGCAGAAACCTGACTTGCTGCTGCAGAACCTCAACATTCACACAGCACAGCCAGCAACTGCCTCCCACAGAGACTTCTCATTTTGAGATATTTCTCTAGAGAAAGCCATTACAACCATAGCTGCTGGTACAACTATGATTCAATTCCCAGTGTCCAGTTTACCATCACACGATAGTTCAAGTTCCTTAACACAACATGCAGTGACAACCTGCAAGGATTTTACTTTTAATTGTCAAGATCATTACGTGTTCTGGGAACCCCAGTATACATTTGCTTTTGTCACCACAACCAGCACTCAACACAATATTTAGTAAGAGAAAGAAATTATTTTAGAACTCAGTGTTTCTAAACAGGCTAGACCCATTTGAAAAAGTCAAGCAAAAAATAACAGCTGCTCCTTGGATTATTCTGCCTTGTATTTCTGTCTTGTCATGCTGTGCAGGTGAAACAAATAATCTGAAATAATCTTAGTGAAATTAACTAATTTTTTTAAAAACTTCATTTACCTTCTCTGTTAAACATCTAATTTCTTCTTCGTGAGCACAGATTTATGTAGTTCAGCCTATTCCCCTGGTGAAAAAATATTTTCTAATCTGAAGGTTAATAATGTTGGCCTCATGCTACACTTTTCCCAGCTAATTTCCCTTTTTAACAGCAAGCTGGAAGGAACAGAGTCTTTTTTTTCCAGTTTATATTTGATTATCTTAACCAAGTGCTTTATCATTCACTCAGCATTTTAAATACTTCACAACACCAGGGAAACCATATAAATAAGGAGTCCATTTACACCACAAGCAGCAGTAACAAGGATTACACACATTTCCTTAAATCCAAATGCACAAGCCCCTGCTCTCTTCAGGCCTCTAACGTATCAATATAAATTTCAAGACACATGAAGCACACTTCAATTTAGGCAGCAGGGAACTGTGGTTATATTCATGCAGTTTACCACTGCAATATCATATCCAAACCTCAGACCACTTATTTCTAGTGTCCTGATGGTATTTAGGAAAAAAAAAAAGAAAAAGCAACAACAAAATAACAAACCCAAAAAGCAAAAACCAAATCAAATATTTTTTTTAACTGAAGTGTTAGGAGTTTGTTAAACTTTTTAGCTAATCCCAGATACAAAGAACAGCCAAACACTCAACTATAGGTTACAGAACATATATTATCTTTACTAGTCACAGAGAGCAACTTGAGCAGTATGTGTTTTAAGGCACTGTCAAAAAAATATGGAGGGGAGAAACACAGCTCATACAAGAATTTTTTGATGGAACTCACTGGCTCACAAATGGGAAAGCCCAGGCCAAGGACCACACATGGCAAGAACAATCATTTCAAGCCAACTGTCTCATTCATTGTGCACTTCTCTTCCCAATCGATCTTGTATTTTCTTCAGCTTTCCAGCAGTTGCTGCTTGCTCCCTCCTCTCCTGCCCAGCTTTTGGGAACAGAAGCCTTTGTGCTTTCTAACCCTCTTGACCCACGCAGAGAGGCTCTTTATGGATATCCACAAGCCGCTCTCATTCTCCTCCTCCAGTCCCCCTGGCTGTCTGATTGTGGTGCCATAAGCACTCCATAGCCAGCTCATCGCTTTGGCCTCACTTTCCAGAATTCCCATCTCAAAAGAGAGCTATCAATCAGCTGTGGAGCCCTTAACACAGCAGGCCTCTGGCCTACCACTAGTACAACTTCATTGGAGTATGTGATCAAAGGAAAGAGAGGCAAGCAGCAATGCCATTTCCTTCCCTTGCAATAAATGGGCTACAGAGGGTGGGCATGATCTAACATGCCTGCTGTGGTCACACTGGATGTCCTTCACAACAGGTTGTTCCTTGGAAGAGAGAGAGACTATTTGGATCACACATCCCACAGTGCCTGTGATTCACTGAAAACACACTTGCAATTTTTAATGATCCAATTTTTAAATGGTCCCCTCACATCACCAGAATATCAGTACTTTTTATAAGCTCTTATTTAAATTAGTTCTGCATCAGACGCAAATTTCAGTGCTATTATCCTATTCAGTACAAAGAAATGATGACAAAGAAATGCTATCTGATGCAACACAGAAAGATCTATGCAAACAGCATCCAGTCTTCCAAGGCTAACATTAACTTCCTACCCTCAGGCTTTCCTTCTTTCACAATGTCCTTCACTATTGACAACATAATATACCTCATAAAAAAAGAGTTATATACAATACTTTTTTTTTTTTTCACTGAGAAGCTGGTCTTGGTGTATTAGCTATTACAAGACCACGTAAGCCAGGCTTGCAAATACAAAACCCACATAATACTTGAATTTCTGACACAAATCACCTGCCATTTTTTACACATCTGCATTAAAAAAATAATGTTTCTCTTCCCTTTTTCACTTTTGTCTTAACATTTAAAGGCTACACTAGGTTTATTGTTTTCTTGTCCTGTTGAGCACAGAAAGCAGTAGCCATGTGCCTTCGGAAGCTGGATAAAAGCCCTTCAGCCTTTTTTGTACTGAAAAACTAAACACTGTAGGAAAGGCAATTAAAACTAACATAACTTCTAGTGGGGTTTTTTAAAAATCCTCTTTCAATATAAATTGACTAGATACAGAGCTTTTGGACTTAAATACTGTGCCTAGTCAGTAAAGTGGGGTGATTTTTTGTGGTTTCTGATGATTTTCTAAAAGAGATATCACAGAGATTTAAACCAAGTACAGGCATTTATGTCAGAGCTATATTGACACTACAGATCCTAAATCTGCTCTGCAGGAGTTTAAGTTCCATATTAGAAAAAAATAGCCAAGTCCCTTCTTAAATAATAAATAAAAACCCCCAAAACAGAACAACTCTTTGTCCAACAATCTCTTTTATCTGCAACTGCTGAGCATGAGAGAGGCAGAACAGATAATTTATTAGAAGTCTCTTTCATCATCATTACGCCTTTAAAGAAGAAGCAAAAGTGATGTTTATAATCAAAATAAGATAAAAACCTGTTTAAGAAAGGCTGTAGATATAAATCAGTTCAGCTTTTGTTATATAAAAAGATACAGAATTTTAACCACAGACTGAAAAGCCAATTAAGCTACTATTCAATTAGAAAGACCCTGAAATCTGTGTATGTCTGATTATATTAGAGTCTTGTGAACGCTTCAATTTATTTATATTTTATCAACATACCTAACAACAATAATTTGTGCACAGACAGCTAAAATATCTGGCAACCACATCTGTTTCAATTAAACTGATTAGAGTTTTCTAATAAACAAATTCCTTAAAATAGAGGTATAAGTAATACACCAAAGCACTGTAATCAGTGGGAAGTATTCTTTTACATTGCAGCAGGTCCCATTATAGATCCTTCACTTTTGATTCATCTTGGATCATTTGCGTGCCCACACATCACAGAAATATACCTTATTTAGAACAAAAATAACCTAATATTGAGAGACAGACTGAAAAAAAAATAAATCTGTTCTTGTTAAGAAACTACTCTGATTACACTTTCTTCAGATGCCCAACAAAAGATTAGGTTTATTTGGTGTAAACCACCTCTTCTTTCAACCACATAAACGTTACCAACAGGGAGTCTTCCTTTTAGACTGCTCCTTTCTAGCGCTACACGTGTCTGACTTTAAAAGGCCCTTTCCCTCCTGGTCTGCTGACTCTTACAAATCACTCCTCATTACTCTCAGCTGGACACACCTTTGAAAGGGTGTGGTTGCTTTCCCACCGATCTACCACAGCCATGGGAGCAGAGAGAGGTTCTCTATTGCCAGCAGCACCAGCTTAGTGAGGCACATCCTCGCTGGCACCTCATCAGCTTGCATGTGGCTAATTTATACTACATCTACAGACAAATGCACAATGTAAAGGTCACTCACACCGATCAAGTCAGGACCACAGTCTCCCTCAAGAACTGTTTCAGCAGCAACAATCACAGCAGCAGTGGAGAAACAGATAAAATATTCTTGCACAGGTTGTCTTTTTTCAATACAAATATTGACAGATATTCCTCGTGGAGGAGACATAATTTAAATTGTGTAGTAGAGATCTGCTCTGCTGAGTGAGCTTTGAGACCTCCATCAATACCCACTAACCTCTATTTTACTCATGTTATAAGGCCTATAAGCTTTTAATTTATGACAGGGAAATGACAAATTGATTTTCCAGTTATTAATCTTAGTGACAGAGCCAGTTCCTAAAGCCTTCCCATTCCCTCTGAGTACAAAAGGGCACAGGGCATTCAATCTAAGGGTTTAAATTGCCTTATCAGGCCTTTCTGAATTTCTATTCACCAAATCAGGGTGCACATGTGGGGTGCCAGAAAGAAGCTTGCAGAGGTAAGTATTTCTCCCTGAAAATAGAACACAAATAGGAGACACTGTGCTCTCTGGCTGTCAGCTCACCTGCCTGATGAACACCCAGGAGGACCTAAATACAGTCCAGGTCTTTGGAAGTGAGCATGGCCCTACTGGCACAAAGAAGGGGTGAAACTTTTTGCAAATGAATTCCTGGTGCTATATTTTAGCTTTGCAACTGGAGTTACAGCAGCAATTTAAAATAAGGGAATCTACCACAGGATGGAAGGGCACAGCAAAAAAATCCCAAAGGAAAAGGGAAAAGGTGTTGGCAGTCACACAAATTCAGGAGCAAAAACCATTGCAGGGCTTAACTGCCTTGTTCCTGCTGAGCAAGCAAGTCTGAAGAGACAATTTCACCTATTTCCTTCCATTGTCTAGCCTTAAGAAAGGGCAAACTGCACATTTTAAGGGGTGCTTATGTCACATGTCCCCCTGCTAGGTACCCTGGGTTGTAGCACCCTTAGCAAATGCCTGTGCCAACAATCACTGTCTGCTCCTTGAGCTGCTGCTCCAGGAGCTGACAAACATGAGAGCAGCAGCATGGCCTGACAGGGGACGTGGGGAACTCGAGGTGCATTGCTCCATTCAGCACAGCCTTGGGGACCATCCCATCTGATGAACCTCAGTCACCTGCAAGGGCAGCACTGAGACCAGCTGGGCACCAGGCCAGCCCTGAGACACAGCCTGTGCTCACCAGGGTCCTCCTTTTAATTTCAAGCTACTTAGCACAAGTTAGCTTATCGCTCTCTGTGTCCTTCCTCCGCACCAGCAGGTCTCTGAGCACGATGCTCTGACCTTGGGATTACTGACAGGGCTGCTGCTGTACCCTCACAGGGCTTCAAGGGCTCCTCAGAGCTTGATGCCTGCAAGGAGGCGTTCAGTGGGGCCAGTTTCTCCCCAGCACCCAGGAGTGCTGCCTGTTGGACAGGGTCAAGGCTGGTAGCGCCAGCACTGCTCGTCCCTTCGATGCCCACCTTGAAGGAAAACCACTCAGGTTTCCTTTGAAGGGCTATCAGGTTAGATTGCATTCTGAAGAAAAAGTTTTAGAGGAGCAATGCCCTGGGGAATATCCCAGCAACATCCTGGGAAGGGTGCTTGGGCCTGGATGCCTTGGGCAAGCTGCCTGCCTCCCTGTGGAGCACAGAGCTCTCCTCCAAATGCCAGACACATTTAAATTAATCCTCTGGGGAGTGAGCCATGGTGAATGGGCCATTGCTTAGAGAAAACAGCAATAATGCAGTTATTCATTTATTTGTTAAGAGAATCATAAAAATGACAGCATCTATTTTATATCTACCCAGCCCCTCAGCGTGCACCAGGGACTGAATCACCAAAAACTCTGACAGCTGCTTTGTTCAGTGAAAATCAAACTACAAAGAAAGGGCCAGGACTCCTTCATCAATCAATTATAAGCACAATCTTTCAAGACAGCTACAGAGAGAGGTGTGAGGAAGGGGTGTTGGGAGAACAACTAGCTACAGCTCTTGTTTTCATTCCTCCTGCTCCAAGAAGTGTCAGAGCTCATTCTCCACACAAGAAATATTTTTCCATGAAGTCTCCCATGCATGCAGCAAAAAACAATACATGAAAGTGCATTTCTAATGCCAGTTCTGACCAAAAAAATGAAGTACTGACTATCAGCAGTTGTTAGAAAACATGCTCCAGTTGGCACAAAACAGTAGTTGGATGAACTGTCATATTTTGTCAATTCCTACAAGGAACCTCTTGCATGAATTTCAAAAGATCTCTAGAGAAAATGAATACTTGAGAGATGGGGAGAAAAGACATTTGTTGTCTTACTGTGTGCTATTTTATTATTGAAAAATGTTGAGCTGTCAGAGACATATTATCTGCAGATGAAAGACGATATAAGGAAAAGAAGGTTAAAAATTCTCCCTAATAAGATTTTTTTTCTTCCTTCTTGCTTAACACAGCTTTTGGTTTAGCTAGGCAGATGTTGTGCTTCCTGACTTTCCTCATTTTTCAGCACCACTGCACATAGCCAAAATACCACCTAATTGTTAAACAAGAATTCCTGCAAATATATACAGGGTCACAGCATCTGCTATTTTATAGAGAGCAATTCTATTAATGAGGTGTAATGGCAGTTAATTGAAGCCTTTTCCTATTCCATTCATAATGCTAATTCCAAACTATGTTGGAATACTTTTAAGACTGCAAAAAGGATGTATTTGAATTAAGATGATACATGCCTTCCCCAGTATCTTTACTAAGAAGGCATTGATTCAGTTTTCCTCTGGGATGAAGCAGCATTGTCCTTGTTCCTCTCCTGACTTTATCTCACCTCTGAACAGGATCTTGGTGTAACAATCAGTTTGTATCCATACATCTTACTATGCCATGCTGAGCCAAGAATCACAATAGCTTTATCGTTCTGAAGATGTCAGTAGTAGTCTGGTTTGTTGTAGAATTATCAAGCAAGTAGTCATGGGATGCTAAGTGTAACATCTGGCAGCTGCCCTCTTTCTCTCCATCTTCCCTTTCGCTCAATGTTCACACTCACTGAGTTTCATGGCAGCAGTGTCTATCTGGTACCCAACTGACATGAATGAAGTGGTGTATATGACCTACTGGGGAAAAAAAAAATCATCTGACACCTTGCTGAGCAACTGCCATGCCACTGAGCATCAAATACGCAGCAAGAATGACCCCAAATTATCCCACAGTAAAATTAGTCCAATGCATTTTTATATTTTTAGTCAGCAAACCAAATTTAGGAAATTAAGAAGTCATCACAGAAGTCATTCCATTAGAAGTGTTAAAAAAACCCCAACAACCCAGTCAAATTAGTTTTCTGAAGACATAGAGCTGAGTGAAATTATTAATAAGTTGTTAATAGAGGCCATCCTGTGGATTAAGCTTTTAGTAGCTATTAAATCAAAGCTGTGAATAATGATGCATTCTTGTAGGTGTGTGTTTCTCCTCTGCTGAACTCACCGCTTCTTTATGTTTCTAAGCACAATAGTTGACTGGGTAGCCAATTTGTTCTCATCATGAATTTTAGTCCCAGTTCACTTTGCCACCCAAACACCACAATTTCCTAAAGTTTAGAGAGGCAAAAAAACCTCCTGTAAACTCTATAACCTGAAAGACGTACTTCAGCACTTTGCCCAGTGCTGGCTCAGAGCAGCCAGGGAGTTCAGCTGCTACTGGACAATGTGGCAAAGAGACACAAAGCCAGCACAGTAATATAAGAACAGTTAAAAAGAAAAAGCCAACTCCAAGAGTCCAGAATGGCAACTTTAGGCTGATTGTATGCATGAATTATGTTCTTCTTTCAAAGCAGGGTTTAGGTGGGTTGAATTGCATTTGATTTTTGCTCCAATCAATAGCACTTTCCACAGCTGCCACCACACCCTGCCAGGGTCATGCTTCAGGTGCAGGGTTGCTGGCTGGCCCAGGGAGATGGAGAGGATGGGGCAGAGAGGGATGTGTTAACTGCATGAAGGTCCGGAGGGGCAGCTGTCTTCTGGAACCCTTATTATGCCAGCTTATAAGATTTTATGTAGGGGACAATTGATTTCTTATAGAATACCTGTACAGAAGAGAAAATTAAGATTCAACCAGCCAGGACAAGAAATGAAATATGTGGCAAGGTGCAGTTAATCATGTAAGCCTCAGGACAGAGATCCATCAGATATGAAAATGGGACATTAATACGCTACATAAGTCCACATATGCAGAATGCATTAAAATTTGTTCTAGCCACAGGAAACAGTCTGAGTGTACCTCATGAGTACAAAAGGATATAAAAAATTTGGAGATTTAAAGACTCTTTCTGCCTAACAGGTTGAATTCCTAGATAATTTTGACTTCACATGCAATTTTTACTCTTTATTTTCTGAAAGGCAAGTGGATTTTGCATCTCTGAGATGACTGACAATTAATCAATGCTTGGATTGATAAAAATCTAAAAAAATCTCTAGACAAAACAGGAAAAAGTCTTGTGAGTGCACCACTCAAGTATCTTCTTTGGCCAGCAATTATCATTTGGGATTTCTGCATATGGTTTCAAAGATATCATCAGGCACTGTTCCTGCCAGAACTACCAGAGAGAGTCTGTCAGAATTTCTGATTCTGAGCAAAAAAGAGAACTTAGCTTGGCAGAAGGACACCATGTATCAATATTCTCACTCTTTCAATCAGAGATTTCTCCAACAGCTGAACATAGAGAAAGTGTAATTAAGACAACTAATATTGCCCCACTCCAGCAATGTCAGCCTGTTAATTAGATGGGTGCCACCAGATGATTAGACAAACAAAGTTTTGCTAGAAGTTTTATTGAGCAGTCTGTAATCAGTCATGCTGGGAGCAGTAAGGAAAGCTGACAGAAGAAATCACTCTAGTAGTGAAAGGTCACTGATTGTTTTATTGCTTATGATGATTTATTGTGTGATCTTGGATTAACCATTAATCAGAAGGTTGGGTTCTGGGACTAGAGTACTCACCTAGAGCTTGGATGGTCTAGCTTTATCTTCTTCCTCACTCTGCTGAGTCCCTGCATGACCTTCACAGGGCCATGTAGATGCAGGGCCAGTAACCAGCCCCTCGAAGGAACTGTCCACTCTGTCATGGACAGAGCAGCTCTGAACAGAAATCCAGCCCCCTGGGAAGTTTACTAATAAACATGCCAGTGGCTAAAGGTGAAGGTATGCAGAGGAATAGAAGTTTTAAAAAGTGTCTTCTTAGTCTTGGGCTATGCATACAGGCTCTGCTGCACATGCACACGTCAGTCCTCTGTGGGCTGCAAATCTCAAGGGGCAGGAAGTGTCTGCACAGTGATGCTACGGGGTGTTCCAGCCTGAAATGTGTGCCCTCCAGGGCCACTACCCTTTAATTAAATTAAATTAAAGGCTACTACTCTTTAATTTAAATGTTTGTAAATGTTAAATTGCAAAGATGGAAAAAGAAAATAATTCCTGCCTCTCTTCAAGAATCTCCAGAAATTTCAAGGTGAGTGTCCTAAATTACATCAACTGAAGGAGAAAACAGTTTAGACTTGTCCCAAGTGAATATTATATTTTGTGTAACACCTCATCAAATTCCTGCCTTTCCTTACAAAACAGATGGTTGGAATATGGTAGGATTTGGTCTTGTGCAATCAGCTAAAATCACAATAAATCATTTCTGCTGAGATGCAGTACATTTATCTCCATGTGGTGCTGTCAGATAGAATCAGTGCTCTTAGGTTTTGAGAACAAAGCTTTCCCTTAGAATAGTGTTACTGAGAAACTGGAAGAGTTTAGGAAGAAGTAATAAAGGATAAATTAAAAATTATTCTTGCAACTTCTGAGAAAACCAAGTAAGGGAAAAAGGATTGTACTACTGTTGCTTCCAAAATGAAATTGGTGTGTCCTCATCACTCAAGCAGATACAACAGCTAGGAGCAGATATTGTACGCCAGTGGAAAGAATATATATTGCACACATAAAAGGCTGCAACATAAATTTGAAGAAATATGGGGCTCCTTCATATAGGTAGGTCAAACTTTTCCCTCAAGCAGATAATTACAGGTTTGGGGTGAGTAAATCTTATTAGCCTCTCAGCACCTTATCTCCCTGCGTAGAGACTGGTAGTAGATATATAGTAGACATATTCTACTGCAGTCACTTTCTGGATTGCATGTTAGATATTGCCTTGTGCAGTCCACTCCTAACTATGGCCATCGTACTTCACAGTGGAGTGGCCGTGGATAAGTCATACCAAGGAACAGATGAAAACACATTCCCAGATTTTGGAAGGGATGGGCGTTAGAAAAAGAGATGAAAAGCAAAAAAGTTCAGCACATAGCTCCTCTCTTTGTAATAGTGGTGAATTTAACACACCACTCAAATATTAGAGTCTGGGCCCTTTTTTTTGAGGGAGCAGGGCAAGCTGGGGCAGCCCAGGTCACCAGGCAGCTCCATAGGGATGGCAATGAACTCAGGCTGGGCTGGGCTGAAATGGGACTCCTGGGCCCTTGGGCATGGTGGAGGAAGTCCCAGGGGCAGCTGCTAAGGGGCACTAAGGCTTACCAGTGCCCTCAGATGCTGCCAGTATGGATATTTTACCATTAAACATTTGACTTGTGTTGCTTTGCTCCAAAACCTTAGGCAGGGAGTTGCAGCCTCTTGAGGATAACATATTCATGCTACTCACTGTGTCGTCCTCTGTGGGAGAAGAAAGGGGATGTATCTCTCATGACCCAGGTCAAGTTCCAAGCAGAGTAACCAGGAGGAAGAGAAGGGCTCCTTGCTGTGTGATCTGAAGGGCTCAGACCTTTCATAAAAAAAAAAGGAAGCAAAGAAAGAAAAACCCATTAGGTATGATGTAGCTGTTTGCATGCAAGTGCAAAGAACTTAAGCACCTTTATTGACCATATGCAGTAAGCACCAATTTTCAACTAGTTCTTGGTTGGTTCTTCCTTCCTGCATGTGCATGCACAAGGACACAGGAGAGTCATTGTTTTACAGTGCAAAATCATCTAGAAAATTTGTCAAGTTTCATCTCACATTGATTCTAAGTTCTCTTTGACCTTTCAGTCCTCCAATTTGTTGGGTTTTTTTAAAGACCTGCTAGCATAAGAAAATCTTGTACATTGAATAGGCAAAAGTACCCAGCTTGTGTTCAACAATCCAATGCATCTCAAATACTCATCCAAATACTACAGTGACCCAGAAGAGGCCAGTTCTGTACAAACCTGAACTAACTCTGCAGGACCATGATGACATATGAGGTGTTTCTCCTTACGCAAAGTGGAATTCCTCAAGCTTTGAAAGTACAAATGAATGTTTAAGTTGGGTTTACTGAAGATACCAGGATCTTGGTCTCATTTTTTGAGATCCTCAGAAGAAAGATAGGATTTAAATGTGTAGGAATATAGGCAGGAAAAACTTGGTTTTGGGAGATTTGTTTGATGGAAAAAAAACACCCAAACTCCATCCAGAGATTTTTTTCCCAAATTTGCCCTAAACCAGGACACCTCTGGATTTCTGATTTCTCTACAGAAGCTATAAAAAAAGAACATATTTAAGAAAATAATAGTAAACAAAGTAAATGGCAGAAGTCATGGGGAAAAGGCTGCTTTGATTTTGTAAAAAGTTCTACTTTCCACTTCCACCAAAGAAAAACTGGAAAATTTCAGAGGGGCTTGTCAGAAGCTTCAACACCAGGTATTAGTTGTGCCCTATCTCAATCGCAGTGTAATCTCATTTTTAGCACTCTCTTGTAACTGAGTTAACTATAGCACAACCAAGAGAGAAATAACCACTCATGGAAAAGCTGTAACTCTTACTCCTGGCTTAGAGCAATAATCTTCAAGATAAAAATGGACTTCATACTGTATTGTAAGACAGTCAGAAATTGAGTGTCAGAAATTGAGTAACCCTAATGGCTCAATTAAACTTGGTCTTTATGCTAAGTTAAAGTGCCATAACTAAATACTCCCTATTGTTGTCCAGAATGTGGCTGCACAGATTGGGCCAGAGATTTGTGAAGGGAGGTAGCAAACCTGGTATTCTGCCTGCAGCTGTCATTGATGAAGTGATAGGTAACTATGGAATAATCTTTATATTGGCTTTTCCTCCCTAACATCAAGACACATCTTCCAGTAGCCCCAGATAAAGCTGGTTGTGGAAAATAATATCAGGTTTTATTATAACACTTATAATAGTTGCAAAAAGCAGATTTTTTTTCCCCTAAAAATATGTTTCACTTTGATGCTACCATAAAATAATAAATAAAAGGAGCATATTAATAAAAAATGAGCCCTGAAATAAGCTGGTTTTCAAAGACATGTGTGTTTTGCGTGATGTGAAATGTCTGACCAATATCAATATCCCTGTTTTATAACATCTGTACCCAGTGACTCTCCAAAAGAGGAAATTAATATCCTGATCCCAGATCATAGATCTCCTTCAGACCAGAACTCTGGGGTTCATTTGCCCCAAACAGACACAAATGTATGCAGATGTCACTCATTTAGTACTACCAGAGAGCCAAGATCTTGTGCTGCAATTCTTTGAAGACTACACAAAACCCTTAAAAACTGACCTGCTTCCCACCTCTGTTCCCATGGCAAAATAATCTGAAAGAGAGTCACTGAGGTGCATTTCTCTCCCTAATGCATCAGTCACAGAACTTAAAATTAAATCTCTCCAACTACCCTGACCAGCTTTACTTGGGAATCACTACCACGGGAATCAGCCACCACAGCAATCAGCTGCAGTACTCCAAATTCTCCGGCATTTCTCACATTCAAAAAAATGCCTCTCCATATTGCATTCAGAAACCCTGTCTACCTTCAGCCTCATCTAAGTGGAAATGTTCCCTCTGGAACCAATATAACAGTAAATTGAGATGAAAAATAAGGTTGAACATCTGAGCAGAGGAGACAAGGAAGTCCAGGCACCTGAACCTCAGCATCAAGAGGTCAATACGAGATAATACAAAAAATTGAAAGTTTTTCCTCTATTTTTAAAGAATGGAATGGATTAGGTTCAATTCATTTTAACCTTAGAACTATTTTATCCCATATTCTTTGGGGTTAATTTTGGAACTTCATCTTAAATGATTTGCTTGGGCTATTGGTCTGAACTTGAAGACAAGAAGATTGTATCAGAAGTTATGAATCTTTCCCAATTAAGTTATGTTCTGCAAAAGATGCTGGGTAAAAGGTTTTTGTATAGCCAAAAGGCCACTCTTCACAGTGAGGAATGATTTGATTTAAGTGTCAGCTTTAGGCTAGGAAAAGGAGAGACTTTTCCTCTTCCACCTTCAGGGCATTTTACATTGAGAAAGATAATAACAGGAGACCATTTCAGCTAAATAAATGCTTCTTGTGCAGCAAGGGTAATGCAAACATATACTATGCTCTAGCCCTTTTACAAAATAAAGGGGCTTTTTCCCTTTCGCAAATAATTCAATTTAAGCCAAAAGGCACTGTGAAAATTTGTCTCCTTGTTTTTAGATATGCTAATGTCTAATTCCAGTTGTTTGTATCAGGATACTCCATCACTTGTCAAAAGTAATCCTAACCTTTAAAAAAAAATTAATGGATTAGCAACTAGAAGCTGACAACTCCATTTTTAGCAGTCAGACGTATGGCGAGGTACAAGAGAGGTTTCTTTCATATTCCTGCCTGAAGACATATCCAGGACCAAATCCTAGCCCTAGGTGCTCCATCACAGCAAGAAACATGCATCTGAAGAGAACATTTGACATTGCTGTTTTTTAAACTTGTGCAAAGGTATCTCCTTTGGGGATGTAAAATTCAGGCAGTTCACCAGGAGTTTCAGGAAAAAAAAAAAAAAGAAAATGGCTTGTGTGCTGAAAGTCAAGCCTTAAGGCTACAAATTCATTAAATAAAATATTAATGTATTATTTTAATGAAAAATAGCTCTTTAATAGAGCAAACCTTCATGTTCACATAGAAATGAAACAACAAGAAAAGCTTTCTAGGTGGGTCATTTTTAAACCAACAGGATTTCCTCCCTTTTTTGTCTTCTCTGGGAGAAGGAATATCCCCAGCAATTAACATAAGTAATTTTCTAAAAGTTTGTGTGGTGCAGAAATGTAAATGAATTTTTACCAAGACACTCAAGCTTTCTTTAACGAAAAATGCTCTGCCACGTAACCAAATCTTGCTTATTGCTCCCTTTGGATATTGCTTGATTACTCAGCTCTCTCCCTGTGCTGGACTGTATTATTTGCAGTTTCTCAGTGGTAAATCTGAGGTGACAGACCAGCATGTACCTGTCCTCTAGATATCAGAGCTGCAACAGATGTGTAGGATAATAACTGAGATCAACATGTACTTTCAGCTACATCTACATCTAAAAAACATCTCAAAATCCCTAATGCTTATTTGTGTGGAAATCAAAAGTAAATATTAGCAGTATTTGTGGCTCTAATTTTTAACAGCTATCAATAGAGTACAATAACATGTTTAGAAACAGCCACCATTACGATCTGGACTTTCCAATCTGTGGGAAAGCCTGACATTTCAGAAAAGGTTATTCCAGTTCTGAGAAAAAGGTAACGATTTTCCACAGAAAGAATATTACGACTTTAAAACCTGGATTTTCCAGTCTCTGGGAAAGCCTGACATTTCACAAAAGGTTATTCCAGTTCTAAGTAAAAGGTAGCAATTTTCCACAGAAAGGATAATATGCAGTTATCTTTCCACTATTAAGAAAGAGAAAGACTAAACTACTCAGAACCAAAGAAACTTCATTTGATTAAAACGAGAAATCTTACAGAGAACTAACTTGCCCCAAGTAAGGAAACCTCTGCAGACTTCTCCTATGAACCAGAGCAGGCCAAAGGCATCCTTGGGAAGAGGCAGATCCAACACTGCATGATCCTGAAGCAAAACACCTTGATCTCACAAAAGAGTTCTCAGGACCCTGCCTTTAGGAAGTCTTGCCTGGCTGTGACCAGCAGGATGTTTGGGCTTGCCTCTGTTCAGCTAGAAGTGTAAAAATCCTTTTGATAAAGGATTGCTGATCTCCTAGCTCCACAGAAGTTCTTGACTTCTGTCTTTTGGAGGGTATCCTTCCATCCCTGACCAGAAAAGATCTCCAGAGAATTCCCTCTCAAATTCACAACTGATCCTCACAACCACACTAGCAGTATTCACTTCACTTAGAAGCTTTCATTTTTCCCCTCTTCCCATCAACAAACATGTGGGAACACAAGATTCGCCTCCAGCTGCCCTGGAGGCTCAGGGACCTGGGCAGGGGTCTCAGAGACCCTGGCACACAACCCAAAACACCTGTGGTTTTAATTTTAGCCCATGGGAATGATTGCCAACCTTAAAAGAAGAATTACAAGTCACAGGAGTTTAAAGAGAGCATTAGTGAGTTTGTCACAGGGTGTAAAAGTAGTTTTTGAGTTTTGGTACAGAGGGGTAAGAATTTCCAAGATGGAGAAACCTCGTGGCTTTAGGTTTCTTCTTCTTCTTCTTCCCTCTCCATCTTCTTGGTGACGGGGACATGACTGATTGGTTTAGAGTAAAATCTGACTGTCTAATGTAGAGAATAGGTATTGGAGATAATTAATAAATAGGCTGTATGTAACTTATAGTATAAAATATAAGCACCACCTCTGAGGGGGAAGAAGGCCTTTGACTGTCTTGCTGGAAGGAGCTCGGCAGGGCAGAAAGAAAATATTTTAGATAAGAGAAAATAAACAACCTTGAACACAAGACCTGAAGAGTTTCTGCTCTTTTCTCCCATCTCTCACTGGGGAAAAAAGGACTTTACATTGTCGGAAATTTCTGCAAAATAGTAGAGAAATGAATATTTCCAATATTTGGCGTCCCTGGGTGGGCTCAAACCACCAACCTTTCGGTCACCCATGAAAGTGGGAAAAACATGTTATGTTGAGGTGACCAAGCAACACCAAACCCAACAAACAGCCCAAGTAAGTGCTTTGTGAATAATCCATACACTCAACTATGCTCATACAAATCATTGTCTTAGATGAAGTTTAGCAGTAAAATTCAAATTCTGTTTATGGTCCTGATGGAGAGCAAGACAGAGGGCAAGCCCCTTGCAAGCAGTTTCTTGCTCTGAGTAGCTGGTGGACTTTTTTTACATTAATAGGTGGATGTATCCAGGGTTTTTTTTCACTAACCTTTTCTACAGTACAAAAATGTTCACTGACAGTCTGTCAAGTTTTCTTTTTCAGATGGAAAATATATTTAATAATGCATTATGTTACAATGATTTTATGTCACATTGAAAGCCTGATGAGTGCAAATAAACGATAGCGTGTGTGTGTCACAAAAACTGTACTGGATTGCTACAGAGAGAGAATTTGCATTTAGTGGGCTGTAGCAGACCTCTGGATAGTGAATTCAGTCTGCATGAGGCACAGGAGTGATCAACAATGCTGACTGGCAGGTACTTGATGAGAAAACTTGGGAATAGCATACACTTTCTGTGCATAAAGCATGTGTCTCTAACAAAACTGTATTAAGTGAAAAACTGGGTTGTTATTCTGACCCTGACTACTTTTTTTCCTTTGTAAACCTTGTTTAAAATTTTCTTTTAAACCCTTTCTGTTAGCCATATACTTTTTCTCATCTCCTTTTAAACTGGAATATTATCTTTTTATTGAAAAACCCAAATGCATCATAACTGATTAATCATCAAGTAGGTACTTCACAGGTCCTTTCTTTTTCTACTGACAAGGCAGTTCCTCTGCCAAACATGACCAACTTTTATTGATGCAAGGAGAGTCTGTGATAAGTCTGGGAGATGTGGCCAGATTAGTGGACCTTGGATCTGGAGGAAGAGGAACACAAAACACCCAAATTGCAATTTTATCAAGTCATTGCAATAGGAAAATGTCAACTAGGTATAATGTGCTGCTGCTTTTTACAGGAAAAGAAATAATCCACATTTTCCATACAAAGAGCATTAAAATAAACTATTAAGATGACCAAGCTTATACTAACTAATGCAGTTTAAAAATGTACTGCCATCTAGAGCATACTACTGCATCTCAGGTGCTCTGCAGCTGCTGAAGACCTGCCCAGTAAGACACCACAAAACACCCATGATTCACTGATAAAGAGCTCAGGGCCTCAATTACAGACCAGGCTAAGAACGGCTTAACGTTGTTACTCATCTGTGTGCGCACAAGAAACCTTTAAAAAATCCAACTGCAGGCTGAGTTTGGCTGTAATAATCTTTTACAGCACAATTAAGCCCCTCCTGTGGGCAACACAGAGAAAACAAAGGACTGAGTGTTAGTAATTGAACAGCTCTTAACTCTGGTTCAGAGCCTCAAAAGCTGAGGCTGCTGGCAGGACTGTGTCAAGGGATGCGATTCTCTGGCTTGCCTAGCTTGCAGCTTAGCTGAACGGGGGGAAGCCCTGCAGCAGCAAAGCTCCATGAGCAAGCACATCTGAATTTTGGATGCTTGTTCTTTGTATCAGCTTTTAGCATTTTAGGGCCAAAACTAGGAAAGGAGTATTGTGGTTGTGGTTTTGTAGGGCAGTGGTATTTCAATACAGGGCAATACTTGTCTTTGGACTGATAAATGCATCTGAATTACTGACCAGATATGCAGTGAAAACCAAAAGGTACCATGTTTAGCTGTTCCCTGCAGCACAGACAGACCTCCAGACACTGTAAACAGTAGAAAAATGCCAGATAGAAATCTGCAGAGTTGGTAACCTTTCTACACAGGCCCACTAAAGAACTTCAGGTTGCAGATACCAGAATTTTTCCTGTACATGTGGAAATAAAGTGACCCCTCCACTTTATCTGGAGTGTTTGTGTGCTGTAGCTTAGTAAAACTTCCAAAGGAACAGCTCGGAGACAGAATTAATGTTTGATGCATGTGTCAACCTTAGAGAGTTCCTCCACCCATGGTCATTGGGAGCCTGCTGCACTGGCCCCCTCCTGTAAGTGTTCTTCATCCAAAGGATTTTTGAGCAGTTGCTCATCAGTATGACTATTATTTATATATTTATATACATACACACACACACCAGACCACCCTAAATTGATCACTGTGCTTGTATATCTGCTACATCATTATGGTTCTCATCTTTCAGACCTGGGGTCCTGTTCCCATATATTTCCAAAGTTCATCTCCTTGCATGTCTCATATTATCCCTCTGAACTCTGTACTTTCCCTTACTCTGTACCCAGTTAACGCAACCTCTAGAATCACAGTAGCCAGACCTTCAAGCAAAAGAAATAGTTGTTTTGACAGTGTTTTAATAATTCATTACACACACTGACTTCAAACCATTTAGAGCTTTCACCCTGGGTTTCTGCATAGGTACACAGACACCCAGTTGGAGTCTCATCAGATTCATATACTTTATATGTAATTTTAAATAGTAGGATTAAAGAAATAGAAATAAACAAACTCAGAAACAATCCCCTGCTCTTTACACACATAAAGCCTTTTTTTCTGCTACATTGACTGCATTCTAAATCTGAATATACTCTACAAACTTACACTACTAAACAGTTATTACTTTAATACAACTGCAGATATTTAAATATTCAGTGGCCCACAGGCCCTGCAAATTTTAATACAAGCTCATATTTTTCTCACCATCTGCATTTTGAATCTGTCTCATGCTTTAAGATGTGGCATTCAGTGCTCACTTTTTTTTCATGTCTATATTTCTTGTCAGTGGACAAAAGCACATGTAAAAACTCCTCAAACATTTAAATGCTGGGGAAATGAGTATTTCAAGGTTTTGCAGATCTCAATCTTTGGTCTGCAGGAAGGCTTTCACCCTCAGAGCAGGCAGCCTGCATCACCTTTTAAAGACTTCTTTGATCAGGATGACAAAGGTAGTAATTCACTTCTCCTCCCACACTTTCATGCAGTGTCAGTACCTCTGGCTCTGGAGACACTTGTAATGAAGTTTAGGGAACATTTATTTTGCCTTTCATACACAGCCTCTAAATGCCTCCATTCTCTGTCAAAGCCATCCACAGTCACACATGACCTGGGCGTTTACAACCCTCTCTGTGACTGCACTGCAGCATTCAGCTTGGAGAGTGGGGAGAGAGGAAACAGTTCAGTTTCACACACCTATTGCATATCAAGGGAAAACCAAGCCTTTATTCATTACAGTTTTAAGGTCCAAGTTCAGCCTCTGTTAATTTGGGAAGTGTCTTTACTTTGCTTCATCTGATTAGTCTGGATTTGCCTGGGAACTCTCATTCTATGGCATAAATCCACCTTAGGTGCAAGCTGGCCATGTTTTGCTGCCTGGAGCCATTCAGTAATGCCAGCTGTAAATGGCAGTCAGTAAATACTGGTTATTGGGAAGAAAGCAACAGCAGTGGCATAAGTCAGCCTTATTTTTCCTTGTTATTATCATTATTACTATTATTGCTTTGGTGAAAGGAGGGGAATTCTATGCTTACTGCATAAGTAAATGTGCAAGTTCATGTTGGCAAAAGGCTCAATAATGGCTCTTCATATAGAAATACCTATCCAGGGCCTTTTTTTAAATCAGACATCCCCACCCCTTCTCAATTAAAATAGGCCACAAACAAAGGAAGTAAAATACAGTACCTTCAGTTAAAAGCTGGAGATTTCCTGTACGATAGAGGCGAAAATCATGAAGGGATGTTTCCCATAGAAACTTTGCCTCAGCTGTATCATGAAGGCAGAGGGAACACCTTTAGAAAGGTAACTACAGCTGCAGAGGCCTTGTACACTTTTAATACATGGAATAGTTCTGAAATTTTTGAATCCAAAGATGGCATTTGACAAGCAGAAACTTTTAAACTGTGCCTACCATATCAAAACATAAAATGAATGTTCAAAGGAATGAGATTAAGCCCTACATGTGTACAACAGACACAAACTTTGAAGAAGTGACAGCTATGTATTTCCTGTCATTTTCATGGCCAAACCCATTTATTTGCTACTTTAGGCATTTCTGTTAAGCTATAGTGTTGCAGAGATGCAACAAAAGTGCAGGGTGTTTTGGTAGAGAGGAAATACAAGACATTTGTTATTGGTAGGCAAGCGGCATTATTTCTAGAAATAGAAAAAGGGTGTGATGACTATTTCAATCTAAAACACAGCTGTCTTGGCAGGAACAATAAAAACTACTTCGTATTCCCTTTACTGGGAAGGATGCCAATGTGCTTATATTGTCTATTTTCACTGCAGCATTTAATTTTGCTTAAGGTAAAGGACAGCATTTCTGACTCCAACTGTGGGGTATTTAGATGTGAAAGTACTGCTCAAGGAAGTTCCGTAAGTGCTGCCAAAATGAAGGCCATAAAGCATCTGAGTGAGGCATCAGAAACTCCTGTCTTCACTCACACAGACATCTCTAAATTGACTATGAGTGAAGATTTTAAAAGGGAAATTGCTTGTCATTCTGTTTTTCAGGTGCTGAATTAAAATAAGAAGCAGTATCTCTGAAGATACTCTGAGTTCTGTAGGATGCTTTGGGTTCCTTGGCACAGTTTTCTTTTGTGTAGCTGCTTTCCTAAGATCTTAACTGTTAACTGATCCTCAGCACTCCTGAAGGAGACTTGAGTGATGTAAAGCAGCTGATGCCACCAGCCACGGCTATCCCCTGCTGGATGGCACCATAGCAGATCAATTATGTGACATAAAAGGACATCCAGCTCAAGGTACCTCCCCTGTGTATGTGCAGGATGGACCAGGTTCTCTCTGCTGATGCAAATTTTGCTGCTGTGAAGTTCTACTCAGGCTTGTATTTGGCATCTGGTACAAGACAACTGTTCAAACACCCAACAAGACACAGTCTAAGGTGAGTAGGAGGAGGCAGGTTATCATAATCTGCCTGTCACACAGAGAAGGAGCTTTCTGGTGTCTCTCTTACATATTCCACATGCTGCTACAGTCTTCCTTTTGGGGAAAAACTGGTGAGATGGGCTGGGCTGAAAAGCTGCCCCATAAGGAGCTGTGAAAAAAATTAGAAGATATGAACTACACTGAAAAAAAAGGGACATATAAATACATACCTCTTATGTGTCAGGATACTAAGAAACTTTGGGATTAAATGACCTGCTCAAATTCACTTTGCAAAGCAGTAGTTGAGTTTAGTAAAGAAAACAACTTTTACTGTTTCCTCCTTCCCAGAAGTCCCTGCTTCCAGGGACAGCCCTGTCTCTGTCAAACAACTTCACCTTACCTTGTGAAAGGGGAATTCTGAGCATTTGGAACAGAGACAGTGTGTGGATGGGGGCTGTGAGCTACACAAAAATAAAACAAAATAGCTGTGCAGAAATCTCTAGAAGGACAGGCAGATACTTTATGTGGATTTTTTGTTTTTCATTTCTCCCCAGGTTTGTGTCTGTCTAAATCCTTCCCTGTAACAGAAGAAATAAGCTTTGCTTTTCTACCCCCAGAACCTGCATTGTTCAAATAAGAATTTTCCAAAGTGATTACCAAAAGGCCTGTAAGAGGAATGATTACAAATGGCTGAGTTAACTGCTACAGATGGCCTCATCAGTCATCATAATGCAATCTCAGCACCAGGGTCATCAGGACAGGCAACTTGTCATGACAGATGACACCTCTTCAGGAAGACTTCCTCCCATGACTTTTCCCAAAAAAAATCACTCGGGATGAGGTGCTTGCAAATAGTGGTCCTTACACAATAGTCAAGGAGGAATCGTCACCAGCTGCTTCCATGATGGCGTTTGTTGGGTTTCGGGTTTTTTAGTCTCTGATTATGGAATGTTTTATCTGTGTGCACGTCTTGAAATCAAAGTAGTTTTGGGAGATGCTCTAAAGGTGATTTAGAGATGATGGTCAGAGAGACAAATTAAGAGACACGAGACCTGAAAAGGCTGAGGCAGCACTGTCCCACTACTTTCCCACTGCCCTCCCCAAATGCTGCAAAGCAGTTTGTAATGTATGCCTCATTTTCCACATCTAGGGAAGAAAGAGTATATGCTCTATTGTACATCTGCTATGGAAACTGCTAAGCTGAATTTGAGTTATACAGTGATGAACACTTTCTGTGATGAACACCACAGGCCAATTTATCATGTCATATATACTGTTTAGTGAACTGGATCTCAAGAGCTAATTCCATTCCATTCCCACCTCATCTTATCTCAATGAGATCTAAGAGAAATTTTGTAGTTTCTCCTTTTGCCTTTTTATTATGCTACTAATATGGAAGTAATGATGCTCACTGTGTTTGGAAATCTTTGAAGTAATGATGCTCACTGGTTTTGGAAATCTTTGAATAAAAGTCAGTAAATATTTTTATTAAGAAATATTTAATCAAAGTTTTCAAAATATAATTTCCCTAAAACTCTACTGTCCCGCTCCTCTCACATGTATCTTTTACTATGGCTGTGGTTAAAAGCTTGCGTAAGAGGCACAGTTGACTTCTTAGTAACACACACCTCTGTCACAGTGAAGAGGTAAACTCTTTGCAGTGAACAATTTGCTTGTGAAATCTGGCACTTGTTGACTGTTTGCAAATAGTTCATGGGCAGAATGCAGTTGATGAATACTTTGAAATTATTCAAATATTTACTGGGAACAGATTTCAGCCCTTGGGGTTTTCTGTTTGTTTTCTTTGTGTGGTACTCCAGTTATGCACCAGTTGGTCTTCAAATGCCTGTGGTACACAATAGGTGCTGGATCTGAACAATATCACAAATTTCTGCTTTGCAGGAAACTCCATGATTTCTTTTTGTTTCCAACCCATGTGTTGGAATGAACAAGATTAAAACTGAAGTTTCCTTGAAATAAAATCTGATATAGGAAAACAGCTGGGAAGCAAATGCTTCTGTGTAAAGGAATTAAAATTAAAGTGTTTCATGTCAATTTTACAGTAAAATATACCATAGTATAGTTGCAAATGAAGTAAATTACAGCACTACTTCATCATAGTAAGGCCAAAATACTTCATTTTGATTTTCTCTCAGACTGAAAAAGACCTTGGCATTTTGTGTAAATTGACATATTCCCATAGGAAGTCTAGTTTTCAAAATGATATTTTTTGATGGAATATCTGCCATTAGGAAACAACTTAAGTAGTTCTAATTCTTATGCATCTGACATGATAAGAGTTTGCTATTCCGCTGCCAGAGCATCTCTCTGAGAGTCCCCTGATAGGGACCTTGAACTGGAAAAGCCACTCTGAAAAACACTTGTGGAGAGTCAACGAGGTCTTTTAGAAGATTTAGTAACGAGCAAAACAGAAAGAGCACAGCTATGGTAAACTCATAAGAAATTCAAATTTTAAAAAACCTCTATTGGCAACAAACAAAATGAGGCATATTTTTATTTTTATTGACAGAGAGGGAACTGTATGTCAGAGGCAGCACAACACACTGTGGGAATTACAACAGACTGAAGCCCCACCAGAATGATGCGCTGCTCCTTATATCCATACCCTGCCCTAACAACACTGTCAGGCAGTTTCAGAATGGAAAAGACACATTCTCTTTTCCTTAGCAAAAAAAAAATACTGTCCATTCTGTTTACAAGCTGCCCAGGCCTGCAGTCAGAGTCACACCTTTGGCTGTCTTGCAGCGCACGCCGTTGATCCGTCAATGAGGGCATTAAGCTGAACTGGCATTGTTGAGCTGCAGAGAGCCTTTCTGCAAGTTTGAATCCCAACAGAGAGGTAAGAGAATCCAGACTTCTATAATTACTGGTTTCAAACTAGATGTCTTTTGAAACAATCAGTTTTCTGAACTTCTTTCAAGGCCTGCCTAACATCCCTCTGTCAATGGTATTAAAAGTAAGCACAAAAACAATCAGGTGAGGATTTGGGGTATTGTAAAGGTTCTTGTCCTACGGCTTAGCAAGTAGAAAGAAACAGGAGGCAGTATCACCTTAGCAGTCAGCCCTCCAGAGCTTGCTATTGAACAGACTATGCATTAGCCAGGACTACAGCTTGAGACATTCTGGAAAACTATAAAATTACATGGGTTATAAAATAGTTGTACTAAGTAACTTGTTATTAAATTCTGTTGTAAAGCGTTATCCTGCCTTAAAAGATTTGCTTCATGCCACAACACTGTCTCAGAGCATCCTCCCTGCACTAATCTGTGAGCTGTGGAGGTGACTGTGTGGGCATTAGACACGAATAGAGACTGCCCTGCATCACACATGGCAAAAGGCACCTCAGGCTCAACCCACTCAGATGCGTTCAAATCACAAAGCTGTATTTATTTCTCTCTAAGCAAAGAAGTATTTTGTGAAGAAAAGCAGCCTTCTTTCTTTCCCATTTACTAAAATAAATCCAGGCAAAAAAGAAAACCAGGGAGCATGCTTTTCTCCCACGTTAACTTGATCTTAGGAAAGCCCTAGTTCAGTAGGGTGTCTTATGTCTGTGGAGACAAATAGGTAATAGAGAAAGACATCACCATCCTCCAGATGCATTGCAATGTGAAGACTGAGGATATGAATAATTCTTAACAGCTTCTTAATTATACAGATGTGACCAGATGAAAGAACAAAGCATGGTAAGGGGATTTTTTCCACCAGCTCACTAACTTCACTGCCTGGCCACAACTCAATTCAGTCGGTGGTCAGGGTCTTCTTGTCTGGAGGACACTCACGCCACGTATTTTAATACTGAGGCCCCTCCTCCAGGTTCTCCTCAGTGCGCATCTGTCAGTCCCTGAAGTGTCCCTAAGCAATTGTGTCTTCTTGCTCATTGAAGGCCTACAGCCAATCTACTGGGCTGCTAGAAGCAGTCTTCAGGAATTCGGCATATCTGCATCAGTTTTGTCTTATTCCTTCCCCTCCTCTACTTGAGGAGGAACAGGCATTCTCTGTGCCCTCTTTTTTTTTCCACATCCCTGCTCCTGACCCATGACTAAGCTGAGGAGGCACAGGATTTCTTGTGCCATTGAGATATATCTACTTTCTTGGCTCTGGGAGTGAGTACCAGAGGTAGCACTGGATCTGAGGGGAGGCCTTCCCTGGCGTTTTACAGTCAGGAGCCTCTCACCAGGGAAAGTATTGCTCTGGACCACCTGAAGGCCACTGAACAGATGGCAGGGTATAGGAGCAACCTGATTCTCACAGCAAAGAGCTGAGTATGTTCTTCTGCGGATGAAACCTGCCTCTGTTCAGCTCCTGCAGAGTGTTCTATTAGTAGTCACTATCTCAGATGCTTGTGCTCCCTGAGAACCCACAATTTAATATTTATCAGAAAAATAGTGCTAACTTTCCCAGACTGTCCTTATTACATTGCTAAAAATAGTAATTAACCTGTTTTTCTGCTCCTCACTATCACTGGAGTACACCTGCTTACACAGGGTTGATCAGAATCCAGCTCTCTACTCACAGGAATTAGCATCATTATCTCCTTGTACAGACTGCCCGAGCTGCAAACTCACTTTTGTGGCTCTAGGTTTTAATCTGCTGATAGTTCTTCTGCTTTCTGACCATCACATCCTGGGCTGTGTGTGGGAACATTAAGAGCTTTCCCTCCTTCCTCTCTGTTCCCTATTCTGAAATGTAGCCTCTCCTGCTTTCTCAGGGCACTGGCCTCTGTGTCTACAGCAGCACCCAACCTGCATTTCCATTGCTATCAGCTAGAACAGGAAGCTTTCTGCATTGCATCCACTAAAAGTGAATCTAAGTCAAACTCTCCTGGATGTTGAGGTGTGCAGTATCAAAATCTAGCCTGGAACCCTGGCTGAGAGGGACCTGTATCACCTCACATTCAGTAACTGCAGAGTATGATGCCAATCCTGTTGGAGTCTAAAAAGGATTTATCACAGACCTATCACCATTGAGAGGTCAATCACAGTGCTGTAATCAAAACTCAAGCTGCTGCTCTTAAATCTATTTTCTTCGAAAACTTGACATTGCACAATCAGAACAGATATGGGATGAAATAGGTGAGATTGCTCAGAATTTCTTCTTAACTTTTTAAGATAACATGCCATTTTCTTTCTCTTCTCTATGCAGTGTTACTTTTCCAGTAATATAGACTCAAGCTGTATTCTTACCAGCAGGTACCTGCAGGTACACAGGATTTTCCTTTTTTTCCACCCAGTTTTGCAGGTGTTGGAGGTCAGTATTCAAATGATTGCATCCTTACCTAAATTGAATGAGAGCTCCCCCAGCTTTTAATATCATTCTATCACACAGGAGCCAGCTGTGCAAAAATATTATAATGGGGATTTATATTAATGCTGGAACTGCACTCAGATGGCCAATGAAAAGTACAATAACTTCCTAACCTTCAAAGACATCTTGATGTCAGAATTGAGACATTTTGTCCTTGTAGAGTGCACCCAGTAGCAACCCCTCTGTAAAGTAAATGGTCTCAGTAAAACTGGTGCAGTCCCAGTGCTTAGAGGTCAGGGCAGGTTACCCACCAGAAGCTGGGTTAACAGTGCCATCATTGGCAGCACTCAGGTGCTGAGAGTCTCTGTGCTGTGCCAGCTATTATTTTCAGGGGATATAATACCCTGAAAATGGAGATTCCAGCTTGCTTAAAGCAGAATTGGTTCTGCAATGCTAACAGAAGTAAAAAGCAGTAAAAGCCACCATGTTGTCACTAACAGATTTTATATGACTCTGAATGTATATGGGGAGTTACTCTATTGATTAAACTAAGACCTTTTCTGAATAGTCATTCTCTAGAGTAGAATACCATTTTAAGATTGGAAGTGAATTACACTCTTCTGGGGAGTTCATCAGGATGCTTTGGCATTCACAACTTTAGCATGCTCCAGTCCTGTGAGAGCTAAATATCCTACAACATCTGCCTGCATGGTTGGTTGGAAGTGGAAGCAAAAGTCAGCACAATCCATACCTATTGTGGGCTCAAAAGCCGAAGATTGTGCTAATGTGTAAAGCTCTCCTGCACTGGCTAAGCATCAGGAATATCCTTCACTGAAGAAATACAAGAAAATCCTCAGTGTGGTTAAAGAATTACCTCTACTAGTATCTTACCAGTAGCTAAGCTCCAGGCAACACAGAGCTAGCAAAATTCCTAAACCCAAGTGGGTTACAACTTAATAGCATCCTCTGGCAGAGTCAGAGAAACAAAGTTTCCTCTGTCAATGTATTGATTTTTCCAGACTTGTCTAATTTTTTTTTTTTTTAACAACAAATATTCTTTAGAACTTAACTTTAAACTGAAATGGCAGTGGGTAGAGAGGAATGTGCTATTTTTCTACTTTTTTTTTTTTTGTATCTGAAGAAAGTTTTGATCTCCAGGCATGATCTAATGGCGCCAGAGAAATTCACTCACCGCTGAACACAAAGACAGGAGAGGTTTGCAGGCCAGTCAATTTCTTTAAGCAAGGAAAACTCTTCTTGCAAAACATTTCTGAAGTCTTGTTAAATTCACCAAAACTAGTAGAATTACATGGAAGGATGAATAGAAGTCCTTGGTGCTTTGACTTACTTTTTGATTTAAAATAAGTTTTGTTTTAAAATCAAGAATGTGGAGGACAGTGAACCAAGGGGTGGAGCTGGTGTGCCAGAGGGCAGGGCTGCCATCAGAGGGACAAGGCTAGGCCAGGGAAATGGGCCAGCAGGAATCTTGTGGCATCCAGCTGGGAGAAATGTGAATCCCCACACTGGAGCGATACAGACTGGGCACTGCCCGGCTGGGAAGCAGCGCTGTCAAAATTCACTTTTGGCTCTGCTTTAAGCAGGAAGCTGGACTAGAGACCTTCCATGTTCCCTTCCAACCTAAATTGCTCTAAGATTCTATGAAAATACTAGTTGTGCACCACAGCACATTTTCAAGATGATTTAGAGGACTGATGAGTTTTCATTTAGGAAAATTATGGCTTCTGATGGCTTGGTAGAAATGCTTTCCATCAGCGAAAGCACAAAAGAAAATTCAGCTTGCATAAATCCCAGCAGGTCAGCACCAAACATTTTGCCTACTGATATATTTTCTGGCTTTCCTGGGTAGTTTGATGCACTCAATAGCTTCATTTTGCAGATGGAGCGTAGATAGTCCACTTAAGTGACCTGCTCATGCTTATACAGATTCCATATCAGAGCCCAGAGATAAAAGGCATGATTTGCTCCTATTTTTCACCAGAAACTCACCTCCTAAGCATTTTGGAAACATTGTGAACGCTTTGTACAGTACCTAGTACCTTTGTATAACAATTATAATGTTTTCAAGACAACTTCTTGGTGCTTCTTTGAAGAAAACAATGCTGTATAATTCACTACTGAGAACAGCAGAAACTCAAAGCTCAGTACTGAGTCCTAAAACAAAAAAATAAACAGAATTTCCTCCTCTTTTTAATTTTTGTTTTTCATTCTCTTTGTGTCCTAGGAAACTGGCTTAATAATGCTGCAGTAATTCCATAAGTACAGCTTAATCTTAAACAATAACAACAAATGAGTTTCATTTGATCTGTTCAAACACAGAACGTGTTTGACAAAAGTGCCAAGGGCTGCTGGTGTTAGAGGGATATTGGCAGAAGCCGTTTCCTCAGTTATAGAAAGGAGCAAAGGAGGCCATTTTTAGAATTTGCTGAGGCAGTTGCAGCAGATTAACTTTAGATCAATGAGTTGCTTGATTATTCTGCTTCACTCTCGAGTCTCTTTCAAGGCTTCTCTTTACCAACCAAGAAAATAAAGACACAAATTAAACTGCTCTCCTAGTCTTTATTTTCACTCACAAAGAAGGGATTTTTCAAAAGTCACTCCATGTCATCTGCAGCAAGGCAGAGGTGCCAAAGTGTCCCTGGGTGTCACTAATTACCTAGTGATGCAGTGGGTACCCAGAAGCATTTTCAGTGGGGCTTTGACTACTTTGGCTCCACTGGGTTGTAACTGTGTTCTAGCTGAGAAACAGGAAAAATAGTAGAAGATTCCTATTTTTGGTTACACAACTCTCTCTCAATTCTAAGCTACCCTTTTAGCTTGCTTCCCTCTTTCTTCTTTCCCCCCATACTACACCATCTTTGGTTCATGAATCATTTGAAGGAATTGTAAAACACTACACCTATATGCATTTTCTGCTGGCCCTGCTTGTGCCCAGCAAAGCTCGGAAAAAGGCAGGCTGAGGAACTCAGACCTCTAGCTGGCATAGCAGGAGCTGCATCCTTGTGATCATGTTGAGGGGCACCAGCAAACTGTCTGCATAAAGATCCCTAAAACTGCTTTTCCAGAGCTCCTTAGCTCTGCTCCAGACCTCCTGACTCTATGTGGCTGACTGATACTGCTCAGATCCATCTGCCTTTAGACTCAGTACTAAGATCATCTAGGTAGGTGAAAGAGCTGCCTCCTTCACACCCACAGTCCATAGGAGTCACCCTTGGTCATAGCCAGGACTGGATCAGCCTCTGGAACAGAAGGCTTCTAGGAAAGCCTTTCCTCTAAACACTGAACACAGCTAAGTCTCTGCCATCAGAACATTGTGAGACTGACATATCTATGCCCTCTGATTTTAGTGATATTTTAAAATGAATACTACTATAGAAAAATTCCAGGCTCCACTTGACTGTCTTAAAAATAAGTTATAGGAATATTTTGAACACTTATCTTCAATAAAACTACCTTTAGAACAACCTCCTGCAGTATATAAGACTTCTCATTCTTCAGTGAGTAGAAGAAGAATAGTCTGAGTTTCGTATCATTATTTTTGGAAGAAGTTATGCCTGTTCCAGAGATGAGGTCTGCTTCTCACACAATTACTTCTCTACCTTTCTGTTGCAGTTTGCCTATGCCCAGAAGCAGAACTTAAACTATCTCCAGTTTGATTCTTTTTAGCTTTGGTTTGTTGAATGTTTAAAACAAGATATACCATCCCTTTCTGGACTGACATCATGTTCTTAATAAGAGTGCTCTGGGATTTCTCCCTATCTGGCAAAGTTCCCTGTCCTTTCAGTTGCACAAAGGAATGGAATTTGTAGCCTTATAAATGCATTAGTGTTGGGCAATGTGATGACCAGGCTTGTGCAATCGCACTGCAAATGAGCATCTTAATGTTTTAGTAAGTGCAAGTAAGGAGCCACTGCTAGTTTTTCGCTCATTCCAGTATATAAGATATCCAGTACTCCTAAGGGCATGAAAAATAGTTCATCAAACTGAGAGACACAGTAAAATAATAGTAAACAACCCGATATTTTAAAAGGTAATAGAAAAAAAAAAATACAACCCCAAATACAAAAAATGTGATAGAATCTTACTGTATCTTCCAATGTAACTTAGAAGTTTGGCAGGGTAAACTCATATCTTCCTAGACAAACTTGCTTAAGGACTTGGGAACAAGATTCCTGCTCTTATCATATCCCAAAATCTCTTTTGCTTCTGTTTCTGCCTGTGGTGACCTTCTATAGATCATGTAACCATCTAAACCTTGTTTCTATTTTGGTATCTAGTGTCATCATTTAAGTCTGTGAAAGTTAAAGGGGACATGGTAAAACTACTTCTTTCTTACACTACTTGATATGCACATGCCCATAATGTCTTAATTTAGAAATTAGAATATAGCAAAAAATTTAAAAATATCTGAACATACAGAGAATAATCAAATATTTACTACCATCAGATAAGTAATATTTTAAAAGTGCATTAACAGACAAAAGCCAAAAGGCTGTTAAGTAGAGATGGGTGAGCAGGAGCAGATGCAGCAACACTTTGCAACACGTTGCTACTGCTTTAGCCAAACTCACAACATTATTTGCATTACAGCATATTCTACAGCATGTCTCTTCCTCCACCTTCCCTTCACCACCTCTCACTACTTGTACTCCAGACTACCAGGAATCTTGCATAGACCTGGATTCATATGGGAGCCATGCTTCCTTTTCCAGCTGAGGTGTGGATTTTCAGAGGGATCCAAACAGAGCTGGCTTTGTACAGAGGTTCCCTTGAAGCAGTGGACAGTACAGTGTTTTTGTTTCAGCATGTGACTAACATGGACTTAGTGCTTTCTGCTCACATGTTTTACATCCACTGTGCACATTCCCCTCTTCACTGCTATTATTTAGGTGGCACTCACATAGAAAGGGATCACAGCCAGCTCCTCACCAGATTCCCAGAAGCAGTTATATGGGATTCCTCATACAAATATGGCATAGGGGTAGCACTTGAACATTTTCTCCAGTATTGTAATTACATTTATGCAGCTAAACTCTTCTGGAAAACTCCAGGTTTCTTAGGATCTCACTTGTTTGGACTGGAAGCTGAGCAGTAAAGATTTCCTTTAAGGAAAATGCAGCACAAACATTTAGGGGCATGTTAGTACATGAGAGCCAGCAAACAAAACAGTTATAGAGAGGTATTGTTTGCCTTCTGAAAGTTGTTTTATCTTGAACAAATATCATAAAGAAAGAAAAGCAATAAAACTGAAGTGTGTAGGTCAGAATGCTCCAACTGAAGTGTTGGGTAGGAAAAGAATGAAGACTTACATAAAAATCAAAGGTTTATAGATTGTTCCCTTTGCTCAAGGGATATTAGGGAACTAATTCAATCTTCTAGTTTCTAAGTGTAGTGATTAATTAGAAAAAAAGGAATTTTCATATGTTTTACCACTTCTTTAAACCACTTAGATGGTGGAAGAGGGCTAGAAACCTGGGAGGTTTTCATATCTCTTAAACTGACAAGATCCATTCAAGTATCTGGTTTTCTGGTGTTCTGCAGGACATGTGAACTTGCTCTGCAAGCCCACCCTGCCTTGCATGCCCCACATCTGACGGGAAGGAACTGACACAGAGCTGAGCTGCTGGGGCTGTGCCAGGTGAATATTCCCTCTTTCAGCACAGTACAGCAGCTCTGCATGGGTACAGCTTTCCCACGGTCCTGTAACCATCAGCAGGTTAAGAACACTCCTCTTCTCTGCCTGCAAAATATCATGGAGACCTGCTTGAAGGAATCTTGTACTTCTATCACCAGACACAGTCCCATGGTCACTCCTCTGTAAGCTGTTCAAAGCTCTGTTGGATGCCAACTCTGTCCACCAAAAGAACAAGACCTGATTTGTTTGCTTCCTAATAAATCTGCAACTTTCCTCAGGTTTCTTGAGCATCTCTCTTCCTTCTACAAATCCCTTTTTGGTTACAGCAGGTGCAGCAGCATGCAGGCTCAATGCTCCCCAGTGCCCCGAAGACTCAAAGCTATTGCTGCAGTAACAAAAGGAGCTGGTGTCCTTAGAATTGAGCTCACGTGCAGCCAAGGGGTGTCCTGGAGGCAGCTTTCCCTGGAAACCATGTTAGGACAATGGAGCCCTCAACAAAATGTATATTAATAACAGACAAAGAAGAAAGAGTTCTTGCAGAACAGGTGCATTGAGACATGTGGGAGCTCCCATCCTTGCTGCTTCTATATACATACAAAACTAAAGAGAAACTGAAAATGGAGACTAATTTCTGCGTGTGTGTTTAAGAGGTTTCCTCTGCTTTCAAAGACCCCCACTAGCAAGAAAAGTAGGAAGGCTCAGCAAGTGTGTGTGTCAAAATTAGTGCTTTCCAGCATTTTACTGGGAGCAGAACTGTGAGACTTTTCTAAAGATTTTGAGTGGTATAATGAACACTTTCTGTGAATGTAACAAATGGATCAACCTTGAAATCTTGATGGTTTTTACCAGAAATCTCACTGATACTAAGCACTAAGCTTGATTTGAAAACAAAAAGGCAGTATGAACATCAAATATATACAGTAGACAACACTTTGGGCTTTGGTGGACTTACAGCTTTCCTGTTAATTACACATACATGAAGTGGGCAAAAATAATTTAAGGAATTATCTCTTCTTTTTTTCCATTTTTTTCCTTTTTTTTTTTTTTTTAAAGTACAGTAGGCCCCACAGGAAAAAAAAAAAATTAAGGTTTTATTCTGAGCACAGATGCTCCAGTCTGTTCCAGAGCCTGATCAGCAGTGTCCTCAGATCTGATGGTCATTCAGGACAGAAGCCTCAGGAATTTGAGTACTTGGAACTTCTTTTCTGCTTACTAAAAATTAAGATTTTTTTTTTTCACACTATTAACCCAGTCATGCTACTTCCTTCAGTCATGTTTCTGTGTATTGCCAACAAGTTATTTTTTCAATTCTTGAGAAATTTGGAAAAAAAAAAAAATACATATATGTATGTAATACATATGCAAACAGAATTCAGCTGACTGATTGTAAGTAAAATTCAATTACTTTTGGCATGCAATAGAAGCACTGACTTTTGGCATTTTCCATATAATATTTTTTTCAAATCTTTCACATTCATTACAATAGAAAAAATTGGTCCTTAGACCAAGAGTTTTCAGATTTCAAAAGCACATTCAAGTTTAACATTTAAAAGTTAATTCTCCCTTGACAATGATTAGAACTTCCATTAAAACAAAAATGATTATTAGCATTCTGTAACCCTTTGTAAACGGGTCCAATGTTCTAATAAACTGACCTCTGCAGCAATTGACTTTTACATTGCTCAAAAGCTTGACAGTCCATTATCTTCTGATCTCCCTTCAATGGGCCTTGTAGCTGGAATAACCAATCCATCACCTGGAAGGGGGGTATAATTGTGTCTCACAGGCATTTCTTCCCTACTTATCACATAAACACACTGCTGTAGAATAAGTCAAGGAATTCTGTCTCAGTACCACTGAAGCACCCCTAAAAAGCAATGATGCATCAAGGAGCTGTTCCCTCTAGTAAATATCTCTGAATGCACAGTGAGAACCATGATGAAAAGTAATGGGTCGAACACAACATCATCCAATGCTTGGTGAAACCATCAGACTGGTGCTGGACTGTGCCTCCACCAAATATCTCAACTGTTCATTCTGTAGCACAGGGTTTTGCTGTGCAGATGCAAACAGGAAGATGCAATTCTCTTTCTTTCTCTCTCTTCCTTCCAGTCAATCTGATCCCCCTGGGGCCCTGGGACCTGCTGCTGGTAGGAGCTTACAACATTTTTGATACTCCCCTTCCCTCTGTCTGGCTTCCAAAGCACAATCTGCCCTTCCCCACACCCCACTGTGTGTTCCATGTTCCCCATTCAGCCCATAAGGACAAGAGCTCTCCCCCATCACCCTGCCTGGGCAAGCCAAGGAGAGCCCTCAGGACAGCACCACCACTGAGCCATGCATATGGCTGGATGTATTATGGACACTGGAGTATTTTTGGTGCCTGAGATCCTGCCACTGTTTGCTACCCTGGTCATTTACAATCACCACACTATGATGACTTTAATGCATCACCTCTGCCCAGTGCCAATTCAAAGTTTAAAAAGCTATTTACCATTAAATCTGGAACAGTGAGGGGTTTCTTTTCAGAAAAAAAAAAAATTCTCAAATTGAACTTCTGAACTTAATGGTTAAAGGGTGGTATAATTTCTAATATCACAGACTATACAATGTCAAACAACAGAAATACTTGTTCATTGCTAACAAAGTAAAACTCAGTTGGATCCAGTATTGCTCACCCAAGAGAAACTGCTCCTATCCCAGGCACACACACTGCTTCAGTAGAGACTCTGCATCTTTACAGCACAGGCTTTCACAAACTAGTCTCCTTAGAAATACAAACCCCAGTATAGCCTTTGTTCAGTCCTCTTGTGGAGGAAAATACAGGCAGTATCTTGGGAACTGGAGAGCAGCAAGGAAGAATAAAAACTCAGATTGATTGAAAAGACAGACAAGAAAGCATGGGGAAGGAAGAAGAACAGCAGGCCAAGAAGCAGGAAAGCACATTACACTGGCTAGTAAATCCTGCACTGCATTCATAATGCCTCAGTGATTCCTTAGCCCCACCAAGGGTTAGGGAAGCCTTACAAGTAGCCCTGTATGAGCTAGAAGCTGCAGCAACCTTCACTACACAACTAACTTTGAGTTACTCCTGTATGACGGTGTTCCTGAGCTAGAGCAGCTCACATGTGCACACACAAAATGATGCCAAGACCTGAGATTTCAAGCATATAAAAATAATCATGGATAAGCAAAAGTAATTTCTGATAGACAGAAAAGTATGATGAAGTGGATAAAAGATTATTATAGTCAAATGAAAGCATTTGAAATTAATAGAAGAGTTAAGCTATAGATGATCTGCCTTGATGTTTCATGGTGCCTCTTCTTCTGACATTTAAAACGTGCTTAAGATTATCCTGAATGTCAAAAGTAAATATATGCCAAGGACAACCACCACAGGATACATCAGCCGTTTGTCTACTATAACTGAACTTACTAAGCATGTGCAACAGAACAACTGTGACTAATGAATATAAAAAAAACATCCTTAAAGGACTGGCCACCTCAATTTTCAGGTCTGTCTGGTCTACATAAGGGCTAAAGCATTTCAGTAAAAGTTGAAGCCTGATGGGTGTCCCTGGTCTGGGGACATCACTGGGCAGGACTGGGACAGCTGCTCATCAGCTGGGTTGGTTCAGCAGCGTGACACAGTTTAGGATCTGGTCTATACAATTATGTCCAAATTTACCTGGTTGTTCTTTTATGTGCAAAGATTGAGAGTGCTCACCTGCCTTTTGCCCTTTTATACATGTCAGGATTGACATCTCTAACTGGTGATTACATTTTATAATTCTGTGGAACTTGAGCTCCAAGAAACTCAGTCCCCTTAGTGTCATTATATTTAGCAAAATAATATTATGCCTCTTGCAAAGCTGAAGAAGTGCCCGTCCTGGACCACAAGTCTGCCAGTGCCAACAGGGGACATGGAAATTATGAAAGAGCCCATTAGCCACTCCAGGGAAACATTAATGTCTTTTATCACTTGCACACAGCAAACCCTAAGCAAAATGGCCACATTAGTGTGAATGTGAACAGTGGACTGTAACAGGGGCAGAACTCTGAAAGTGTGCTGGACACATTTATTATAATGAGTGGTCAATTGTAGAACATGGGAAAAGTGCATCTTCCTTGAGTTTCTATCTGGGGACATAGCAGCAGGTTTAGATATAAATGAGATCTGAGAAAAACAGTATAAAGTAAGATTACTTGACTTAATGCTTCAGTAGACTATCGCTACCAATTAGCAAGGTCTCACTTCATCTTGGCCACGTCTTCCATTACTAAAAGTTCCCGGAGGAAGTAATTTTGTAGGAGAACACCAGAAGGGAGAGTATCAGATAGCCAACTCCAGTGAGTGTTCATAATTTATTAGGATCCTAGAAGATGGTGCTGTACAAAAACTTTGAATGTTTCTCTAAAGTCCAGCCACAGAGGAGGAGAATTACATGGGTTGCCGCTACAAACATTCCCTGCATCTGTCACGACCTGACCTACCACCTCCAGCCATGATCAGCTGCATTTTTCTATGTGTGGTCTGAAAACAAAGAAATATACATTCCCTGCCCCAAAAACTTTCTTTGTGCTCCAAACAAAGCTGCAAGAGATGTGTGTTGGCAGGGAGAAGACTGGATACTGCTGCAACAGGTATTTTGAAGACACTTGCCATGCAAATGCCCAGGTATGAGTGTGGTGCTACATGTGTCAGCTTCAGGGGTACAAAAGCAAGGTCTTCATGACTTCTAATCTAAGCCTCTTGGCTTAGATTAAGCCTCTTGGAAGGTTTTTGAGGAAACTAGGATGTGAAGCACAGGCTGCCAAGTAAGTCCTGGTTGGGGGAATTGCCTGGGGAGATTTCCCCTCTTCATGGAACTGGTTTCTATTTTAGGACCTGAAAGTCATTGTTTCAATGGTAAAAATGGGAGATGAATTGCTGGAAATGTGTGAGAAAAAAAGGCAGAGCCATGTGGTTGACAATAGTAGAAAAAACTTTTCCTCCAAAAAAAGCTCTAAAAGAGAAAATCTTGTAACACACAGGTGATGTAGATAAAGCTATTGTCAGAATGGTGAGCACATTGTGTCACTTGTTCTTCGTTGCTTGGTTGTGATCTGAACCTCCCTCATATCCTACCTTTGGATAAAGGAAGGAAACTCACTGCACAAGGGCTATGTGTGGCAGTTCTGCAGAAAGCAGACCTGCATGAGTTTCAATTAAGCAGGAAAGAAGTTTCTTTCTCATTCTTGATTCTTTGCAAGTATTAAGAACTCAGTGCCTTTCTGGAAACTAAATAGCCCTACAAGGAGGACCATCAGACAACTAAAAGGTGTGTTTTATTTGTATGTTTTTAATAGCACAAATAAAGAATCTCTGGCAACCAATGACAGGGTGACAAATAGGCAACCATTGTGATTGTTATTAGCCCATCTGTGAATATCCACAGTGGAGTGCTCTGAGGAGAAAAAAGCATGAGACAGAAGAGAAAAAAATACCCTGTCACAATTTAGATTCATAAACACAGAAAATATGAACACGTTTCATTGTAGTGTGTAGCCTCTAGTGCCAGGGACCTTGGCTCATAATAATTTAAACAGCCAACAATATAAGATTTATGGAAATAATTTAACACATCTTAAACAAGAAGTCTGGCTTACCCATCTCGTATGTGTGTAGACTTAACACTAGAAAAAAACAAGGCTGATAACAAAAGTCCCTGGTATATTTAGCAGAATCTTAAAAGTGTGTTACTGGCTTAACTCATGTCCCAGCTACACTGATTTGCCAATCTTAGTATGAATATTTTATAGGCATACAGCAGCATGCCTGTAGATGGTATTTTTCCAGGCCCAATTAGCAAAAACACATGGAAAGACAAATAGACAGAGTTGTGAATAGAATTTTCAGTGACCCCTGAGTTACCACAAACCCAGAGAACATTAAATGCCAACAAATGAGTGAACAGCACAGTATGTGGCTATATCAGTGCTCAAGCTGATCACAAAATAGAGAAAGCTCATGAGGAAACAGACATTTGGAAAATCTTGGAGAGGGAAAGAACTTGGTCTAGCTGCTAGGGTAGACCAGAGTTAGTTCTGGGTTTGGGTGCTTTTGTTTCTTTGTTTGTTTGTTCTTAATGGGAAGAGAAAAGCAAAAATTTTCAGTAATCCTTTCTTGCTCAGGAAAACAGATTTCCAAATTCTCGAATGCACACACTTGTCTGACATGAAATAACACCTGGAAACAAACTATGTCATGAATTCTGTGACATAGCTTTAGACCAAATCTGAGCTCTTCTAGAGTACTGGCCCCTACATTTCACCCAGTTGCCCCTTTTTTAAGCCCCATTTCTTCTGTTTAAAACAGAACTTCAAGAGGAGCCATCCAGTTGTGACCTGAAGGCTTTGATGTTACACTTTGTTTCAACACTTCATTACCCCTTCCCCTTGGCAGAAATCTGTGTTTGATGCTGGAATTTGTCATTTTACACACACAGGTCCTTTTCCTGCCTCACTTTGTTGGATTAACATCCATAATTGTGCCAGAAGGAGAAAAACAGGATATAAAGTCTCCCAAAGTGATACCTTGATCTTTTCCTAAAGGGGCCAAGCTCTTCAATTCTCTCCCACTAAAGCATTTCCATCAGCTATTAAATAACTTTCCAGGCTTTTCTTCATTATAGTACAGGTCAGGTGAAGGGAATGGATGACTAAATATGACCTTCAGGTGAGAGCATTCAACCAGGAAATAGGCTACTGAGGTTATGCTTCAAAGAATATTCCATAGTTATACACAGAGCAAAATAGCTTCCAGAGAAGTTGAGAGAGAGAGAGAGAGAGAGAGAGAGAGAGAGAGAGTGCCTGGCCAGCTGAGATTATCACAAAAATGGATTTAGAGGTCACTTGAACTTCTAACGCCTGGTATTTTCATCTGCTGCCTCCCCAGTAAAAGTTTGTTCATTTTTGCATAAGCCCAACTTTTTATTTATGTTCTGCATTTGCTTTCAGTCCTTTCACTCTTACACCTCTCTGGAACCTCATTTTTGACCTGCCTGTGCGTGTATAAAAAGCTCGAGTCTGGAGATCATTTGGATCCCTGCTATATTGTATGAGCCAAGGCCACACTTTTCAATAATGCATGAAGCTGCAGCACTAACTCCTGTGCTCAGAAATGCAAAAAGGATGTCTTTCAAATGGCTTGCAATGTGATAGAGACAAGTGAAAAGCGAGTTCAGTAAATATCAGCCTATCTCATAGCAAAAGTTCACCTCTCTATAAGGATTCAGATGCAAATAAAAAGTTACATCCAAGTCTCATTCATGTAAATTTAGGTTAGGTACTGTGCTCTGAATTTCATGCAGGATGTTTTAACAGTCAAATGTCCTTATACATACTACAACAGCTCTTACCCAGAATGCATTTAATAAATTTATGGGTCTGACTAGACAGATGTAGTATGGGAGGATAAACTAGCATGTGGATTTACAATGCAATAGCCACTCCAGAATTCCTGTGCACATCTTATCCAGCAGTACAATAGGTAACAGTCTATCCTTTCTGAGCATGCCTTGCCAGTGGGACACATTTGATTTCTCACACAGCTGCAATAATTTGATGCCAAATAGGGGCAGAGTTAGTTCCAGGATGTCTGCCCTCATTCCGGCCACGATAGGATTAATTTTTGCAGTAGTCAGGAGGGGGCATGGCTAGGACATGGAAGCTATTCTATACTACCTCCTTGCCAGGGGTGGGAAAAGGGACTTTCTTCCAGGGAGAAGGAGTTCCTTCTGGTTGAGGAAGAGTAGTGCTGGTCCTGAGCCAGAGGGAGTGGTTAGATGATGCCAGTTTCAAGCCTTCAGGATTTGTCAGGGTGGTGTGGCTATGGCCAGGTTGAGCTCTTGGTGAGCATTTTTGCATGTGAATCACTCTCTCTTTTGTACACTTTTGTTATTAATATTGTTGCTGTTTCTGTTTGTTTTCTTATCCAATTGCTGTTTCAGTAAACTGTTCTTGCCTCAGACCATGATCTTTGCCTTCAACTCTCCTCTCCAGCTTAGCAGAGGGGGGCAGGGAGAGCGGAAGGGGAGTACACAACCAGCAGTGTGGTTTGGAGAGCCTAAATTGGGGAGCACTAAACTGGGAGTACCATTCCTGAGCCACTACAACCTCTAAACACATCCACGTGGATATGCACTAAACATCACTTTCAGAGGCAGGATATAGAGCCAGGGCCACACATTTTTACACAGCTCTAGAAGCTGGTCAGAGGAACTTGAAGAAGCCGCTACGGTGTGGTTCTGCAGACCTATAGTCCCTGGTTCAAATCTCTTGAATGAACACTGTACCTCATGCTTATGGCACATGCTATATGAGAAATAAAAATCACTCCTAATAAAATGTACAATGACAGCATAATCTTTGTAACAGAAAATGCAGATGGGCTGGGAAACATGTAGCTAAGCTGAACTGTTTCTTCTGATAGGGAGTTTCCTGAGAATTTTAGTTAAGATTATTGTAAAGAACAAAAAGTTGTGAGTATCTTGGTTTCCTTAGGCAGGTATCAGTCCCTCAGGGCTGACCCAGAGTCTCGAAAGAGAAATTAAAAATCTCTAGTTAACTGTAAGATCAGGTCAATTTTCCTCATAAACAATTTCATTTTTCTTTGTAAAGAGGACAGATTTGAAAGTAAAATCAGATGTCCAAGATTTTTTTATTCTGAAGTTGTTAATATTGTGATTATTGAATAGTTCATTTTGTGCTAAGGTCAAGAAGGGACAGAGAGAAGACAGGACCAACCCAAACACCATTCATGCCTTTTTTCCAGATGGCAAAAATACTCTGGAAGGAAGAATTTGTGTGGGATTTCAGCAATTCATTTTTATTGGTTTTGTGCAATCCACTGCACACTGGGCACACATTCAACCTCAGCTCTTCTTGTAAAAGGTATTTCTTCAGAAGCTTGAAGTGCAAAAACTCACACCTAGCTTGAACTGTCCTGTTTTCCTGAACCAAGGTCCCTGATGGAAATATGGAGATTCTAATACTAAGAAAGTGCTGGTTGTCCTGCTGCTAAATTAGTTCAGGTCACATCCATCTCCATCATAATGAAAGTAATTTGATTTAATGCAGCATTAATGCAGACACAAAAGGTACAGGAGAATCTATGGTCATTAAGTGATTCCTTGATTTCCCACCAAGGTGTTAGCATTTTAATTTATTTAAATTATTTGTTGCATGTTAAATGAGCAAAGTAAATATGCATGTTATGTTTTGCTCAACTTCTACTGCTCACAGGAGCAGTGTCAGCAATATGCCCTGCTTGCATTTGGCTCATCACAGCAACCTCTGTGGAGTAAAAGTCAAATGCAGTGCTCAAAGTCAAGGGCTGAAAAGTCAGATGACTCAATTCACACTGAGCTCTTTGCAAATGCTCTGGGGCTTAGCTGTGCTGAGCACCCACCAATAAAAATGCCAAAATGCTGTAAAGGATAGGACCCCAGAGGTGAAGTTTCCTTTAGAATTCCATGGTTTTTGCAAAATGCTGTATCCTCATCCCACATGAGGCAACAATACACAGCCCCGTTTCTTTAGCAGGGTTTACAGCTGGCAGTGCTTCAATGCATCTTGCTTAGCAGAGCTCACCTTGATACTGCTTGAATCTGCTTCATGCATAGGTGCATGCATTAAGCTTGCAGTTCACCTTATCTTGCTCTTTGTCTCATTGCAAAATTTGCACTGATTTTACCATTTCTCCAGATCTCCGATGCAAAGTTAGGTAGCAAGAAGTTTCTGGAAAATCCTGTGTAATAACATTCCCCTTATGCAATACCTTGTTAACTCAAAGTGCTAAATTTACTTACTATGGCCAATATTATGTAGTGCTTTGTCATATTTTTCATATTGGATAAAATAAAATACCTCAAACACGTCTTAAACTGTGCTGGATCAATACAATAATTTTGTGAAATCATAGAATCTATGACTAAGACACTGGGTCAAGTGCAATATCATTTGAGTCTCTTCAATCTGTATTTTCACAGTTTGGCAAGGAAAAGAAAAAGATCAAAGATAGGTGGGCAAAGGGAAAATAAATATCTGTTTGGGGTCAGATAATGGGTATACCATGAGAAAAAGTGCCTGGTAAGGGTGTAATTGATAGGCTGCTGGTGAGGGCTCTCAGACATGGTGTGAGGATGGACTGTGACCTCCAGTTTGCCAAGAAGACTCAAAAATGGGAAGGCTCAGGGAAAGTCACAGCCCAGCCACTGGGGCAGCTTTACATTTACTCTCCATCTCAATCAATACACAATTAGTTTATGATAAATTCAGCTGCTTTAGGGGGAGGGAGAGAGTGCTGAAATTTGCACGGCTGTGTAGCAGAAAGAGTGGGTCACTATCATAAGTGTCCCAAATCTAGCAGAGATGAGAACATGGGTCTACTAGATGCATGTCTCTGCTGATACCAGGGAGAAGCAAAACTCCTTGATGTCTACATCTTGTGAATCTCAGAAGCAAGATGCAATGGATCACCATTTCTCATTTCTATTTCATTTTCTCATTTTGTTAAACTGTTTACCAACATCCCTCCTTCTCCCTATCAACAACTTCAGTAGCTGAAAATTCATTTTTCAGCTAAGCAGCTGTTCAATTAAAATGGAGCAGAGCACACACACTCCTGCAGCAATGGACTTTTTTTTTAAGCCCTGCTCACTTGATTGTTTGGTCTTCCAAATAAGTCCCTCAAGTAAGAGTGCTGATACAGCTACGGCGAGAGCCAGAAGGATGAAGGCAGGAATGAGTGGGCATGGTGAAAATCAAACTGCCTTTGCTACTAGAGACAACACAGAGTAAAGCCTTCATGCCTGGCAAAGCTGTCAGGAGATCAGAAGGGGTTTTTTAGTGACAACTGACGGTTTCAGGGCTTTTGTTTTCTACATTGTCTAAATTGTATATCTGCACTTAGCACAAATTTGAGGAATGGTACCAATGAGGGTGAAGGAAACAGAAGATTAACAAGGCAGATTTGCTCTTGTGAAAGAACCTTCAGTCAAACAGCAATTTTTACAATGATGAATGCTCAATCTCCTCAGTTCTTTCTTAATAGGACCATGAAACAAATTTACCATGATCTATTACAAAATCATCAGGCAAAGCTTCCACACAACCAAGGCCAATTTCAACATTGCTTTAGCAGGCAATTTCACCCGGAGGTGAAAAATTCCTGGAACAGCTTAACCAATATTATGCAAAAAGTATGTTGTATTTACCAAGAGCCAATTTTGAGTCTATCACCACAGCATCTCAGAAAACAAGATCAGAGCCTTGCAATTATAATAAGGATGAATTGGTTTTGTCTCCCCTCTGCAAGCCCTGGGTTTTACAATGGCCTTCAACAAAATAACATTTTAATTCAGTGTCTTTTTCATTTTAAATACAGAATAATACTTTTTTTTTGCCATAATAATGAAGGATTAGGACATACATTTTGCTTGTGCATTGATACAACACTAAAGACCATGCAATCAATCTTTATTTTCAGTCTCTGTAGCCATGTTTAGTTTCTCTACTGTGTGGTCAGGATGCACCAAGAAGAAAGATCATCTCTTGTTAACAGTAATATTACAATGCAGTATAGAAGGGAAATAGTTCTAGTGTTAAAGAAGGAACAGACTGTGATTTTGGCTGAGATTCTGGAGATGTGACTTCTTTCATGAAATTACGCCTGGTAGGTGTATTCAGGCCTGTAGAGATACTCCATTGAGATATGTTTTACTGGACTCACAGTCCTGGGCAATTCAGTCACACCAGGATTTTTCTATCATGATCAAGAAGACAGTGTCTGGCACCTGTGGAGTAGCAGCTACACACAGGTTGCTGGAAGCAGTGGTGATGACTGCATGCATGACTGAACCATGGTGGAATCCTGCCACAGCAGCCACCCAAAGTGTGAGCCATCCATCTTCCTTAACCTCCCTGAATGCTCTTTCCTCTTCTGGATTCTGCCATTCATATTTATTCAGCATTTTGGAATTGCTTTGTTTTCATCCGTCCTATGCAGTTACTTGGAGGAACTTACTGTGCTGCTACCAAATTGAAAATAAAGCCAGGATATTGGATCACAGCCTGCATGATCCACCAGACATTGCAATTCAGAGAAAGCTCTGTTGGATCACATTGAAAGATGAGGCAGAATCTGAACACTAATAAAATGTTTCCAAGATGAGCCAGTTGGATTTGGAGGCATATAACCCACAGCACTGCTCACAACCTTTTCAGGCGTCTCCATCTGCTGATCAGAGCAGTTGCATGAGATGCTATTCAAAATCACTCTTGGGCCATGCTTAGGTGTGCACAGTGCTGTGCAGGTGCACACTGCACCTAGAGTCAGGCCAACTGCAAGTCATTAAGTAAATCTGATGTTTCATTGGCATTATGCAATGCTCTCGATAGGTTTGACAAACTACATCTTAATTTCTGTCTCAGATTTAAAAGCAAGTGATAGAAGCCTCTAGAAAAATCTCTAGAAATAGAAACCTCTAGAGTTGAAGGGAGCTTGCAAGAAATAGCAATACAAGGCTTTTCTCCTGTGTAAATCCTCTCCATTTTCCTATTTAGCACCTACATCATCGTGAATTACTAAATCTCAACATGAGATAAGCAGCAAGTTACTGTCACCATTGCACATGGAAGGAAAATCCAAAGTCCAACTGATAAAAAGGCTCAGAGCAGCAACAGACAAGAGACTAAATGGAAAACCCTTGTCAGAATAACACTTTCTCCTTAGAACTAATGGAATGACATCCTGAAAGTATGATAGTCTTGGCCATCTCAGGCTGGCTATTACAGAAAATCCCGGAGAACAAGTCACCAGAATGGGCCTATATTCTCCACTTATCTGTAACCACAGGTCAGAGATCTTCTCAAGTGCTTCTCTAGTGGGAAAAAAATGGGCTCTTCCAGAAGCTCTAAAGCAGAAAGTTGCAATTTTGGTTCCAGTCACTATTTCAGACAGTGAGGCCATCAAATACACCCAATGAGGGAACCAAAGCACTGTTTACCAGTAGAAAATGTTAGTCAACATTAGGAGAACAGCAAGACATGTAAAATGCAAGGGAGTAGGATTGTCTCACCCACACAAATGCAGCAATAAAACCAAAGACATGCATTTCTCTGAATTACAGTCAGCTTGGCAAATAATCTGTAATATTATCAGTTCATAGAAAGGTGGTATTTTCGGCCAAATAATCCTCTTTACTTCAATGAGCTCGTTGTTCATGAAAACTTCTCAATTACTTTAAAGAAAGGGAAAGTAGGCACAGAAGCAAGCTACTCGAGTCCTGGATAAAGTAAAATATTCAAGTGTTTTAGAAGAGAGCAGAGAGCAGAATTTTAAAGAAGCTGATTATTGTTTCAGCAAGTTACATGCAAGTGAAAGTACAACAAAAACAGGACAAGTCAGCCTTTTTGAAGGAAATGGATATTGCTTTTTAAAAGCATATCGAAGACCTCTTGCAGGTAGGCAGTATTTGCCTAGTGCAAGATGTCTGTCTGCAGGCACTCAGATCCCCTACAAGAGATGCCTGCAGGTTTTGCAGCCACACTGAGAGGAAGAATTCCAGAATTAAGGAGAGCGGGAGTGACTTTCTGGAAAAGGGACATGGGAGTTGTAAGCAGAGATTTCAAAGGAGAACCTAATCTCAGAACCTCTCTGCTGATTTTCTGGCTGGTAAGAAACAATGCTAGTGGGACAAAATGCCCACTGATTTAAAAGAGCTGTTTGGGAAAGTGCCCACTGACACCTACACAAAATTCAGGACCTTCAGAACCAGTATCTGGAGTATCCTCTCCAAGGGCGGTGATACAGGTACAAAAAAAGAAGAAAAAAAAAGCTATTTCCATGTTGGGTTGATCCCCCTCCGAGGCCAACCAAGCACAGGTTTATCAGCTGAATTCCTGTTAGGTGGTCAGCACCATGATATCAGCCCTTATTTCTTACCAGGCAAAGGGGTTGGATGCTGTCTTTTTTGCCTCCCACTTTCTAATAAATTTAAAAAAATAGAAGAAAAGTGTGGGAAATGTCCTATCCATCCCTATCCTCAGTGTGGAAGAATGATACAGATCTCTCTCTCCAGAAATGCTTTCTAGTATTGATACTTCCAAATAGAAACATAAGCAATCAAATATTTGTTTAAAAAGTTCCTTCTTTTCCAGTGACAGTTGAGAAGATACACAGAAGAAGAGATACTGAAATTTCACTTTCTTAGCATTTTATCTTTCATTCCTTTCAATGAAAAGGAACAAAGCAATCAAATATTCTCTGGACTTCTTGTAAACTCAGCATCTAACGAAGATGCCAGTATGCAAACCAGGACTGACAGAAAAAAAAAAGTAAAACTCACTTGTCTTATTTCACTGGGAAATAAATGATGAAGAAATATAAAAAATAGATGGTTAGAAGTAATTATACTTAGCACAGTGCTTAAAGACACCCCATTTTTCCCCTCTAAAAAACCAGAAACTAGATTTTCAAGACACTTGTACAGCTGATATTTGGTAATGTCATTCTATTGAGTATGAAAGAAGGCTTTTCTCATAAATATATTATTTTTATCTTTAGAGAATTTCATTCAAATGGAGTAAACAGGCAAAGACGGGCAGATGAATGGGACCCTGAGCATCCTGGTCTAGTGGAAGATGTCCCTGCCTGTTATGGGGGACTTGGAACGAGATGATCTTTAAGGTCCTTTCCAATGCAGACCATTTTATGGTTCTGTGATTCTGTGAATAGAAGGTGAGAATATGAACCATCCACTTAAGAGTTGGACTCAATGATCCTTGTGGGTCCCTTCCAACTCAGAATATTCTGTGATTCTGTCAGAAAAGCAGGGATGGGGTGAAAGAGGAGGAATGAAGGAGGACACAAGGAGGGCTAAGCTAACCAGCTAGCTTCAGTAAAGTCAATAACCCAGAATTAAGTACTAAGCAAGTGCATATGAGGATCTGGATGCATTAATGTATGTTTGGAACAGAAATAGAAAGAACAAAATAGATCATATTTCAAGGAAAGGAGAGAATTGGAGAATGAAAAGAGCCAAGAAGTAATATAGTATTTTTTCCCATTACTATAAGACTAAATCCAGAGGCTGTATATCAGCGAATGAGGCAGTTAGAATATTACAGACTGGATATAAAATCTGTAAAATATATGCAGCATTATTCAAAATGTATTTTCAAGCAGAATAGTAACTGCGTATCTCCTGGCTCTGGCTGTAATACCAGGGTTTAGACAAAGCATGCTGGGGAACTAACCAAAAGGAAATGGAGAAATGCCCAGCATGTTTCAAGGACTAACAGGAATGTCATCTGCAAATAACAATAATAAAGACCAACAGATGATGCCACAGTAAGGCTATTTATAACCACTGTCACATCCTAGAAGTGTCCAAATATGATGCAGTCTCATAGCTTTCCAAATTTTCCAAATCTGCTCCATATAACAACTCTAACCTCCTCTCACGCCTTCTTTCCTCCACACTGTCCTCTCTTCAGCTTTCCCAAAATTTGATTTCATTAGGAAAAAACAAACAAACAAAAAACAACTAAAATGAAAATAAAAAAGGTTTGACCCAAGCAATCTCCTTATCTTTGTGTTCCAGATCTTATGCTTCACCTCAGGACTTCATCATAAGGAGCATTATGTCCTGCCTCACCTCAACTGCAGTCTCCAGAGTAGCATTAATAACTCAACTTCAGGACTTATTCAGCACTTCCTTGCAGGACCAGCCTCAGTTAATAAAGCTGGTCCACAGAAACACAGATACTTAGCCCTGAGCCTACAGGAAACAATATATTGCAAGGCTCATTTTTTCCCTCAACTAAGCTGTACAGTGCAGCCAACTTCTCCCATGTTGATGAGTGCTTTACTTTGCAAGTAGCTGTTCTGAGATTAGTATGCAAACTTTTAATTTATCACCCTTGCAAGTGCTGCCATCAAGCCCTGCAGGTAACCTCTCAGAAAATAACTTCATAAGCACAAACTCCCCAAGAACAAGACCTCTGTCAGCCAAAACCAACCAATGCATTGGGGTATGAGCTGTACCTTTACCTTCTCCCAGCTATTAAGGTTTTGTAATGAGGGCTTGTATCATCTGCATACCACTGTGTCCCTCAGAATGCCAGCCCATCTCAGAATAGCTAAGAAATTACTTATAGGGAAATGCTATGGAAGCACGCAGAGACAAAGTTGGATTTGATATTATGATGAGGTACTCAGAAAACTAGAGATCAACAGGAAAATGATAATTCCATGGTGAAATCAAACAGTTTTACCTTTAAACAGAGGCAGTGAAATGAATATACAACCAGAGGGGAAAATATTCATTCAGAAAGAATAAAAGTATTTTTTTGAAAATTGCAGACGCACTTGCTCAAGCCACATTGATTGTGATTTTTTTAACCCAACAAAACTGTGCTTGTAGAATCTGTAGAATCTGTGCTGAAATGTATCACTGCATCCCCCAGTCTCAACACTTCCATTTCAAATCAACATCTGTTTGTTTCTTGGATAAACTGCCATTTTCCCCTCACAAATCCATGGACAAGCCCTCAGCTCTTTCCAACCTTATGTCATCAGCAGCAGCACTCAATAGTTTGTGCTATCTACATGGGGCAAAGCACTCATCAGAGAGCTCCTCATGGGACAAACAGAGCTTCCTCATAGCAGGTTCAATGCAACAACCTCCAGATGACAACTTCTGCACAGCATCTACAAACAAGTGCCTGGAATTGCCCTCCCTATGAGGGAAATGGGGATAAATGAGCTCTTGGAGAGACTGGCAGACACCTCCAGCACTGGTGCCAAGCCTTACACAGAAAAGCAAACCAACTGCAATCAGCTTGAGAAACGGCAGAGCTGGTCAACAGCTAAGCAATGAGGGGAGGAGTTACAGCAAAGATCAGTGAAATGCAATGTGCAGGGAAAATTGCAGCACTACTTACACAGCAGAGCTGTGTTCTCAGTGACTTTGGATAAGCCATGTGGTGCAAACAGTCAATAAGTTGGCAGCGTATTCACTTAAAGCCTGGTGATTTGAAGGACTACTGCTGTGGGTATTAGTTTGGCAGCCGCTGTTCTGATGCACTGAGAGCAAACAGTCCCATTTCTCATGAAGGAAAAGAGGATCTGCAGGAAAGACGCCCTGCAGTGCCTGTTCAGAGCAAAGCACCACTGAATTCCATTCTTCATCACGCTGCTGATCCAAAATAAATACAGTGAGCTGAAGGAATGTCTGGTTGTGTCTTGCCTTTTGACATTTACACACAGCATGAATGTAACACAGTAAGAACTGCTCTTACACCGGATCAGCTTCAGGTAGAAAGGAAGAAGACAACTACTTGGCAATTTTAGCCCAGACTGGCATTAACAATCAATCTTAATGAGCTCTGGGTAAATATTTCAGCACTTCAGCATTCATTAGTGATCTCCCTGTAACAGTGTGGGGAATCTGCAGGTACCACAACAGCTACAGGCTAAGGCACACACAAACTGTGCTGACTTCAAAGCAGCTCTCAGTATCCAGCCACCACATGCTGCAAAACCAACCTGAAGGGCAAGGTACCAGGTACTAACATGGGACTTCCCATAGCAGCAACGTGAGAGGAACACTATGCCAACACAAAGAACTCCACCATTTGAAATCACAAGTCTGTCCCATGACACCGGGAGATGGAATATGGCAAGTGACAAGGATATGACAGTTGCTTTCATTCAATCTATGTGAGTTTCAAATTATGGCTGTCAACTGGATTCACTGCACAGCTTATGTGCAAACATAAGCTGGATGCATTGGCATAATAAGCAGCCAATCAATAACAGTGAAAGTACAGATTAATAAAAGTTGCTTCTGTCAGAGGACAAATTGAGGACATCAGAAAAGATGAAATTCGGTGAATACAATTGCTTCCTGAGAATAGTAACATTCAGCTCTTGTTCTGATTAGATGGAATTGGTTCAGATGAGCATCAAAAACTTCTGAATGCTTTTCTAAAACTGCTGAGGCTTGTCAAAAATACACTGCACCAATGCCAGAAAAAGACAACAAAGCAAAACACCAAAAACTCTCAAACCAATTCTGAAAGGATCCATGGGAATTTGCAGTCGTCCTTATCTGCCCCATTTGTGCCTTCCAAGTTTTCTTATCTGCTCAGTAAATTTATATCACAGGGTACCTTCAAACTCTGAATAGGTTTGGATAAGTAAGCTGTACACTGCTTTGCCTCATGCGACTCGGAGAAAAATAGCCAGTCAGTCAAGCACTGATTCTAAATTCTTTACTGTGGACAGAGATGATGATATATAGGGTGGAAAAAACCCACAACTTGATTTTTCTAAAAGCTGTGTGAGCTAGCCACATCAGCAGCTAGAAAAAAAATCGTGTTCTGACTTGTAGTGCTGAACAAATTTGATGGATTAGTCACTCACTGAGTGAGTCTGTGTCTGATATAGGGCACCGAATTACTGTATTGGACATTCCTCTGACCACAATGAATTATATTAAAATATATAAATGTCATCATTCAGAAGGTAGCTCTCTGGTGATGTTTTTAAAGAAACAAGACTCTGATCTGTCCAGCTGCCTCGGTATTTAGGCACATGGGTGCATGTGAATAAAAATACCATCTGAATCCTGTCAGAGACATTTCTTTATCCTATTGCCCTGGCAATCCACCTACTCCTCATGAAAGTAAATAACATATTAGGAGTTGTCCTTCATCTGCTCAGCACAAAAAAGTCCCCATGTAGAATTTGGAAAGAAAGAGCAGAACTATATTTTGCCTTTAGAGACAGAAGGGAATACTACCTAAGCAGTCATGCTATTCCAAATGTCAATGCCCTTTCAACCAGGAGTCACTGAAATGATCAACTACTTGTCACCTTATTCTTTCTGTCTTCTGTCCATAAGCAAAAAACCTGGTGTGCTGAGCGAGCTAAACGGACTCTAACAGGAGCACAGTGCCTGGGGAAACAGTCAAAACAGTTTCTGACACTTCCAGCCTCAGAATGTGAGCATTTGCTGATGGCTCAAACACTGAATCTCCCTCCCTCACATATAGAAAGGTAACATTTCCTTCTTAGAGAGTGAAACCTCATCAAATTTATACCCAACAGCAATAGCTGGAATGCAAAACAACATATTTTATACAGCATGTGGATGCTGTGCTGAAAACTATATTTTTACACATCTGAGGTACAAGAGAGCTTCCACGCCCAGGATTTGAAGGCACCTAGCATGTCACATACAGCAGTGCAGATTCAGGACTGCAGAATGAAGGCCACAAGAAGAAAATAGCCCAGAAACAGTCAGGAATACACTCCTGTCCTAAGCTCATGAAGCTTCCTGCACTTCCCACTGCACCTTCAACAGCCAGGCACAGGAAATACATAATCCATAGAGTGAGAACAGTCACCAAACTTGAATTGGAGATGTAAATTTTTTTTTAATATTGACTACTTTTCATTAAAGTATTTCAAATCACTTTAGTTAAAAAGAAAGCTTTTACCAGCAGTCCCAGGTTACAGGCAGAGGGGTTAGGCAAACTGGTACATGTCTATCAGCCCGCAAATTGCAGATTTGGTGACAAAGAGCATAGCACTCATGCCATTTAGGATCATCTTGAACAACATTTTTCTCTCCTAATTTGCCTTGTTTCTTCAGTATAATGTAGCTTCCCCCAAAACCCAAAATTACTGCTATTGCCTGCTTAATGAATTAAGCATAACAAAGAAAAGCCACAAAGCTTTTAAAAAGAAAATCAGAAGCACCAAAGTGTAGAATTGTGGTCCAGTCTTTCCACCATTCCTTCCTAAGTCTTCCCAGCATCCCTCTCTAAGCCTACACCACCATTTATTGCAAGCTTCTGGTTAGAACAATGCAAACATTGTTTTTCTTCTGGAAAAACAAGGTTTTCATGGAGTGAAAATTTTCAGTACTCTTTTCCTAATGAAAGTGAATTGCTTTTTTTCACTAAGATTTCATATGAAAACAGAAAACTATTTCCTGATACCTCTAAATTATGCCATTAGATACTATAGAGGCTGTTTCAGGCTTGAACTGAAACAAAACACAGGATTTTGTTTCTATCCAGCAATCTCTCAGCTGAGAGTATGCTCTATATTCATTACAGCCTTTTTCTGGCCTGCACTCTGCCACAAGGCATATGTAACTGCAAGGCAGTAGCAAAGATTTTTTTTTTTTAATAAATCTGTTAAGTCAGTGATAGTACCATATGGTCAGAGATACAGCACCTATATCTGTAAAGAGTTGGGTGACCCAGGCATACAGACCTTTTAGCCTTACCCTGCCAGAATACAAGGCTGGACATGTTCTGGAGGGCAAAAGATTTTGGATGGGGATAGAAGGGAGGAATAGGAAAAGGGTTGAAAGGTATCTTGTGTTTATTAAAAGCTGGAGGATCCTACACAGGTATTTGCTAAGGCAATTGGCTAAGCTAATTTTCTAAACAAGAGCAGTGCATTTTATTCCCCCTGCACAGCCAAAATATTCGAGGCAGCACCATGGAGGGAATCTATGAGGCTGGAAAAGCTGAAGGTCAGTTAGGAGGCTGACAGAAAAACAAGGGAGTAGCTAAAAGCAAAGCAATGATAACCAGCTGTCCTGAAAGGGCAACTCACCACAAGAGGTCTTCAGACCATTCCTGCAAATAGCTGCAATAGTAGCTACTTTCCAGACTACACTGAAACAACCGTATATTAGAGAGCTGTGAGGAGTGTTGGGGAAGCTAGCTGCACACTGAAAGGGACTATTTCTGTGTTATTCACAGTGACAGCAGCTCACCCTTCTGGGAGGAGGAGGAGGAACACAGAGCCTTAAATGAAACATTAGATACCTGGATAGACATCCCAGACTATGGAGAGAGTGCTCATAGTGACATACACTTAGTGATTGACAGTAATTATTAGCCAATAATGATCAGCCAAAATGAAATATAAGACCCATCTGAGCTGTCAGTCTGAGTACAGGTCTGCTCTAGTGCACTCTAGCAGGATGAGTTTGGCTTGGATCACATGCATGGCTATTTGTGTGGAGGGGAAAATGGAAGAGGATCAAATATCAAATGGAAACACAGGGTAAAAAGGTAGAGTAGTGCTGTATTTAATATGTCTAGAGATAAATAGCAGGGAAAAACAGTCATTAAAGCCAAACAGTGTTATTGGCATACAAGCAAACAAATACAAATCAATGCTCAGGATACAAAACCTGGAACACCTGTACAATGCTCAGGAAACAAAACCTGTACACTGGAAACCAAAACAAAACTTCTCAACAGCAGAGAACAAGGTCCAGCAGTAACCTTTTTGCAGTAATAATTGGAAGCAGAAAAGGAATTGGCTATTTTTAAAAATGTTTTTTAAATCTTAACTCTTTACAACTGAAACTCTGGGGAAGCAAACATGATAACCTAGTATACATCATTCCTCCTACATTCATTTGCAAACTGCAGATCCTTCCTTGTCTTTTTACAGAGCATCTCTTCTTTGTCACCAAAGACAAGAGGATGGTTAGAGTTCTGTGTTAGCAATGTTCCCTTTAGCCACTGAAATAGTTAATTGTAATCCTATAGTTTCCAGTCTGTTCTAGGGAGGTTCTGAAGCCCTTCAGTTCACATGAAGATCAATAGCATCCAGAGTAATTGATGCAAGGTGCTTCTACTAAGAGGCTTCTGTTTAGTATATCTCCCAGAGAAGCACCATGTATTTAGCACACACCTGAAAACCACTGATTTCTGTAACAGAGGCTCTGCATATCTTTTCCTCATTTTTGGTCTTTTACAATGCATCTAGTATTGCTGTAAATGTACTTGAACCTGCACAGAACAGCACACACAAGAAACCAAATAGCAAACTGAGCAAAAGGAAGACTAGTAGAGTTTAAGTGCTGTCAATCCTGTCCATTGTGAACTAGATGGCAGTGTATTTTGAGTTTTCTCCCAGGTTGTGAAAAGCAAGAAGGAAAAGCTGGGGAAAATGCAGTCAAACATGCTAAAGTCATGTTAACATGAGGTTAACTCTGGGTATGTGTCAGGACTTCACCCCAGCCAGTAGCCAAGCCCCACACAACCTCTCACTCACTCCCCTACCAGCAGGTTTGGGGGAAGTGTTGGAAGGGGAAAAGCTGAAAGACTCATGGGTTGAGACAAGAACAGTTCAATACAGAAAGCAAAAGCAAAGCCACATACACAAGCAAAGTAAAACAAGGGATTAATTCACTGCTTCCTCTGAGCAGGCAGGTGTTCAGCCATCACCAGGACAGCAGGGCGCCTTCACATGTAATGGTGACTTGGGAAGACAAATGCCATCACTCAAAATGTCCTCCCCTTCCTTCCTTCTCCCAGCTTTACATACTGACATGATGCCATATGGTTTGGAATATCCTTGTGGTCAGTTGGGCCACCTGTCCCAGATGTGTCTCCTCCTGTGAACCCCAGTCTCCTTGCCAGTGTAACAGTACAAACAGGACAAAAGGTCTTGGGTCTCTGTAAGTCCTGCTCAGCTGTAACAAAAACGTCTCTATCATCATCACTGTGTTTAGCTCAAATCCAAAACACAGCCTCATAACCAGGCACTGTGAAGAAATTAACTTTACCACAGCCAAATCCAGCACAGCCTGTATTGAAAATGTCAGAAAGCATCAACAGGCAATTATTGGGTTTTAGCCCAGCAAAAATTGGGAGAAACTACTCTAAGATGGCTTAGAGATGAATGCCCCATCAAGAAAAGACTTCAGAAAATTGTCTGCACTGCCAGAGAGCCTCTGGCTTTTAGCAGCTCAGTAGTTCCTTGCTAAAGGAACTGCAAACCAGAAACTGAGTGCTACTGCTGCCGAAAGGGTCAGTCTTGCCTGCACTGAGGGTCACAGCAGCAGACAAAAACTGTTGCCACTCAGGATCTGTTCAGGCACTCAGTGAAGGGAGGAGGTGAACAGGACAAGCTGCTGTAAAGAGGCAGATTCAGGGTATGTAGTAGAAAATACCAAGCAGTAGAAGGAGACAGTACTTGTGTCTACCTGAGCCACAGTTCAAGGACAGGATGGCATAAGGACAAAGAGACTACAGAGGGAGATTACAGAACTGCCACTATTCCTGCTATCACCAGAAGCCCATGTGAGGCTCTCTAACAAAGGTGGTGCACAGCTCTGTAGAAAGCAGTAGCCCTGAAGTGCCAGACAAACATGGGGTTTGTGCTGTGGTTTAAAAATTAGCCAGAGAAAGCATGAGCTGTTTGCTCAGAAAAGGAAAAACAGCATATTATCCTTGCAGACAAGGTTTAGTTTTCTGCCATAGGACTGGTTAGGGATCTGATGTGCCCCTGGACTCTGTGAGTCCAGACAGCCACATGGTACAGGCTTCTAATCTTTATTCAAGGATTTGGAGATGGGAACACCAAGCATTAGTTCCACATGGTTACTGAAAGGTAAGTACCTGAAAAGGTTTTGAAGTACCCAGATGTTACAATATTAATAAATTATAGTGAGAGAAGCTGGCCTTCCTTTTGAAGATGTGCTTGATAATTGCTAGATAACAGAAGGATCTACCTGAGGCCCACTTCATTTCTGAGAAAAGCAAGGTGAAAAAGGCAGATCTTTGAGATAATTGAAGCACACTAAACTACCTTAAATTATCCATATTTCTCTTCAGTATCTTCCATCCTCCCACAACCAACTCCTGTTTGCTCAGGCAGTTATCATTGTAGGAAATAAACAAGATCTCAACCATATAGTCCCTACTTGTATTCCCTCACAGCTGCAATGAAACACAGGCTAAGGAATGAGGAGAAATACTGAGATGAAGCAAAGGGTGTCCATTAAGCTCTTCAATGAGGAACATTGAACACTAGGTTTTATTGGACTGAGTAGGGCAGCTTAAGTATTCCTTTATAAAAAATTTAATTAGACTGTGATCAACAGCCCTAATGTTTTTATTCAACAAGGACTAAATTAGCCAGTGCCTCTCTATAGAAAGATTTTGAACTTCCTATTCATGGTCCCCTGAAAATACCATCTTAGCACTCAACAGAACTAAAATGGCAACTTCAGAAAATATTTTTTTGTAAAAATGCAGGAAATTTGATTTTACAATTCTAGTCCCATTTTCCCTTCTGAGATGCCTTCCTCTTCCCCTCATTCTCAACGCAGACACAAAAGAGCTAGAAACACAGAATGTGCTGAGTTGGAAGGGACCCACGAGAACCATTGAGTCCAATTCCTGTCCCTACACACAACACTCCACAAGTCGCTCCAAGTACCTGAGAGTGTTGTCCAAATTCTTGAACTCAGACAGGCTTGGAGCTGTGACCACTGCCCTGGGGAGCCTGTTCCAGTGAAACTAGGAAAGTTTCAGGCAACAATTCCAATGAAAATGATCAGCCAAATGGCACACCTGGAGAACTTCAACAGGCTAGAATACATCATCCTGGAAAAGAGATGATTGAAGTGGTTTACAATAAGGGAATAAGAAATTGTGACTTGTAGAGAATATATGATAATTTTTTTATAAGTCAAACCCTAGAAGTTTATAGTAATGTAATCCAAAAACTTCCAAACCACAATTGTTTCTCAAATGATGCAGTTATTACATAGAGACACTCTGGTTCAAAAACACTGTGGAAGTGCAAAGAAAAGTTCCAAAAGATATAAGACAATAAACCTTAGAAGGAAAGTCCATTAAAAGCTATTCAAGCTATTAAAAGCTTCTTGAGGTGGAAAGATGGTGCTGGTGGGACTTCCACCTCAAGAAGTTCCTGTGCTACAAATTACTGGAAATTTGGGCACAGTAATACCAATGAATGTACCACTTTAAATATGCTCTGCTCCTACACTCTTTTAATTTATTTTTTTTCCTTTTTTTAAAGTTATGATCATAGGCAGAGTCACAGGTTCCTGGTCTGATCTGGTATAAACATTCAGTGTTTGTCTGGTGTCATCTATTTTTGGAAGCTAGGAGGGATGATTACATTCATTCCACAAAACCAATGAATGTTACAGAGCTACACCATCAAACCTCTGCCTCAGTGTCAGATTTGTAGTACAGATGTTTTCTGGAGGATGTCATTACAAGGCTGCAAATGATACGAGCCACCATCTACTTTGTGGATTGCTGCCTTAGCTGGTTACCATTAAAAGTCTTTATCTCATTTCTGAATTGGTATTAATCAGATATTGGGCTATTTTACTCCAGCTGTACAACTTGTATCAGCAAGAACAACTGAAGAAGACTCCAGCATTACTTGTACAATTAATTAGATCAGAAAGTGCAATGACATGTATCCAAATGAAAAACTCCATTCACACATGATCCTTTTTTTCAAGTCATAGTATGCAGCTGCAAAACTGCTATTCTGCTATTAAGGGAATGCTGAAAATAAGAATAATCAGAGGCAAGGTATTTTTAAGGCATATTGCTGAATTATCCCAGGAGGGAAAACAAAACATGACAAGACACCAAAGTGTGTTGGCTTATCTATCAGTTCATCCAGATGATAAGACTACACAATCTTTGCTGCTTGCTTTCATTTGAGCTTGTATGTCATGGTTTTAGCATTCAAAAGATCATTCAGGCTTACAGAAGCTTCATGCAATATTAAAATGTTTATGCAACCCCTCTCTGTGCTTTAAGCAGCAACAACAAGTTCTGAGTGAGCAGAGAACAAGAAAAAATAGGTTCCACATCTCAGAAGAAAACCCAACTCCAATCAAACAATGATCTCTGAGCCACATTATGATTAATAAGAACTGTAATTTTTACCTCAATTAGCACCATTTGCATTCTACCACATCCTCTATTGACATGTGTTTTGGAATTTCTTTGTGGGCTCAGATGCATCAATGAGCTAAATACTATGCTTTTATTTTAAAAAATGTCTCTTAAAAATAATTTAGTTTCTACAAGTAAAGCAGTCAAGTTGTATATCACAAAACAAAGATTAAGATACCTAAAAAATGCATGACACTTTGATCTACGTGGCAATTTAGAGAACTACTTGCTGCTTAAAGAGATGTAAGGGCTGTAAGCAGCAAGCTTCAGGGGATGTGGGGAAAACCTCCCCTTCATTGTACCTTGACTTAGCAGCACGAATTGCTTCATGGCAAACTATCATGAGCAGAGTAAAAATAGGAAATGAAAACTAAGAGGAAAAAGGCAGGAAAGGGTCCTGCTTTGAGAGAAGGGACTCCGATGTTGAGGACCAGTTTGCTCAGTTGCACAGCTGGAATGGGACTGTTTCAGACTCACAGAGGGCTGGAAAAAAGAACATGGGATAATAGAACTCTACCCTCTGGAGGTTACATGCCAATGTCTGTACTTCCCACATACCCCTCAGAGTCTCGAACCACGATTCAGATGGAAGCAGCAGCCCTCCATCCCATGCAGTTTTCATCAGCACATTACTTTTCTGGTCCTCTCTACTGCAGAAATGCTCCATTTTTGCTGTGTGCAAAGCTCAAGCCTTGATTCCCAGCTCACATCTGGCTTTCACAGTTAGCTGCAATTTTGGCCAGAGTAAAAACATCAAGCTTAGTCATAAGTTTGGGTTATGTGCAGAAGGAACTGCGTGACCCCATCTGCTCACTACTGATACCACTGAGCAGCATACTTTACACAGTGAAGCTGGATCCTGATGCCAGTCTGGGTGACAACCAAAAAATTCTTTACCTTCCTTTCCATCAGCTCTTTTTAAGATGCTTCCTCATTAATTGTAAAGTTAAACATCTTACTATGTGCTGTCTGTTAAAGATTTAGAACTCAGATAAAGCCAAGCTGAAAAATTCATGATCTGCCCTTTGTTTGACCATCCCTCACACAGCTGCTGTCATGCTTGACTGGGAGCCCCCTGATGAGCATGGTGAGCTATATATGCACTAGCAAAGGCCCTGCAGGAACCCCTGAGTGGAACAGCAATTCTCAAAATGGCACTTTAACAAGGCACCAGAAGATTATTTGATCCCCGGCTACCACCTCCAGAGATAATCACAAGGAGACTTCAATTGCTTCCCTTTTTTTCACTATTTTTTAAATTATCATAAAAAGGTTTTATTAGTTAGAACAGCAGGGTTTGCATCCTTCACTAACAGTGTGGAAAGCGTGTGTCTGCAAACCCCCTAATTGATGTTCCTGTTACAAACAGCCCACTCAAACATGGTTTCTGAAGACCACCCAGTGCCATTTGAGCAGCCTTGTACCCAGTACTTTGCTGCCTGCTCTGAGCCAGCCCATAACCTCAACAACAGCCTGGGGTTTCCACACTGCACAGCTAAGCACGGCCTCCACTCACTCATTCTAACCCAGCCAGACACTTCCCAGCAATCCACAGCCCAACATGCATTGGTTGCTTGATCCTGTGATGAATTCCATCTATCAACCAGCCAGGATTATTGATCCTTTTTAACTTGTTTACTTTCAGAGATTCTTAAAAGTGATTCTTTTCTGAAAGAGTTTGAAGACACTAGGTTTCACATAAGGGGAGAAAATGAAAGGCTTGACAAAACTCTATGCAGCATTCATTCAGTCCAACAAAAGAGTTGCAGAAAACTAACACCTATAAATATCTAGCAGTTTCCTCCTTGTTTCTAGGCAGAGTATTGGCTCATTAAATATCACAGACAGTTAAAAATCAGTCTAAATACACTCTTCTATTACCACCTCATCTGCTTGCTCTAAACCCACAACAAAAACCACTGAACTGCTCCCTCCAGAAAGATTTGCTGTTTTCTCATTCTCTTTTTCTGCTTTTCCCTGCCCTAACTTGCTCATCTCTTCTCTCCTCAGATTAATGTTATGAGAGGAATTCTGTTGCAGAACTGGGAGAGCATGTGTATGGCAGGGAGAGGAAGTCACTGTGGGTTTGTTTTTGCAATGTTTTTGCATCTGATATCCCTTGAACTGGTCCAAGACTATAGCTCATCTGAGACCTGACTCCTAGGAAAGTGTCCTATAACTATGGAGTTGCACGGCCTTATCAGGGGAACTGCCTTCTGTTTCTCCTGCTAGATTTGCTCCTTTTTGCATAAAAGGACTGAAGGTTTGTGGCTTGTCCAATGGAGAGAAGATGATGCACTGACCTCCTGGAGATAAATCTCACCCGGCACTGGAGTGCCAGCTCTTGCTGAAACCAATATTCAAGACCTCTGCACAGATTGGAGCAGCATCTGACAGACATGCAGACAGTCCTGCCTCCACCACGGAATGCAGCACTACTTGGCTCAGTTCTCTTCTGTGATGAGGGAGTTGCATGTCCAAAGTCCTTCAGGCAGAGAAAGAAATTAAACCCCAACTTTCTACCCCCTGGATGACCCTTCTAACCAGTTTGTTAAATATACAAAAGAAAGCCACCGACCATTTTAATAAACCTAACTCCTGTTGTATTTTTACTACTGCAACTAATAAGTTAATATATCCAGAATGTGTAAGTAGTTCCAAGGAAAAATAGATTTCTTTCTTCATCAAAGAAATTATTCTGCAGATGTGCAATCAAGAAGAGTGAGGTATCATTTGATATCAAGTGACTTCAGGGCAAGGATGAATGAACTGTTCTCTTTATCCAATGCTGAACAACAGTGGAGCTGGGACCTTGTATGGTCCTCAGGCAAAATGTTCAAGAATAGAGCTAACAATATTTATTTAATCAGTTTACACTCAAACAATTAGAACATAATCAGATAAAACTCCCAATCAATGCACAAGGCACTAGGAAGTGTTTTTAACAACTGGTATGATGACACTCTCCCAGCCCTGTGAAATGCTATGAGCACAGTATATATATGTGTGAACTGCCCCAGTGGCTGGGACCTCTGCGAGCAGCTCACTTGGAGATGCCTCAAATAACTTGGGAGGATGTGGCACAGTGATGCACATATGGTCCCCAAACTACCAGACAGCAGTTTTGAGGTTCTCAGTCTTTAACAGAATCACCTCAGTAGGATTTATGTGGAACGTAGGTGCCCACAAGGTGTAGGAACCTTTGTGGATCCAAGACCAAAAAATTCTAAATTATATTAGCATAAATTAATAATAATGTATGAAAGTTTATATTTCCAGGTGGAAGACATTTGCCCATTCTTAACCATCCTTGCTTCCTTCCTGTCTCATTAGAACTGCCTAAAGGATATCAAACTTGTGGCATTTCAGTCAAGGTGTTCAAAATACGGCCTTGCAAATTCAAACTCATCTTGAAAATCGGAGAGAAAGAAAAGAAAGTTTTCTCAATCAAACAAATTCAGCTCTATTTTAGTCTTTTTACATTTAAAACAAAATACATCAGAATGGTAAATATCTTGTCTGCTTTTTAAATGCTAGAAAATCAAATATCTTCCACTGGTGAATTTGTCATGTTTGATTTCAAAAGCACTGATTTTCCTCTTGTGCGTTTCATTTCCAAATGAATATATACAATGTAAATGAATTTATATAATATATACAGGCTCCTTTCAAAGGGGGCCATTTGTCAATGGTACATTAGCTGAGCTCTAAGCTGCTAGCACGAATGACACAAAAATAGAGCAACTGCAAGATAAAACTATAGGCAGCTCATTGCAGATGCTGTAACCTGTTATTGGCATATTAGGAATTTACAGAGGATATTCTGCAACATTTTCGGGCACCATGGGAAGACAATACACATGTGTATGTAGCTAAAGCCTCTTCTTCAAAATGCTGTTTACTTCTTTGAATGCTAAGAAAATTTTTTAAGCATTTTTTTCCCGGCCCTTTAACAGGAAGGAACAGGCCAAAAAAAAAAGAAGTAGGAAGAGTTAAGAACATTTTCCACTACTTCACATAAAGCTGCAAATCAAAACTCTGTTTAAAAGATCTGACTAAACCAGGTATGCTTCCAACCTGGCAATGTTGCTACAGCAGCTCACAGCCATAACAGCTGAAGCAAGACAATGCTTCCTCGTTGCTGCAGTCCAGCCCCTGCAGTGCACTAAACACTCTGGGTCAGGCAAACTCACAGATTGTTGATACCCCTGGCTGAGAAGCACCACGGACAGTGTAGCTGAGCTGATGCCAACCCCACAGGGGAGTTCACTTCTCCAAATATTCACAGGCAAGCATTCAAGTTCATATATTTTTGTAAGCTTGTGATTTTAAACCAAAGTACTGGAGGCTGGGTTTGCTCTGCTTTACTTGCTCCTTTCCTCCTGCCTCACCACATGAAGAAGAGATGGCTTTTCGAGAAAAACTGAACAGGCCTGTTAAATCCATGAGCGGAGGTTTGTTCCTTGGTTTTGGTTTTATCTTTTTTCAAGAAAACAGAGCAAATACTGTAAGGCTTGCTGCAAAATTGCAGGAGTTGGCAAAAGTGCAGCTGTAATTATAAAGGGCTGTTATTCTCTTCTGTGTAAATTTGCAGAATATTTATATATGAGTGGCATCCATCAGCTAGAAGCCAAGAGAGCAGTCACTCCAGCACCCATCTGTGGGCCAGAGCAGGGCCAGGCAGTGCAGGCAGCCCACCAGCCTCACTGGAAGTGACACCAAAATTATTTTTGTCTATATATAATTTTTCATATATGTTCATAGCTCTATAGACTGCTATTATGTAGTTATATAGTTGCCTAACTTCAGTACTTTTCCTGTTAAGACAAATTCCTGAAGGCCTGTTCTAATCTTGCTTCTTATGGGAATTAAGGACAAGGCACCTTCCCAAGACACTTTCCTATGTAATTGCCATAAGCAACCAGCAAGGAGGGGGGCTTCAGAAGGGGTTAACCAAGAGGGGAAATTACTTCATTACCTACCTGTATTTCTAACTGGGGATTCTTTTCCATTATGCTAATTCGCTAAACTTATAAAACTGTACTTGCCCTGTGTCACGTGAACATCTTCGACATGTCTTTCAGCATGTTATGCACCTGGAGGGACCCTTCATGAAATGGTAACCACATTTTATCACCTAACCTTGTTTGGCTCTTGATTTTAGGGTTCAAAGAGTAACTGCAGCACCAGTGCCTGACAATTTGGGGACTTCATCCCAAGGCATCATCTCCAGCACTGACATGGTGATGATCCAGCTTTGCTTGTGAACGCTGGTGCTGCAACAGCCTAGAACACAGCATATTTTAGCTGTATTGATCACAAGAGTGAGTGGGGAGGATCTAGTATTCACATAAATTATATTTGTGACTTGACACTGTAAGATTCTTTTGTTGTTTTTAGGTTTTGCATACCATCTTTGCAGATTTTCAAGAGTGCAATACCTTCTCATGAAATAAAGACAGTAATACTGTGATTAAACTGTTTCTCTATGTGATAAAAGTAAGACAGTTACGTTTCAAAGCTGAGATCTGTTTTAGCTGGTATTAGCTTGGAGAGACTGTACCATGGTTTAGTCATGTATTTAGTCATGTAGCTGGTTGATACCTAGGATTTTATGGCTTAGTTACAGAGAACTTTGATTCTCTTTGAGCACACAAGAAGAGAAGGTACTACAGCACATTCAAATTCCTAGAAAGTAGGATCTGAATTACAATGAGATGTATCTATCTAATCAAGAGCATGTCTTAATATCCTAATTATAGAGTCTCAGCAGTTGGATGAAATATAAGATATTGAGAACCACTGACCAGGCAATTTTAAAGGTTGGTCTAACATTTTTTGTATTCCTCAAGGGGGGAGAGAACAAGTACTTTACCTTTGTGAAGAATAATGAATTAGGGATAAAAGTAGTGATCACGACTGACTAATACCTAATCGCCAAATAAATCTGTGTAGCTGTCTGATATCTGTATAAACAAATGCTCACTTCACTCCTATGAAGGCTTTCAATACACTGGAGAGTTCCTCTAAACTGATTCTGATTACCTTTGGAAGACAAATACAATCCTATGGAAACAGATCTCTAGCCTGATTTTAGTTTTGATTCCTTGGAGGAAATCTGCCACATTAATGTACTAACCTGTGTTATAAGTTCCGAAACTGTACCTTCTGGGAATTTCTGGTCAGCAGAAATGGGGATTGGTTTTAGTGATAGCAATCCTAAGGGCTGAATGTCTGCTTAAAGATAATATTAGATGCCTCCTCTAGTTATTTTGTTTTAAATTTAAATTTAAATAATTTACATACTAGCGTGTATAACTGAGAAGAGCCCATTAATAATCTGTACCTAGACAAAAATTGACAAGTAAATAGAAAAGCATCTTCTGAGCCAATTTCCAACCACTCAGACTTCAGACTGAACAGTTCAACTGTCAAGTGAGGCATCAGGGGAATTGTGAGACAGTGCTGAAGGAAACCTTACATTCAAGGTCAGGGGCAGCTCATGGGAGAGAAGAGGGGATAATTTACCCCCTCACATTCCTTCTGTGCGCCTTTGCAAATTTCTACCTGTTCATTTCCTATGCCAGAAAGAAAATCAGAAGAAAGAAAGGGGGAAAAAAATTAGTATTATACTACTAGGAAAATACAGTCCTCAGAAGAGACAGAAGTAAATAATACCTAAAATAATTGCTTTTATTTTATTGAAAAACAACTGTGAGAGAGCAAGAAATTCAGCTATGCTGTTATTTAAACTCAGTACCTATACCTAAAGAAAGGAGGGGAGAATATACAGATGGGAAAAATAAATACACATCTTACGTTCAAACTATTTCATGTAGGTGCATCCAGGCCTTGATCTGCCACAGGACTAAAAGCTGCTGTTGTTTGTGTACCCCCAACAGTCTCCCAAAGCCCTGCTGTTTGACCGTGTGAATACTCATGCAAAGAAAAACTGTACCCAGGTGTGGACCACGCGACAAAGCTTTGCTTTACACACTGATCAGCCTTTTGTACACATCTGTAGTGGATTTCACCCACTGGATCACAGAGACAGGGATTCATGGAGAGCCACTTTAATGTGCTAATAGTCTCATTACCTGCCCATTTCAACCAGGAACATTATACATTTATTGGGGCTCAGAATTTCAGAACAAATCCTAGATTAAGAGCCAACTCATAACCTTTAATTAATTAGCAGATATCCAAGCACAACATCCTTGAACTTTCAGAAGAATTAGCGTAAGAGATCCAAGCAATTAGTTAGTGCATTTCAGAATCAGACAAGACAAGAGTGCATGAACAGAGAAAAAACATTTTTGCGAAGAGATAACAAGATTTAATCCTTATTCCA
>VZTB01004761.1:155252-184734 GCA_013397245.1 Thryothorus ludovicianus
GAAGAGAAGAGAAGAGAAGAGAAGAGAAGAGAAGAGAAGAGAAGAGAAGAGAAGAGAAGAGAAGAGAAGAGAAGAGAAGAGAAGAGATCTGTTGTAAATGTACTCATTCTAATTTCATTAACATTGTGCCTTTTGAATTTTTGCTAAATAATCAAAACACTATTTTCTGAACTGCAGTGGACTTGGCCGTTCAGGCCAAGAGACTTCCAAGAGACTCTCATCTAGATTTCCCCACAGTCACCTCTCTGCAGAGGGTACAGTAGAACCTCACTGGTGAATTTCATCACCCCACCTCTCCCACCAAATTCTGGCAGAACCACAGAACCCATGAGATCAGATGGCAATGTGGTGGTGCAATTAAGAGTAGCAATAGGAAAGTCATTTTTTACAAAGCCTCACTAAGTAATCTAAGTCACTTAGCCATAGTCCACACATTTATATAATCCACCTACCTAATAGAACTGTAAGGAGGACTAATTAATTTTTCAAGTGTTTTGAGATTCTTGAATTAAAGCAGTAGCTTTTTCTTGCAGTACTTTAACCCTGCTAATTCCAGTCTGGCTGAAAAGTGACCAATCATAGGACTCGAGCAAAGCAAAAAGTCAAGAAGTATTCAAATCTCAGAAGGAAAATGAATCAATTCAACCTGGGAAGAGCTGGATTTCAGCCATATTTTATACAATTTGAAATGAGAGAGAAAAATGACAGGTTCCATTCCCATCCTAGGCCACTTCTAGTGAAATTTTATAACATCTGATGATGCTAAATACTTCAGACTAAAAGAATCCATTCAAGGCTATTTTCAGCAAGCCCACACTATTCTCCAGGGTTACCACTTATATGTATTTAAGCCAAGCACCCGTCAGAACACTATTTCATGCCCAGAGTGGAAAGAAGGATGAAGACCAAGGTCTCACTGCTATTTGAAATGTATAATGTCACTGAGCTGCCAGATTATGACATATTAAAATCCCATTTGCTATCCATGGCCTGGGATTCGTTCAACAGAAAACAGCAAATCTGTTTGAACTCAAATTTGATTGATGAAAATTTCTACATAGTTTATTATCTGGCATGTTTTTGTGACACAGACCTGACTTTTAATTCTTTCCCTGCATGGTTATGGGAACCCCAGAAATTTGCTTTCACCAAAATCTTCTGGGCGTGGAAAAAGACTTCTTTCCCACCTTTCTCAAATTTTGGTTTTATATATCAGTTTTCAGGAGTTGCTTTTAATGTAAAATTATAGAAGTACTTAAGAAAATTATTTGTTTAATTCACCCTAAATATCTAACAGAATTTCAATACCTCTTTTTCTGGTGAGGTCCTAATCTAAATTTTAATGATATCTAAATGAAAAGAAACTTATCTGTTAATAAAAATGCCTAAGTTCCTCACATGACAGATAAGCTTCCCAAAACAGTAGACTGGGTGCACTGGTTTTCACACCAGTTTCAAATTAAACTCCAAATAAGCCACTCCCTTTCCCCCGCCCTGTCTGGTAAGGAAGGGACTAAAAGGGAGATTATAGGTTGAAATAATAATTTACTAAAAGCCCAATGGAATAAGATGCACACAAAACTGATACTAATAGCAGAAGTATACTGTAAAACAGAAGGTATTTTACTGCAAGAAGGTATTCACCACTGGGAACAAAACCAAGGTGGTGAATATTCCCTGCAGGACATGTCCATAGGGTTTTTGCAGACAGACAATATTGTTATAAATACATATTATGGTATGGGTTTTTTGTAACTATTAGGGTGGATACTACATCTGTGGTGTGGAAATGATTTTAAAGATATAGTTTTCTTTAGTAAAGTAAGTTGCTGAAGTATCTTTGTAGTAAGTGAACTGACTGCCTGATAAGGATAACACTCAGTGAAGACCCCTGCTACTGATATGAAGAACCCTGCTACTGATAGACCAGCTACCAGCACCAACCATTTGTAGAAATTACAGACCAAGGCCCAAATTAAGACTGATAAGAAAACCACAGCCAAGAAACACCCATGCTCTAAAAAGGCAGGACTAAGGAGCGGCCATGAAAATAGTTCCTAGAAACATGGAAATTAGTTCTTAGAAAAGCTGGAATATGCATGTAATGTATGAATATGCAACAGGCATAAGGGGGTATCTCCAAAACAGCAGGTGCGCTCTTGACTAAATGCCAAGCACCCAGCTGTAAAAAAACTTTGCTTTATTCCTTGTCTCTTATTGTCTTTTATTAAACTTTTTAAATTTTACCAGGAAAGTGAACCTTGTTTTTCACAATATGGCCACCGTTCCTGCATGCAGTGGGATACCACAGATGTTTTCCTCCCCTCAGCCCAAAATAATAAAGGACAGGGAGAAAAAACCGTCCTGGAAATGAGATTGCCTGAACAGGGCCATGCTGCAGCCCCTCTGAGCTGCACACCTGCTTGTGCTGCTGCTTTGAGATCTCTGCCACCTGTAGGTTCTGCCACTTCTCCTACTGCCCCACTGCACTCCTGTCAGCTTGGCTCAGCTGGACTCACCCCCTCTACCCATCCATTCCCTGCCAGCAGCTTCCCCACTGGTGCTGTTGTTTCAGTACTATGGTAGAGCCTGCTCTCGCCATGGATGTGCTCCAGAGAGAATGGGAGAAGGAATGACCAGCAGGGCAGTAGAGACACTGAGTCCGCAATGGTTGATGCTGACACCTTCCCAGAACAAGGAAAAATGGCCAAATTCCAAAAGGACACCCTAGTTTTTCCCACTGAAACCATGTGCCCAGCCATGATGTGGCACAGAATAACAACCTGGTCACACCCACACAGTGCTGAACTCCACCCCTCTCTAACCAGGACAATGAGAAGAAAACAGTGCCTTCCAGAGGAGCTTGCAGAAAACAGAGCTGAAACACACACAGGAGTACACATTCAACCACCTGTGTATGCTGCTAATCTTTGCATGCACATGGAACCTAGGCTGCCCTTACTTCTTTTGTTGACACAACTTCATTTGTCATTTTTGTAATAACTCATACTGAACCAATTCTTCATGTCTCCTTAATCCCAGTTTAGGCTGATACCACGGTGTAGATGTGCAAGCAGAAAGAAGGATATATGATCTGTAAAGGAGAGTGGGAGAAGTCAGTTTTCATTTCAGCTATTCAGGGGATTTTTTCTTTGTGTTGAAATGTTACATAGATATCTCTATGGACTTTTCCTTCATCTGGGGGAATTTTCTCAGCCATCCTCTGGCTAGCCATATATAATCTTCAATACCTTTCACTCTGTACTGCGTAGAGTCAAATTTTTCCATAATTCTGTTTACCTTGACAAAAATCTCACAACACTTCAAAAAATTACCATTTTATAGCCACCAGGGACAGCTGAACACAGGGCCTTTTGGTGGCTTACTTACGAACATACCACAGGGCAGGTGCAGACTTGCAGATTTTTCTTTAAGAAAATTACACAAGACCTGATCAGGATTTTTTTTTTTCTCCTTGGCCTGACCTTCAAAAATGGTCACCAAATTGTCACAAGATGAAGACCTCTGTAGGTGATTCAAACATGCAACTACCCACCAGTATAATTAGGTCTCTTCCACATGTAGAATGAGTGGCCTCATTCAGAAGCTGTTTGAGTAAGAAGGCAGTGTACCCATGCCAGGGGCTGGCCAAAACATTTGTTCATGCTTTTCCAGAGGTAGAAATGGTATTTGAGAAAAGATATTTCACCAAAGAAGGAGAAAAATAAATTATCCAGAAACATTCATCGTCATGTGGAATGTCACAGAACTTTCAGGATGTCCAAATATATATCAAATGAGAAAGATGTATCCCTTGTTCATGAATAAAGAACATTTCAGAGAGCTCAGAAAAAGAACCCCAAACATGGCCATAGTTATGCAAGCCAGGCTAAATAAATAAACAAACTAAAACAAGGACACCCAAAAGAAAGAGTCTCCTACTGGGAGACAGACTTAGCCTTGACTTCAAGAAGATCTGTAAAAGTTTGTCTTAAATGGCTGTTAATGCCAGCCTCTAGAGTTTCAACCTATTTTAGGCCATGGATATGTGCTTCAATTAAAAAAATAAAGTCAACAGAGAGCAGAGGCAAATCTTTGGTAGCATTCTGTGCAGTATTTGTATCAAATGCAAGCCACAATAGGATATTAGAATGATAATTTTATACATTATAATGTCCATATGCATATAAATACGCATCCCTTAAGAATTTCTTTACTTCTGTTGATACTTTGGAAATTATTCATCTGATTAATGAATTATACACTGAGTTTATACATTAACGCCTAATACTTATGCCCAAATAATTTCTGGACTAATATATTATTTAAAACCATGTAGGAAGATTAGAAACTGGGTTAATTTGCTAGTATCTAGCTTAGGGCTCCAATTTTCTTAAAGACAAATTCGGCACATGAACAGGCAATAGGACTGTGAGGACAGAAACTTTCAGATGTTCCAGTTATTAGGGTTTTTTAATAGATTATCCATATAAAATGGAGATTACAGCATAAATCAGACTTCAAATGATAAACTAAGAACTGCAAATAAGCTCCTGATAAGCAATTCATGAAGCTTTGACTTCCCCAAATGGATTAATGGCGTGTGAAATAGAAAGAAGCAACATCCATGGCTGTAATGACCTTTCAGATCTCTGCTCTTAGACACAAGAGAAACTGTCCAAAGTCTTGTGGTGAATGCAGTGTCAGATCTAACACAACAAAAACGGAGGGGAAAAAATCAGCACTTTGTATAAGAGTTACATGTAGTTCATCCTGGCATGTGGGCATACACATAAAAATCACTTCTCAGGAAACAGGTTATGTCACTGCAGTTCCAAGCTGCAATTCTCAGAAAACTCTATCAGATGAAAGCCCAGCTACTTTTTTAAACCAGGTTTTTGTTGATTGTAGTCTCATTATTTGCAGATGTCCTTAAAAGTGATGAGTGTTTGCACTTTCACTTCATTCATTTAAAAAACACACACAAAACAAAGTAAATATTAGGGATTGATTAAACTGATGCAGTCAAATTACTTGGCTCCATCTAAATTATATTTTCCTAAAATAGATACAGATCAACTACTTTTGAAGATCTAACACTTGACGTGTCATGGGGAAATTTGGCATATAGTTGATATGAGTTTTTCAGATTTTACTTATTGTTGAACAAGCAATTCCTTTTAATCAATACATTGTTTTAAAATTGCTGCCAACCTTTTTGAAGATCAAAAGTGGCAAAACTGTTCCTAGTGTTTCATTTATATCTTGCAGGTAGTGAGATTTTGATGTTGCTGACGTTGCCCAGCAGTCCTTCTATTGCAACAGTTTCTCCATATTTCCCAATTCAAAGAGAGTACATGGACTAGGTTATCAATTTCTATAGAATTTGAGTTTTTTCATAATAAGATACCTTAATATACTTTTCTTTTGAGAGAGAGAGAGAGAGAGGATAAGATGTCCTAGCTGAAACACTACTCAAATAGAGTTTTTGGCGGATGATCACATGGAGAAATCTCTTTTCGTAAGCTTTAAAGGCTGAAAATTATAAGCAATCAAAGGATATTAAAAATGGAAAGTTTTGGGCAACATTTTCTATAGGTACTGTGATCTGGGCTCCAATTATGTTAGAGTGCTACAAGATACATGTGTGTATGTAGCTAAAGCCTCTTTTTCAATATGCTGTTTACTTCTTTGAATGCTTAAGAAATTTTTTTGAGCATTTTTTCCCTGTCCTTTCACAGGAAGGAACAGGCTGAAAAAAAAAAAGAAGTAGGAAGAGTTAAGAACATTTTCCACTACTTCACATAAAGCTGCAAATCAAAACTCTGTTTAAAAGATCTGACTCAACCAGGTATGCTTCCAACCTGGCAATGTTGCTACAGCAGCTCACAGCCATAACAGCTGAAGCAAGACAATGCTTCCTCGTTGCTGCAGTCCAGCCCCTGCAGTGCACTAAACACTCTGGGTCAGGCAAACTCACAGATTGTTGATACCCCTGGCTGAGAAGCACCTCAGACTAAATTAATCCTTTATTAAACCATTCATTAATCCTAAATTAAACCACTGCATCTAAATTAATCCTTTCAGTAGCTTTTACACCATGCCTTTTTGGTATGTGATATGCTTTACACCATCCCATGTACTAAAATGTGATATCAGCAGTTCCATGCTTGGTATTAAATCAGGACTTACTACTGATGTCCATAATATGGATATGGTATTGGGCACTTACACGGAGCCTCAGTTATTTCAACATGTTGCCAGCTTTCAAGGGAAAATGTCTTCCCTCAGACCCACTGTTCAAAAACAGTTGTACAGACCACCACCATCAGCTCTGAGGGGAGATAATCAACTTTAAAGTGAGGTTGATGAACCACTCAATAGATTTACCAGTAATTGCTGAATGAGAGGAACACTTCCCACCTCAGAGTTTCACATGATTGCATCATATCTTCTATCTTTTTCAAATACATTCTGAAGTTTCACAAGCTCTGTATGTTAGGACACTGCAATACGAAAGGAGCAGGGAAAGGCTTATTTCAGCATTTGCTGTACAGCCAACCATAAATATTTTGAATTCAGCTGTCCCTAAGTGCGAAAAAGGTAGAGAGTATGAAAAAGAAATCAATGGTCATGCTTCATATACTTCTTGATGTTTTACTTTTTCCAGGGCTTTGATTATAGAATGTAGCACAGAATGAGCAGATGTGCAGCTCTTGCTTTACGCCACTTTTTCTGCTTTGCTGCCTTCCTTGTTTCTTGACCTCCTGCATTACATCCTAGGGGAAAGCAGATGAATTTCTGCAGGGAAGTGGTGCAGTCACCATGTTTCTTTTTTGCTGCATGCTTGTTGTGTTTCAGAAGAATAATTAAAGTCAGGAAAAAACATGCTTGGTATGAGCTTAAATTCAGACTAGACCCAGGATAATTACAAACAATTGACCTCTGATGATGATGAAGTGGCGTACTCAGTATTTAACAAGGGTTGAGTGAAAAATGTAACAGGCAATTGTTCCCCCAAGACCATCACACCATAGCTTGCACTCTCCAGAGCAGTCTCAGCACAGTTCAGTGACTGTGTGAGCTAAGGGTGACTCAATCCCTTGCTGCTCCTAAAAATAGTCCTATAAAAGCAAGAATGAGGTCTCAGACACAGGAGCTGGTCATACCACCATAGCTCTGCAAAGAGAGTCCAGGATTTAGGAACTTAGAGTGCATCAGAGCTTTCGAAAGTTATCTTCTGTGCTATGTGATCAATCATGTACTGAGAAAACTGAATGGCCAATATGAGCATTTTACAAACTTCCTAAGCAATGAAATATATCCCCTACTTTCTGAATTACTGTTTTTGAATCTGATACATGCAGTCATCAGTGATCTGGAAATACAGTAATTTGTTAGAACTATATGCAGAGTTTTATTCAATTTAGAAAGAAAAGGGAATATGAGCAAAGGGGAGTGAAAGAATATTTTATTGAAAACAATGCTCCAGATGCATCCAGAATAGTCATCTGGGAGATATATAAAACCATTATATATGGAATAGAGTTTTTGTGTTTCTCCCAAAGAAAGCAAAAATACAATATAACTTATAATTAGTACAAACAAAAACGAGGTAAAATTCACAGTCATATATTGCTAGAATGATTCTAACAGGCTGAATGGAAAAGCTTATGTAGGCAGAATTTCAGCTAGCAGAAAATATAATATATTTATCTGAGTTACAAGACAGCAAGAATGACAGAACTACTAAATTCACGTGCAGGTTTCTAAAATTAATTTTTGTTTGTAGCATGAACTGCCAGATTACCAGCATCGACTCTTATGTACTTTGGAGCCATATACTTTTGTCATACAATGCTGTTCTAATTCTCTTACAGAAAAAAACTACTTTTCTGTTGCTCCTAAAGTAATATTTTAGTGTTTCACACTGATTAGGTGAATCTTTGACTATGAGACCTTCCTGATGGGAAACACAGAGCAGGGTGAGAGAGTAGGGGAGATGAACCACCAGATAATTTACATAAGTGCATTGCAATTATTTCCCCTTAATTATGCATGCAGCTGGCTCTATTTTAAGCCATGCCAGTGCGCTGTGCACAGGAACACCAAGGGTATCTGTCACTCCGTGTGTCAGGCCTTTAGCATTCTCACCCACCTGCCTGCAAATCACCAGCAGCAACCAAAGAGAAGCAGTCAGTATCGTGGCCACCTGCCATTCATCAGCACTGTCAGGACACGGCTGCTGCCTCTCCACATTGCTCTCATGTCAAGACTTTCTTTGCACTGTGTTTAAAACACCGGGTCGGTTTGCTCTTTCCTACCAAGTTACTCTATGAACTCCTAATTCACCAGCAAACTAAGCTGCCTCACTTTTGAAAACACAGCCACACAAGTCTAAGCTGGCAGTTTAAAAAACAAGCTGAATTGGTGGAAAAAAAAATCACGGTAGTATTTACATTAATTAAATTAAATAATTGTATACTAAAACTCAGCTTTAATTTCCTCTCAAATGACACTGCTGCACCTTTTTTTTCACTTCCTGGCAAAGATTCTAATTTTTGTACTAACGCTTTGTCTGGACACATATTGAGGAAATGCTATGTTTGTCCAGATTTTCAGACCATGGGGGAACCTTATCATTGGTAGAAAATAATCCTGTTTTGTCAGTGCTGCGTGGAGATACTCAAGAAAATCAGAATCATTCCTCAAATACAAGACACCATCTAGAAAACTCTGCCAACCACAGCAAAAGGACATATTACAGCCATAAAATGGTACAAGCATGGTAAATCTGTTCTAATAAGCCCTGGCTCTATCATCTCCACCAAACAGGAGAGAAACAAAAACTCAGACACTCTCATTCCCACATGGCAGTTCACCAAGCCTACAAAGTGCTACCATGTATGTTCCCAGTGTCTTTGCATAGATATTTGCATTATTCACTAAGTCCTGCCCACCACCTGCAGCTTCTTTGGGACAAAATGTCTCCTAGAAACACTGCTCTCCTGGCCTCAGTACGAAGAGTAGTCACAATGACTCAACATGAACTGTGGAGAATGATTAATAGTCTAGAAGAGTTAGATATGCCTAAGAAAATTCAAAGAATGGTCTGTTTCTTGATGGGAAATCCTATAAACCATTTAGTCAGAAACCAGGGTCTTTTCACATGGACTTTCTATGTATGGACTTGGGAGTTTTGAAATTTGCAGCTCTGCCCGTGCTATTTTGCCAGAAATAGCCTGCATCTGGGAGATGAACTTGAATGACAGTATGATTCTTACTATCAGCAAGGCAGCACTGCTACCTTCTTTCCTCTTCTTTCCACTCATCCTCTCTTCTTCTGCCTTCTCCCCAAAAAAGAAATGGTGACACAAGTGGCAAAATGGGAGTTTTATCCCTTCTTATCATGGAAGCTGATTTTAATTCCAAATGCCATTGTTATTTGCCTTTAAACTATGGCATGTGTGAAGCTATAAACTCAACTTCTAATTTGTACTAAAACTAATACATAGTCAAGACTGAATGCAATAAAACACAATAGGTCCTCAGACTGCACTAAATTAGCAGTACAGGCCCCCAATGTAGTACACAATAGATAGGATACTAAAACCAGCATTTCATTTGGTACCACATGTAACAAAAGTGATTTCATCTAGTTTTGAATTTTTTCTTGGAATGCTGCTGTGAAAGGTGTTCCATCTGCCTTTGGTATTCTACCCTACAGAGAAACATGGGGAAGAGCAAAAGATTTGGTTTTACCACACAATAAATTGTTAAAACCATGCATGCACCACATAAGCAAATAATTCCTAGGGTATTCACCACTGAAAGTCATTCATTGACATAAACAAATCTAAGGGGTTGCAGGAAAACAGTACACAGACTCATCAAACACCTTGCTCTAACAGCTATTTTTGAAACAAAAGATATAGGCTATTAGAGTTCAGTAGATTATGAAATCATGCAAAAGCCACTCATTCATGAAGATAAGATTTATCGAATCACTCTTGTCCCCGTTCTTTTAAGATATTTCATAATGACACTGACAAATGAAAGCCTTGCATGCCTGGCTCCATAGCCCAGAACACTGCCAATACTCCAAAATTTATCAAAATGACAATTCAAATGTATTTTCCCCTAGTTATTATAGAAGGGTCAGTTGGATTTTACACAACTTATCTTAAATGATTGATGAAAGACACTGGAAAGACAGTCACTTGCTGCCTTCCAGGTATGCAATGCTGGAATATTAGACTCATCTCAGGATGTAAAACACACTTTATAAAAGTTATTGATAAAGCATGGGCCTCAGGGAAGCACCATTATTTTTTGCTAATAACAATACACATATTCTGTTCCTGTGAAATGTATGTTTATCTGAAAGGATATTTGAGTAGGAAGCATGAGAAGGGATGGTTACAGATGGAGGTTACACAAGTTGGAGAAGCATTCAATGTTACGGTGTTACAAAGAATTCAGGCTGTCGAAACACAATGATATACAACTTACTAGATTAATTTTCCTCTAAAGATCAAAAAATAATAGACTGGTTTGTTTGGAAGATCAGCTAGTTCCAACCTCACTGTTAGGGCAGGGATATATTTCACTAGACCAGGTTGCTCAGAGCTTCATCCTTGAACCTGGCCTTGAACAGTTCTAGGGATGGGGCACCCGCAGCTTCTCTGGGCAACCTGTGCCAGTGCTTCACCACTTCCTAATATCTAACCTAAACTTCATCTTTTTCAGATTGAAGCCATTCCACCTTTTCTTGTACATGCTCTTGTAAATAGTTTCTCTCGACCTTTCTTCTTCTGGACTGGAAACATATTTAAAAAAGGAGACTGTTTTAGTCATATCCAATATGGAAGGTAACATCTGAAGCCACTGGCATCCTCTCTTCCAAACCCTCTGTACAATATCAAAAAGGCCAAATAAGACATTACTTTTTTTCCTGAGATTTTCTTTCTTTTCTTAATAGAGTCGAAGCCCAAGTAGAATGAAGGCAGCTACATGGTGAATCACACCACCCCAGAAGAAAACAACCCAGCTCAAAAGAGGAAAAGTCCTTCCACACCCCGACTTGTTAATTCCCTGCTCTGATCCAAAGAGGCAAACAGAGTTGCAACAGAGTTGGAAGCCACCTGTGTTTGTATACCCAGCAATGTTAACACTACGCAGGCTGAAGAGAAAGAGCTGTTCTTAGGGTATTTGTTGGAGGGTTTTGTTTGGGTTTTTTGTGGGGATCTTTTGTTTGCTCATTCATTTTTAGTATACAGACAAGACTAAATTTCACAAAGAAATTAGCTATCTTTCTCAATTTCTTGAAGCTAATCCAAATGCAGAGACATTTCTTGTCTCTGAGAATCTTCATCACCTGTACTCTTAGATGTCTATTCAAAAAACCCACAAACTATTTTACAAACAGTGGAAAGCCTTGAGGTCACTTCTACCTACTTTCCTGTAATACATAATCTTCAAAATTAATTTCATTTTTTCATTATAATTTTGTGATCTCTTTTGATGCCAAAAATGTTATTTTCTTTTCTTTCCTGGGACGAACTGCATTTTTAATCAGGCTTCCCAGAGAGAGTTTTGCTGATCTTAATGTGAAAAGAAATCTATGAAAAAAAAAATGCCTCAGAAATATTACTTCAGAATGACAGAGTTTATTTGACAGCACAGAAGATAAAAAGGCTTGGGTCCTTAAATTCTCTCTTCTCTACAGACCACAGAAGAGTATGTGGAAAGCTGAACAGTGAAATATGGTTATGCCTAGAGACTGCTTGGCATCTCCTGCACATCACAGGAACATCTGGAGAGATGTAATTAGAGCACAAGCAGCTGCAATGCCCCCACTTGCTAATCTGAATTGTTTCATTGTCACCTTGTGCTCCCTTACTGACTACTGCATCTACTGAGTCACCTGCATTTTATAAATCAATTCTCAACTGTGTTGCATTATCATAGAAACATTAGACAGCAGTAGGTTCACTGATCTGTTAACAGAGCAGGCAGGTGTCAGTGGGATGACCTGCTGTCTGTTGAGTGAGCCAAACACTTGTCCTGTGTAACAAGCAGACACCCAGGCCGTGCCCAAAAGCAGTTAGGGAACCCATGCATGACTTGGGATTCAACAATCTTGTCAAAAATCTGTCAGCTCCCTAATGAGAGGCACTGCTTTTCTCTGCTGATGTGCATGATGAGCAATCACGTATGCAGAGTAGCATAAATCTGAGCCTAATATTCCAAGTAGATACAGTCAGTTTACTGGCATTCACAAAAAGACAGAATAGTACAGCTAACAACATGTATCATAGGGTAACACAGCACAGCTCAAGCTGCCCTAAAAAAGCCCACCCAAATTCTATTTGGTGATGTCTGCAGTCACAGAGTCACACAATGGTTGAGGGTGGAGGGGAGTTCTGAACCTGTTTAGGAATTGCAAAGACAAAATGTTGGTTTTTTTTAAGTTTTGGTTGGCCAAGAAACTTCTCTGCAGCTCCTAAACAAACTGCAATGGTACAGATGTTTGCATTTCACCTTTCTCATCCAGGTAGGGAGGAAAGCCATGATGTTCAGGCCCTGCTCATCTGCCACTCTATTATAGACTCAGAGTTTTGACTAGGGCACGAGGGCTGCAGTGACCTGGAGGAGCTCACTGCCACCCACTGTCACCCATGGCCAAGTACTGACCCAGCAGGCACCAGGCTGTGACTCACTGCTGGGTTTCACTGAGGTAGCAGCACTCATTCATCAGCACTAACAAGTAAATCACATCAAACACCAAAAAGGGAGAAGAAAAGAACAAAGTGAAGTCCATGAATTGTTCCAAAATCAAAGGAGATCAGAATCCCTCATCTTCCCCGCAGTATCAGAGACAATTCCCAATTACTAAGATTACAGCACAAAGTCTCAGGGAGAAAGCCATATTCACTTCTATTCCTTTTTTCCTTCAGCAACCTCACAAGGTTCATCAATGTCATTATTTTATTGAAAAATGAGAATCATGAAGGACCATGGAACTGCTACAGAATTTCACTTTCCATGTCTCTCAACTCTAGCAATTTGTCATTTTCTTGGGTGTCAGTCATACTTGACTTCCTCAGCAGCTCCAAATATAAACAGTTTTAAAAACTGTATTTCAAGGAAGATGGTTAACAGGTGAAATCTTAGTTGTTTAATTCATTAGTGAATATCTTCAGTTATTGAATAGCACAGGAACAAGCATGAATACTAGTGAAAAATGAAGTCCTTCACTACTGAAACATCAGTTTAAAACACACTCTTCATTTTAAGGATGATTGTGGCTGACTGTGAAACACTGAAAATGCCCTTATCTCTTTCCACTTAAAAGGGTAAAGCTGCCGGCTGCATTTCCCATTTAGCCAGCAAAGTAGCTGACAAGTCAGTATTTTATAACCTTTCTGTGGAACCTCCCTTAGGTTTGTCACAGATTTAGTGCTACTCAGAGGACCTGCACACACTGCTTTTATGAAGTGCCTTTATGAGAAGAGCTACTCGTTCAGAATGCAATATAAGAAAAGGAATTGGGGAAGGAACCTGCAGAGGAAGTCATATCAAGACAGATCGGTGTATGATCGAATCATGACACTGTCAGTCACAGCAAGGCACAACTCCCACTCTAATCAGCATTTTTGGAGGAAGATGCTGTTTTGGGAAAGGATTCCTGTTTGCTGTAGTACAGAATCATAACACAGAACCTAGCTTACTCAGATAGGAAAAAAAAAGGCCTTAACAGAGAAGTCTACAGCAAAAAAAAAACCAAATTAATTTTCCTGGAAAATAAAGCTTATCTATCTGGTCTCTGCATTTAAGGCATCTGAGATTCAGGTCATTAGAGCTGAACTCACCTCTCTGCTGCACCTGCTCCATCTTTGGCTCTGATTCAGTTGCAGGCTTTTACCTGCAACATTTTAAAAGAGGTGAATTGCAAAACAGAGCCTTCATGGAACTACAGCTCCAGAAGTCAAGCACCTTTCCTGTCCCTGGATGTGGAACTGAAAGGAGCATCTGAAACCCCTTGTGTGTGTGACCCCAGCAATCTGTACCAACAACAGATGCTACAGAGAGGCAAGAGATACCTGTGTTTTACCTGGAGAAAACAGAACTGCTTCTGGACCTTGCAGGACTATGTTCCCAAGAGACACTATGATCGTTTCACGATAATGGAAGTGCCCATGAGACTCAGGAGAGAGGCTTTAGAAAAGCAGTGCCCAGCGTTGGGAGGTCAGTGATAAGACTTTAGACAGTACCATGTTCTCAAAGCCACCCCGAAAGTCAGGCTTTAATTGCTTGCTAGGCTAGAGATGTGCGTGGAGCAGCTCAAAAATTGCCACATAAAACTTACTTCTTATGGCAATACCAAGACAGAATCCAAGTTTATACTGAGATGGCTCACAGTGCACCCATGAGAAAGAAGTCTTGGTCTTGCCATGAAACAAAATTATGAATAAAACAGATGTGTCCCAGCATACTACTCCACAGAAACAATCAATGGACCAGTTTAGAGATTAGGAAAGAAAAAATCTGAATTATTCTAGCTTGAACTAACACAGGAGATTAAAGACACTTCCATGTTAGTTGTAAACTAGTTCGAATAAGAGTTTTCATTTAGGTACTTTGCCTGTTCTTCCTTCTTCTGATTAAATTCTGCTGATGTGACTTTAATACAACCTAGTGTGACCTTATTATTTTTCCTTCCCTGGAGCCCTTAATCTGAACCCCATTCTACCATCCTCAAGTACTTCTGGAGAAAGAGATGAGAGTGCTGATAAAAGACATGTTAAGAGACAAGATCATACTTCAGCTCTTTATCTTTGCAGATGGGTTTGACTATCACAGCTATGTTGGAAAGGATTTTAGAGGCAGGAACAAGGCATTTTTTTATCCTTTCTGTGGTAAAAGTCACATTTTCCTTTCAGATAGACATCTCAATTTAGTTGTCTTTTTCTTTATAGAAAGGATATTGCCTCATTTCCCCCTTTCCAATCCCTATTTTAAAAAATAACTTACTTTCAAACTTTTAAGTGACAAAAGTGTGTTTGAAATAATTTTAGTATCATATACTGAGAACTTTTTCATGGGACAGAAAGGGCAAATTCATTAACCTTTTCAATTTCAAGTCTAGGATACCATGCAAGAGGCCTTACCATGAAGGTGTGGCCACAGTAGCATAGGCAGAGTGGAAGTGGAAGAGGTAAAAGATGTCACCCTCAGTTTGGAGACCTGCCTGGTCTGTTTGTTTGTACAGTACCTTGGGATAAATCAAACATAATTTCATTTGAATAAAGGTAAAGGACTTGAAACTAGGTCTTCAAGGATGAAATGCTTAATGAACAGCGGTTACAAACAATTGTAAGCAGTGACTATCAGCACTTCAGTTTCTTTAGGCATATTCTTCCTCCTGTCACCAAACTCTGGAGAGCTGTTTTCCCCTCTGCTTACACTAGGATGCTCTCATGACATCATTCCCCTTATTGGGTTGATGCTTCCCTGTTTTAAGCCAACTCAAAATCCAGGCGTGTGATGCCAAAGGTCTAGGAGTGGGCTACAGCAGGAATTTTGATGTTTAATGGCAAATATACATGCTAAAGTGCAATGATTGTGCCCAAAAGCCCCTTCTACAAAACCATAAGAATTCAAGAAAAGAGTTCTTAATATCTACCATGCTCATTTGGCCTATGTAAAGACACCATGGACACTACTGTTCCAATCACTAAACCTAGCACCAAAGCTTTCTTTTGAATTTCCATCTAAACTAAGTGCTGACAAAAAAGTTTTATTTTTTATCTTCTAACACCCCACACGAGGTGTGCTGTGTCACCCTGTGTACTCATAGCAGATGGGCCAATAGCAGAAAAAATGGTTCTTGCTCAGTCTGTCTGTACCTGAGAGCAGGAGAGGGGAGCAGATGTACAATGGGGAGATGTCATTGGCTTCAGTAGTCTTAAGATCAGCCCCTTACACCTCCCATCAAACTCTAGTCCAAAGCCTTCATGAAAACCTGAAAATTATGAGTGCTTGGAAGAGAAACCCCTGAGTATGATATAGCCTAAATCTGGGACATGTCTCCACTCAGTTTGATAAGTCTTATGGGATGACAGTCATTGCTTTCTCCACAGGACACGATACTTCAAAGCAAAGTAATGTACTGCCTTCAGCAACATTAATGCAATCCCCTGTGATTTATTCCTTCTACCATTTCAGTCAATGTCCCAGCGAGTCATCTACTTACCAGCTGCACATCTGCTTGACAGCTTTAGGGATCTTCCTCAAGCAATAAGTCCTGAATGTCTTTCCAGGGTCTTATGCTTCAGCTTCTTACTGTTTAGAGGATATTGCTCTATTTATCCTTAGCTTCATAGTCCTCCTAATGTTTATCTACCAGCAGTGCCATCTTTCAAGCTACTGTACTAACAGATAAGGCCTTCAGCATCTGATTACTGGTCCAGTTATAATTTGCTGTTTGTCCTCTATATTTAGATGTATTTTACATGTTTGCTGGCTTCATTTCCACACACTATTATCCTTGTCAGAGACAGAGAATAACAGTTGCAGTCATAACAATGATCCTGAAGCCAGCTACACTAACATTTTGCTAATTCTGCTCTCTGTTCATACTCCTTTAGTCATGATATTCAGAGTTATTAGAAGCTTTCAGGTTAGAATGGAAGGGATGGATGAGCTACACTTTCACCCGTTGGGTTTTTTATTATTTAAGTACAGAGATATTTGTTTTCTTTTAAACTTGATATTTCTTCTAATAACAATATAATTATGGTCTAATTGAAAGCAGACATAAGTTGGGTTTTTTCCAGTTTGGTTTCATTTGCACGATTTGTCTAAGGTCATTTTTCCACAGGAAAATGGTTGTAAAATATACCCTGCAGTGCTCAGACCCAGCTACATTCTACTGCAGCCTTATCCTGCTTTTCTTATTGGCTTGCACTTCTTAGAACAAAAATTAAATTAATTCCTGTTTTTCCTTCAACACCCCTATCCCCCACTTGACAGACATCCCCAGGAAAATCTGCTCCCTTAGTGCACCAAGGTACTCACTTGCAGGTGAAATGGGAACTTAGAGTGCACTTTACTTGCAGCTCTTCGGTGTTTCATGCCAAGGAAGGGGCTCTACAAAGGCACAGACGGAACCTGATTGTCCAAATCCTCAAGACTCCATCTAGTGTGGCATTGTCTGTTTTCAAGCTGGAATTGTCTTTTGTTACACTAAAGGTCTCCCTTCACATTAATCTTGTTGAGCAGCTCTCCTTTCCAAGCTCTGCTGCTCACAATTTGTGATTCCTTATTGTTGAGCATCCATCACACGTAAAATCAGTTCTAAGCACCCCATTACTCACATATTTAGAGATGTCAAAGCAAGGTCTCCATGTAGCTCCCTGAGCACTTTAGAATTCCCTTCTGCTTTCCCATCAAAAAGGCAAAAAGGACATAAGGAGACAGCATCTTATTTGAACTTACCGGGGAGGTAGATTTCCTTATACAGAAAGTTATGTGGAGAAGCACAGCAAAAAAGGCAACCACATAATACTGCTACAGTTAATGATGCATGAACATCAGAAAGTTCAGCTGAGCAAGGACTCAGTCCTGGGTCCTTCAGGTGACTTTTTCAATACCAATACAACAGGAGAACTCTCCTTGAAGACGCCATGAATTTCCTTTTATATATATCTTATATATTATATATTTATATCTCATAGTTTATATTTAGACTACTGTGCACAGTGTTTAAAGACCTAGAAACCAGTTTTCTTTAGCTCAGCCTGGTCTTCACTTTGGTTTAGGGATCATATTCCATTCATTGTTATGATGTCTACATACAACTGTATCCTGATGAGATCAAGAAAACTGGGAAACTTCTGGGGGACAAATCATTAATATGGGGCATCTAAAGAAGTTCAATATATTTGAGAGCTTCCATTATTGGGATAAACCTTAGAGAAAACTGTTGAGCTCATGTCTAAAAATGTTGCATTCTCACATTCATTATTAAAAGGGAAAGTATGATCAATTGGTCTCCAGAGTTTATCTAGCAATAGATTCCTTTCCTCAGCATAGGACTGCTGCAGCTCATTCATGCACTCATTCATTCATTCATTCTGCAATTGCATAAACAGACTCTGTAAACAAAAACTCTTCACCAGCAAACTCCCACCGTGCCAGCAATATTAAGTGGCAAGAATATGAACACCCTGCAGAGAAGCAGAGGTAAACAGTTCATTGATGCTTCTCTTTCCTCTTATCAGTATAGTTGATCCTGCTTTACAACCAATGTAAAAAGATAGGTTACAGTGGTAATAAACTCCAATACATTAAGTCTCTGTACAGACTGGTTGCTGAAGGCTTAATATCAGTCATAATTATTATCCATAAAATGTTATTGAATCAGATCTTAAAAGTTAATGCTGCTTTGTTTCAAGAGATAAAGGACAGTACATTGGTAAGGGAAAGAAGGAAAGATTGAGCTTTTGATCAGTCTCTGGGTGATTTAAAACCTTAATCGCAAAAGGGACTCAGCACTTCAAATATTATCCCAGATCCTATGAGCTGGCCTAGAGCAGAGCCCAGTGGCAAGGGTGATTACTCAGAGGGTGCTTTATCTTTGGACTTGATACCAGCACCCAGATGGAGAATGTAACTCTTTTCTTGAACTCAAGCCTGGTGAATGCTGCCCTTTTAAGATAGATTGAAATGTGGAGTCAGTAGGTAAGGGCTTTCTTAAAGCCACAGCATCCCACGTTCCGTTTGAGGCCTTGCTGTTTGCAGCATCAAACATTTCATTCATGGGTGTCCACCTTCACAGCCCTCACACTAATACAAGATGCAAAGCAGGTGCCCTGACAGAAGGGATCAGGCCACTGGTCAATGGAGCACATAAGCTGCCCTAACATTTAAAACTAATAAAAATTGCTTTCCTTCCTGTCCACAAAAACAGAGGGTCTGGATAGGCTGGATTGATGGGCCCAGACCAACTGTATGAGGGTCAGCAAGTTGAAGAGCCAGGTCACAACTCCTGGGTCACAACAGCCCCCCGCAGTGCTACATTGCAGAAGAGCAGCTGGAAAGCGGTGCAGAGGAAAAGCACCTGTTCCACAGGTGACCAAGAAAGCCAATGGCATCCTGGTCTGTATCAGCAGGGATGCAGCCAGCAGGACCAGGGCAGTGATTGTCCCCCTGTACTGGGCACTGGTGAGGCCACACCTCGAGTGTTGTGTCCAGTTCTGGGCCCCTCACTGTGGGAAACACACTGAGGTGCTGAGGAGACTCCAGAGAAGGGCAGTGGAGCTGGGAAAGGATCTGGAGCACAGGTCTGATGAGGAGCAGCAGAGGGAGCTGGGGGGGCTCAGCCTGGAGAAGAAGAGGCTCAGGAGTGACCTTGTATTCTCTACAATCACCTGAAAGGAGGGTGTAGCCAGGTGGGGGATCAGCCTCTTCTCCAAGATAATGACAGATCAAGAGGAAATGGCCTTAAGTTGTGCCAGGGGAGGTTTAGACTGGATATTAGGAAAACTTTTTTCACTGATAGAATTATCAAGGATTAGAACTGGCTGCCCAGGAAATGGTGAAATCACCATCCCTGAAAGCGTTCCAAAAATGTACAGATGTAGCACTTAGGGACACAGTTTAGTGGTGGACTTGGCAGTCCTGGGTTAACAGTTGGATTTGACAATCTTAGAGGTCTTTTCAAACTCACACAATTCTATGATTTTATTCAGTTTTCAGTGCTCACAATAATGCAGCTCTGCATTATCCTTTTTGTAGTACAATATTGCAACAATCTGAAGCCATTATTCATCACTTCAAAGAGCCAGGAAGAAGAAAGGTTCAATGTAACAGCTGGGAAGGAGCAAATCAGACCAGCGTGTACCCCCCCCTTCAAAACCCCCAGTGCTTCCCAGCCAGAAAGAGACCTTGGCTCCCATGTAAAATAAGTGTCATCTCCTCCTTTGGTTACTCAGCAAATACTAATCATGCAATAGACATCCCAGTGTCCTGCAAAGTGAGGACAGGTTTTTAAGGTTCACCACAGGCTGTAGATCTTTGAGAACAAAGAAGTGCGTTCTGACTTACGTGCCAATTCTCAGTCCTGAGTTGATTCACTCCCTGCCTCTGTAATGCATCTGTTTTGCAAAGCAACCATTAAATTTGGAAGCTTTATGGAATGCAATATTTTTCAAATCTAAAAAAGTATGCCAAAGAAATCATGCAGAAGGGTAATAGGAAATACTTGCAGGGAGACCTATCCTAAATCGTCTACACATAGATAAGGCACCAAATTCTTTTCCTTAAAGATTTTATTAACCTTTTGCTGATGGAAGGAGATTACTGATTGAGAGCTAGATGAGGTCAGTGCAGCAATTATATTTTGAAACCTCTTCAAACAAAGCTCTTGTACAATGTGAGAAAAAAGTTGACAAAATGAATTGTTACTTAAAACGAGCCTTTTAGAAGAATAATTAACCTATAATAACTATTCTGGCCTCCTCTACAGCCCTGAAAAGTAATCCTTTCTCATTAGTTTCAAGTTTAATTAGCATCAATAATGAAACAGCCCTTGGAAATAACCATTGCATCACAGTCTGTAATGCTGACATACTCAGCCCTACAAAGGGTATGGCCACAGGGTGATGTGTGAAGATAGGGAGAGGTGCAGCAGATCAGAGATGATCCCAAAATTAGGAAGAAAACAGTATTGCAAAAGGTGTGGAATGTGACAAAACCAGATTTATTTCAAGAGGAGTGTCAAAAACACAGTGTGGAGCAGAGGAGACTGAGATAGTTTTGCCAATAACTGCTGCAGTATTTCCAGCAAGCTAGTGAGCCTCTCAACTGCAATTTCTTGTTCTTTCTTGGCCTTGTGGATAAAGCAGAGAGACTTCCCTGTATAGTGTATTCTATATGAGAAAATCCTATTCAGCACTCACAGTCTAACATAATCAAATAATGCTTTTCCATCCCTGGCGTCTATGATCTCTCTGTAAAATAGATATAATAATGCTTAGCATTGTCACTAGGGTGATAAAGCTTAAAGTAGTTTGAGAATCCAACATGAAAGAGGCTATAAAAAGCCCAGACACTCTGATGCATCTGAGATAACTCGTTACCCAATGGGCCAGGAGAAACAGCGGACGAATGCCAATGTACAAGCTGCAATTAGAGGTCTGCTGCAACTTGCAGAGCTCTGAAGCATCACCACAGATTTCTAGTAAGTGAAGTCACAGATATTCAGCTGCATGTCACAAGCACTGCAGTGACTGCATTCAGAAGAACTGCACCAGCTTTCAAAACTGAGCTGGAAAGAAATTGTCAATAACATAAAGTTCTTAGAAGTATGATATATGAAAAGCACCATTTACAGTATGTCTACAGAGACTAGTATTTTCTCTTCCTAACAGATATCAAGAAATAAATAGCACAAGAATCCATACATGGACATCTCCCTCTGTACTCCCACCCTCACACTGCAGGATCCTGCTTTTCCCCTTGCACTCACCACCCAAGTGTTCTCTGCTTTTTGCTATACAGACAGCCACCTTCTCTCCCTTGCCCAGCTTGTAGCTTGAAAATGGAGTCAATGTTTTAATTCATCATAAGGTTTCATAGCATGTAAGACCAGCGAGAGTGGCTTGTCAGTAAGGAAATGGGCAGAAGCTTACAGAAGGAGCCTGCACCTCTTTCTTCACAGCACACTATTGCAGGGAAATTCCAGTCCAAAATGCATTCAGCATGCATAATTTCCTCATTGTTTGAGCAGGAAAGGTAGTTCCTCTGCTTTGATGTAAACATTGGAATACCAGTGGAAACTCTTGAGATTTGCAGACTGATCTGAAGAGTTGTAAAGGCAATGAAGTATGTTGCAAAGGGGAATGCCCCATATTTCTAGAGCCATCTAGCTGAAAGGTTTCAGCCTAGTATCTCCACTTTGCCATCTGTAATCCAGGAAGAATCAGGTAATCTCCTAAAATTTTAAACCATCTCAAATCCCTCATTCTGTACAAATGTCTGATATCTTAAGTAAGAAACCATAAAGGATAAACCTTCTGCCACTGCCTCCACAACATTCACCCTTCCCAGCCAGGACAAACAGTGCTCAGCTTGCTCAGCAGTTCCCATTAGCCAGCATCAGCCAACACCTGCATCTCCTCACTGCAAATGGAGATGGTTCCCAGCTGCAGCTGCCAAAAGCACATGGGCAACTGGCCACAGCCTAACCTGATCTCACTTTTTGTGAGCTTACAAATAATCTTGGTCAAAGACTCACAAAGTCTTCAAATTTCAAATCTAAATTTGACCATTTGGTTTCAAGACAGGTGGTATTTTAACAGTCAAAGGCAGAGCTTTTTACATTTTTCAAAATAAAAGAGAAACTGATTTTCCTGTAGCATCAACCAAAACTCTAAGTTTGCTGTCAATGAAATGAAGGAAATAGCAGTCCTTTGACTACTAGCAGTGGAGAGATGGGAATAAATCGATATGGTATACTGGCTCTTTTAGCTTTTCCCTTAAAAAGCTGAGAGTTCACACTGCACCTTACTGCCTTTATTCAGTTTCTTAGAAAGTAAAAGCATTATTAATCCACACAAAAATCCACCATCTACCAACAGAGTTCAAAAGCAGTCAAAACTACCCTTTGCTTTGCAAAGGAAGTAACCATCACAAAGGGAAGTATTTCGTGTCACACAAGATGTCAGTGGCAGAGCTGTGTACTGCAAGATAATTAGGTTGGAAGTGAAATTAGAACTCAGTTCTTGCATCTGCCTACTGAAGTTTTTCAGCCAAAGAAATGCCTGTGGTTAGAAGCTTGTCTGAAGTCGGTTTGAAGCCAGCCACCAGCTCTTTTTACTGGATACCCTTAGAACATTTCAACCACACTTCACAGATCCTACTTGACTAACAAGCAGAAGTGATTTTCCTTCACTACAATTAACAGAGTTCATAGCTTCTGCAAGTAGAGATATCTAAGTCCTACCTATGCTGTCACAGGGAATTTCTGAGTAGCCATGCCAACTAAACAGGACAGTGATAACCATGAAGCTACTCGGCCATCTCAGTCATAAATCAAAATACCCATGTAAATTAGACTTTAGTCTCAAAATGTGTTTCTTGCCTAAATATTTAAACACATAAATAACCTCCAGCCATTCCAGCTTGTCATTTTAAGCTTTCTGACATTTATTGTTCACAAGAAAAGAAAGGTCAGACTTATCAAATCTGCATTTATGCTTCCATGACATTTTTCTCCAACCAAATCTTTCTGAATTAAAGAAGCAAGACAAATGTGGCACATTTCATGAAGGACCTTTCTCAGCCCAGCACTGCAGTCTCAGCAACCACATTGAGCTCAGAAATGGCTTCCCAGCAAACATTGCTCTGTGGATAAAAGAGATCTGGAAAGCAGGCAACCTGAATTGGTGTTTGCTATTAGGTAGATCACATGTGCCAAAAACATTCATCTCTGAGTCTCGGTATCTAGTTCTGTGTAGCCCAAGAGGATGCTTTGGTGTGAGAATTACACAGGAAATGTCCAGGCACAGTGTGGAATTTGCTGCTGTTTGGGAAGTAACTTGGATTCTCAAAACATCATCACTCCAAAGGAGTTAGCACCAATGTATCCAAAGGTGTGATCTTCTTTAAGTCAAGGCTCACTTAGTTGGGAACTTCGTAAATGCTAAATCCTGCCAGCCTCCCTTCAACTCTTATACTTCTTTTGCCTAATTCACAAACATTGTTACAAACACACATTTTATTTCCTATCATGTAATGTTTGGGTGAGATGTGCAGTGAACCAAATGACCAGATTACTTCAGGATCCAATTCACTCAGACATGGCAAAACCGCCTTTGATTTTGAAGAATGCCTCTGCCTTTGTATAATAAAGCACCTAAGTTTCCCTGTGCACTTCTTTACTGAAAATATTCATTCCCTGATTTTAAGGATGTAGAAATAAAAGCACAGCAAATTTAGAGAAAACATATTTTTTCAATGTGTCATAAATGTTCATTCAAACATAATAAATTGTTACTTGTGTCCCTTTTGGTGTTTGTTTATCGCTATTTTACTGAACATGCTTATGAATAAGAACATTAATAAGAACAATGAGCCTAAAACTAAATAAAATTTGCAGAAAACAGACCTAGAAACACATAAACACATTGTGCATAATCCTGGCTCCCAATGAAGATCAGCAACATCACATAACTCTGGGAAAACAAAACCATGTGATCACATCACACTTTCCGTGAACCATTCAAAGATTAAGCATAATTTCTAATGTTATCTGTCAAATAATCAGCAACAAATTTGCAAATCCTGATGGCTTTACTGTGAAAGCCTCATGGCTTTGCAAGCCAAATTATTGTGGTCAACATGGAAACAGTGGACAAGGCCTCATGAGCCCAAAGAGTCATAAGCTATGAGTTTTCTCAAGTTTTCTTAGTGCTGATGGAGTAGGAAAGTGACTTGGACAGGGACAGACAGGACAGCAGTAGCATCAAGGATTGTACTGCCCACAAAGCCAGGCAAACCCCCTCCCTAGACAATTGGTTTCCTTTTCAAGAAGAGGCACTGTGAAGTGACTAAATCCACATTTCTGGAGAGCACCAGTGACTGGAGGTCTAGAGGGAAGTGCTACATGCCTAATAGGGAGGAAAGTCTGGGAAAGACGCTTCTAAGCTCGCTCATGATTCACTGACTTAGCAGCTGGTAATCCACATGCAGCCCAGTGATACCACTGACAACCCAAGGGTAGAACAGGAAAGCCTTGATTTGCACTAGTTCATGTCTAGAGTAAACTCAGGTGCAAGTCATGCTATCCTCAAGCTTCAGACTGGCAAAGCTGGCCTGATAGATGGGGCAAAGCACAAAACTCCAGCAAAGAGCAAAGCCACATGCACTACAGCAAAAATCTTTCAGAAGCCTGATGGCAGTGCCTCAGTCTTATCCACCAAGTTCGGCCACTGCTATATCAGAAGAGCAAGATCAGCTCTCAGGTGTGGCACACAGTTGAGGGTGACAGAAAACCAGAGACCAACTGCAACGTGACCATTATCTTTTATCAGTTTTCTGCTCAGTATGACACAACTCCAAAAGCTATCCTTTGAAGTCAGCAAAACAAAACCAAAATATAATGAAAAATAAAACTAAGAGACCTTGATTAAATACTGGTACTTCTAAAATACACAGAAATAATTCTGTGGACTTCACCACAGCCAGATTTCAGCTTGGAGCTCTGATTTTCATTTACAAAATGTCTGTTTTCAAAACTACATTATCTAGTCAGAAGTTCTTTCTAATCTTCAGGCAAAGGGTTCCTCCTGCAAATGAGTAGCAGTCCCCTAAAGATGTAAAGCCTAATTGCCTCAGCATTATAATAGCATTGGTATGTAGTGAATGCAGACAGTTTCAGGGAGAATACATGTGGCAAGTTAATAAAATTTTAGATGAAGGCCACAGTGCATAAGTAATATTTCGCCTAGCCAGAGGATGAAAAGTTATACATTGCTATTTAAAAAATATAATTGGAATGTTAAATCTATTTCATGAATGAAAGTACATTGACCTTTAGAGGGAAGAATGACTCATTTTCAACCCTGTATGCCCCTTCTTAACACACGCTTCCCACCTTTGCATATGTAAGTAGCAATTAGTTTTCATGGGAAGTTTTTTTATGGTCATTTCAGCTTATTAAATTTCCTGGGTAAACTCACAAGAAACCTATTTAGCAACATTTGTGGCTCGGGTGCCCTATAGTGAGACAACTGGTTACCTGTGAAACTAACATGAAAAAAATCCAAATACCAGGGCAGGGTTAGGGTGGAAGGGCTATTGGATTATTTCCTCCAAGGAAGCTCAATAACTTGAGTGTCCAGAGTACACAGCCACAGAGACCCACTGTGGTTCTATACAGCAAATCCAGTAAGACCAGAACAAAAGCTGGGCTGAAAATCTCCTGACAGTAAAGTTCATACTGGCTATTCAGTTCCCCATGGCAATGTACTGGTTTTAATTAAATTATTTTGGGAAAGGTTTCCTTGGAGGCACAGAAGAGTCTCCAGTCAAAACCATAGAGCAAAGTCAACAGCAACCTGGTAGTTGAGAGGTTCACCTCAAATACAGCAGATCTGCAGCGCTGCACTCCTGTCCAAGCTTCTTTCTCTCTTCCTCTGCATTTCTTCTTGTGTGTCTTTCACAGAAAAGATTCAAATTAATTTGATTGTCTTTTGTCCCAGAGAAGCACTGGGAAAAGGCCAAGAAGGCAATAATAAGTCTAAAAGTATTTCCAAGAGAGGAAAACTCTCTTGTACCCAATTTTGAAAAGGCCAAGTTGACACAGAAATGGTAGGTGGGCTACACAGTTTCTTTAAAAGGAAGCTTCTTCTTGCAGGATGCTCTGTTCCCACAAAGATGAGTGTGAGAGAAATCTGGCATCAAGAATATTTGCAGGAGAGTCCTGCAGAAATTCCTGTGAACTTTATGGCTTGTCTGCTGAACAACAGCTGCCCATAAGTGCATCGTTTACTAATTGTTCAGTAACAGACTGAGACAAAGTGCTTTACACTTTGAACAAACATGCTGTTAAAAAAGAAAAACGTTCACTCCAGCTAAATTTATCTTTGAGCCAGCAAATGAAAGTGTAAGTTAAAAAGAATAAAGCATAATTTACAGGACTCTGTTGTAACCTCTAAGGTCAGTGGGAGTTCATCCCCTTGCCATTTTTTCTCACCCTAAAATATAATTTATTCTCCATTCATGGGAAGGACAACATGGTGAAAATAATTTAGCAGGGTAATTATACATTTTTTCTGGGAAATACTACAACCCTGGGCATCTCCAGCAGACAAGAGGAAACAAAAATGTCCAGTAGGCCAACATAAGTGAAGCAGCTTTCCATTGTTGATAGGAGGATTGTGTTGCTTGAATTCCATTTCCAATTAGCTTAAGCAATGAAGGAAAGGCTCAGTTGCCTTAGGAAGGGCTTTAGTTAAGCCCTGTGCACATTAGCTGCAATGGTGTCAATAACTGCTGGAATCTGATGGGCTGGTGGATGCTGTTCCTGCTGTTATCACTATGTCAGCACACCCTGCTGTCAGCAGGGCTACACAGCACAAATTAAGGCCGGCAGTGACACATGGTGTTCACATAGGCAGCGCCTCAGCAGAGCAGGAGGAATGGATTTCCGAATGTTGTTAAACAAACCCACGTTACAAACGCAGGGCAAAGCCACAAACAGCTTAACTATGCTAAGGTGTTACTGCTGAAAAAACAGAGGTGCAATTCAGAAAGAGACCAGGATTTTTACAGGAGATTATGAACAGCTGTAAGGAGAAGTTACCACTTTAATAAAGGTAAAGGAGGTCCAATGTTCCTTCCCTCTGCTCCTCCTTTTCCTGCATCCTCTGTGATTGACTTTTTATGACTGTGTTGCAGTAAGAACAGCAGAGCATTCTCTCCAACATGATTTTAGAGGGGCATAGCTTCCTACTGATCTGGAAAAACATGCATTTCTCCTCAACAGTGAGATAACAGACAAAATAAAACCTGTGAGTTTTACTGGCTTTGGTTAAAGCTCAATCTGCATTGTATTCACATCAGAGAACCTGTTAGTTCTTATGCATAACCCTTCCCTCACGTTAAAAACAAACCCTCATTCTCTAAGAAGACAAATGCATTTCCTCCAGCTCCATCATTGCTAAATGTACCTGAGTAAGGATGGCATTCCAAACTAAGGCTTCACTGCCCGAGGAGATCTGTAAATCGAAACAAGTGCTAATCACAACAAATTCCCGGAAAAGAAAGAACAGGAGACAGTAGGTTTTAGTGTTTTCAGTTTTTAATTATTCTTTCTTTACGGCAATGTAGCAAGGCAAGACCAGCTGGAAGGTGGAGAGGGTTGGCCTCACCTAGCCACCTTGTGGTGGACAGCACCTCTGCGTTATCCCTGCCAGATCCAACTCAGGGAGAGCTAACCTGGGTACCTCACTTCGGCCACAGCTGCAGGACTTACATACACACAGCCTACCCTGACCGTTGGCTTTGGTATTCATTTCAGGTAGCAAAGGAGATGGGTTCCATTCGTAGTTCTTCAGATGGCTATCCCGCCTTTTCAGATAAGCATCAAATATCAGTTGCTGCAACTTTGTATTCAATGTCCAGCAGTGACTTCTCTCTCCTCTTGTGAATTTACTTAGGTGAATTCTGTGGCCCATTAGGTAGGTGGCTACTCAGGAACACACCACTGGCTTCTACAAAGCTTCATAAAAGGTACCTGACTTAATTCACTGTGACAAATTATTTGGACCTGCAGTCCTCTAGGTATTATATTCTTCTAGTAAGAAAGGCTGAATCTCAGCTTCTGTTAAAGGTACAATGCACACACAGAATGGAAATTTCTCTTGATCACTGGCCCAAAACAGAGTCCTGATTTGAGATAAAGGAGATGCCCCAAACCGTGACTGCCAATCACCGCCCACCGGAACCAAATTTCTAAGCCAGGTTCTCTCTTCACACAAGTACTAGTGCTGCATGAGCCTCCTCAGATGTACAACTTCTTGTACTGTAGCTAATACACTGCAGTTCACTAAAGATCCTTTGGGTTTTAAAATGTCAATCAGCCCTTATTTTTTTACGTTTAAAGAGAAGTAATAATATTAATATAAATAGCTAGTAATAGAGAAAGTAACATTAATGTACAAAATCGGGAGCCAGACCCAGCTTTGTAGATGTTTGTGCTGTTACCCGCTCTGCTTGCATATAACCTTGAAAACACTTGCAGCGCTTTGAGGAAGCATCCCTTTTTAGGATGATATTTTTTAAGTTTCAAAGAACCTGATCTTGCTGTCCTTCGACTAATGACACTTTAACCTTCTAGGTCTTGCTTACGGCTTTCTAGCACATAGGAACACTTGGCGTTTCTCAAAAATCCCTTATCACTTTCAAAATAGTCCTCCTGGCCCCGCCAAAACCCCTCGATACATTTTGCACCGGTAAAGCGCAGCCCTCAGGGACAAGCCGCGAGGGGAAGGCGCGACTGCTCGGAGGAGCTGCGCTGCCCGCATCCGCGGAGCTGCCGGTGACCGGCACGGACGCGTGTCCCGGCGGGGAGGGCGCACCGCAGCGCCGAGACACGGTGGGGGCTGCGCGGGAGCGGGCGAGGGGCGCTGCCCGGCTCGGTGCGCGGCATGCAACGCACGGCTCACCTGCCGCGGAGACGTGGAAGAGGAGGCGGGGGCGGGCGGCGCGGATGGCCGCCGACAGCCCTCGCTCGCTGCCCGGGAGGGCGCCGCGGCACTCGGGCATCAGCCGCACCCGCAGCCGCCCGTCGCCGGCGCGAAGCCACCAGGCGAAGAGCTCGGTGAGGTTGAACTCCAGGTGCGCCCCGCCGGAGCCCGGCGGCGGCTCGCCGACGCAGCCGTCCCGCACGGTGCCCTCGCCCACCTCCAGC
>VZTB01004761.1:184852-259727 GCA_013397245.1 Thryothorus ludovicianus
CAGCGCCCCGTGCCGCGCCCGTGGAGCGGCGCCGGGGAGCGCGATGCCGGCGCGGCGCTGTGCGAGGGAGCTCGGGGCCGCCGCCGCCGCTGCGCGGGCTTTGCCGGCTCCAACTACCCGCCACAACGCAGGCATTACCCAGCGAGCGCTGGCGTCACGGCCGGGCGCGCCCCCCGGCAGCCAATGGCGCCCCGGTAGCCCTCATTATGCAAACACCGGGGGCGGGCCGGGAGGAGCGTTCATTGAGGAGAAAGATGGCCCGGCGGTGGCGGGAGCCGTGCCCGGGTGCGCGGTCCCCCGGGACGGGGCTGGGACACACGGGGAGCCGACAACGGGGGCGGGCAGCGGCCACTTGCTGCCCGCAGGGGAGACCCGGCGCTCCGGCAAGAGCGCGGCTGGAGCCGCTCCTCCACACGGCCCGGAGGGTCTGGGGGCGGGCACCGGGCGCCGAGCCCGGCTGCCTCCCCCGTGTGGTGAAGGGCTCTAGGGTCCCGTTCCTCGCCTCTTCTCTCTGTGCAGGCAATGATGAACAGACCTGTCCCATTTTCTTCCCTTCCCTTTCCTTCTCTTTCTTTCCTTTTTCCCCCCTCTCTGTCGTCCCTCCTCATTCTTCCTTTTCCTCCCTTCCTTCCTTTCCTGGCTTCCTTCCTTACCTCCTTAAAGGCTGATGTCCATAAATCAACCCTGCATGTCTTTTCCCTGTAAAGGAAAAAAAAAAAAAGAAAAAAAGAAGAAGAGAAGCTAGATGTATGGGGGGAGAAATCTTAAAGTCATTATAAAAAACTGATCAAAATTCTTCCATTTCTGCATGAAAACAACAGCCTTAAGGAAGGTTCATGCAACAATTTCGCGTTTTTTACCCTTCATAAATACAATATAATTACTGTAATTATATTAGTGCTGTGCCTTAGGATAGCTAATCATAACTCATTCATATTTCTGGAAGTTGCCTATATGAATTAATGACTTATTATTATCTCTTTAGTTTGATACTTAATGCATGTATATTTTTATAATGCAGGTACTTTAACTATATAATCATTAGAGTGCAATTATTCTGTCGTGCAGTTATTCTTGCGCTTATATCAAATTAATGTTAATATACAGATATTGTGGAGCAGAACCACAGTGTAATGCCTCCATAATTGTAATGCCACAGAGTGTAATTGCAGGTGCAATGCTAGAAAAGGGAACCATGATCTTTTCTCTACAGAAGCGTTGAGGAAGGAATTTCAGGGCAATTGCTGAAGGATTAGTTAGATAATAGACTTAATACAAAAAAAGTCACTTCTGTGCTGTGTTCAGCCTCATACAGGTGAGCTAATTCAAAGCCCACCCAAGAGGCTGGCATTTCTCTGGCTGCAAATGCTTTGGACATACCCTTGCTTTCCCCCAGCTCTTCTTATTTCAGAGTCCACTAGATCAACTTTGTCAACAAATGAAGCCTAATCCTTCACTCCTCAGTTTTAATTACTTTGGGTGTCAGTCTCATCATGACCAACCAGTAGGGTGCCATCCCTGGCTCTGGGACAGGGCAGAGATGCCCTGGCATGAGTCCCAGCACCTTAGTGCTGGATGCACCAGTGTCCATCCCAACGCTGACACCAGGGCTGTGCCCGGGGGGACCTCAGGGAGGCCACCTGCAGTTCACTGCTTGCCTCTCCTCTCTGCAGCCCAGCACCTCCCTGCACCCACAGCTCTGCTTGGCCCTGGGCCAGCTGTGGGTGCTGAGCAGCAGGAAGGAGGCAGTGGCAGAGAAAGAAGAGGAAGAGGAGGAACAGGAGGAAGGCAGTGATGGGAGTGGGGCCTCCATCATCCTCATCTGGCTCACCGGCTCCTGCAGCTCTACTCCTGGGTTAGTTGTGATGCTACACCCCATAGTAAGGCACAGGAGGTTCCCAGCCATGCACACACCACCTGGGAATGATCTCTGCCTCCCCTGGCAGGGAGTTGATGGGGGCATTTCCTACATCCCCTGGTCACCTTTCAGTCCCCTGCAGGGAATGGTAAAAGCTGCTGTTCTGGCAGCTCAGAGGGAGCCATGGCAGCACCTCTGTCCTGCCCCCACCATGGGCTTTGTCCTGCCTCTGTGTCCTTTCCCACAGTGCAGGGCTGTGCAGGCACTCCTGCCCTTGGGCTGGGGGGAGCAGCAGGGCCTGGCATTTGTTCTCCTCTATGCAGCTCTTGGGCACTGAAGGAGCTGTGGATGGGAACACTACAGGAGTAAGCTGGGAGATGCTCCAGGAGCAGCCAGACAGGGAAACACAGCTCCCCAACCGGGCAGAGGTGTCCCTATGTTTGGGGGCGGTGTTGGGCAGAGCTGCTGAAGAAGAGAGGAGAGGTAGCTGGGGGCTTATCCAGCTCTCTCCCTGTCCCTTCCCACTCGACAAGACAAAGGGAGCCCAAGTGACCTAGATGCCAAGCATCTAACCCCTGTAGAAGGAAGTGAGCTGCTGCCATGCAGTGTCTCTGCTCTGGGCTCTGTCCCTGACCTCTGCTCCCCCAGCCAAGCAGCAGAGGCATCCCTGCTCCCCTTCTTCCACTCCTTGTCTTTTACCCAGTGGAGAACATTGAGTGCCAGGAGTCTGGAGAGGCTGGTTGAGGACCTGGCAGATGTGAGAATGACTGCCCTGTGGCTGGGCTGGGGTGCCAGGGATGTGTCGTTAGTGGAGTGAACTTGTGCAGAAGGGAGGAAAGGTCTGTGGTGACTCTCAGCATGCAGAGGGTTTGGGGAACAACCAGGAACACCAGCACGCCTTTGCCACTGGCACTGGGAGAAATGCTGTTCTGCAGGGCAGAGAGTCCAGGAGGGCAGAGGGTCCTTGCTCTGTCACACTCAGGCTGCTGGGGCTTGATGGCAGCTCCCTGGTGCCCTTTCATATGCAGGGCTGCTCTGTGAGCAGAGTCTGGTTCTTGCAGGCTGATCCCAAGCGAGGGCCTCCAATGAACCTGTCTGGCAATGGAGGACCACTCTGCTGCTCACCAGGTGAGTTTTGGAAGGACAGACAAGCTTGTGCTCTGGCTGAGCTGTGCATTCTTGTTCTGTGAGTGTCACTATGGCAGGTGTGGGACCCTAAGGGAGGACATCATCTGGATGAGCAAGGACGTCCGTTGTATGGTAATCACTGGATACAGTTCTGGGGGGACAGAGCTGCCACTGATGCCCAGGGCTTGGAGGAGGGCAGGACAACGGCTGGGACAGGCTGTCCTAGGGACACGCCAGCTTTCAGGAGTCTCTGAGCCAAAGCCACAGCTCCAGCTGCCAGCTCCCTGCCTGTTCTATCACATTGCTCAGCACAGCGATGTCCACTGATGGGCTTTTGGACATACTCTGATCCAACTCCCCTCCTTGAGCAGGCTCATCCAGAACAAGCTGCCCATGTCCTGGTAGCTACAGGAGTCCAAAAGGGATTTCTTTCAAAACAGTACATTTATCTTCCTCCATCTTTCATATTTACCAGTGAGCGGAAGTTGGGTGGTTGCTTTAGTGCCACATCAGTGTAGTAACAACTGGAGTGTAAAAGAGCCAAAGGAGACTTTTGCAAAGGTCTCTGAGTTCCTGCATTTTTTGTGAAAAGGGCAGGTTTTTAACTATCACTTCTCCTTCAGTCATGACATTGCTCAGAATCAGCAATTAGCAGTCACTCAAAATTGAAAGCTGTTCTTTCTCTTGGACCTGCCTTAATTCCAGCATCTTGGGGATTCAAAGCTGGCACAGCAGGCCTGCCAGAGACATGCCCACAGCTTGGCTATGACCATAGTGATGTCCAGGGAAAGCAGCTTGTGTTCCTGACCAGGCCCTTGAAGGGAGAAAAGAGCAGCAATGCAGACACAGCATTTGCTCCCAGCCCAAGGCAGCAGCTGCTCAAACCAGCCCACGGTGACTGTCTGTGCCGTTGGGCATGCCGGGGTTGTCAGCACACACAGGATTCTGAATTACCTCCATGAAACACAGCTGTGAGAAACCTCAGCCCACGAGGACCCAGGAGCTGGTCATAGAATTCACTGACCCAGCACATGGAAAGCTTTCAGCAACTGTGCCTATTCTGGAATAGACTGTGCCATGTGCATCCATTTCTCTTTAAAATGGTTCTCCTAGAAAAAGAGGGTTTCTCCTGAAAAATACTTTTCCTGGGGAAGAGGAACCAGGGAGTGCTGGAGAGGGAGGAAAATTTCACATTGTACAGGGAACCAGTACAACAAGTTTTTTTCTTGTTCGTTTGTTTGTTTAGTTTGGTGGTGTTAGTGGTGGTATTTAATTAAAGAAGAAGATGCAGGGAGGGCCATGATGTTTGTTACAAATCCTCACCAGGCTGTACAAAGTCACCAGGCCATGGGTCAGGAACTCTTTCTCTTTACTGTGTAGTCATTCTACTCCAACAGCCATCCCACTACTGAGATTCAAAAGATGTTGACTAACAAGCCTTTAAATTTGTGCAATAGACTTCCACACTGGGTGGCTAACAAGCCTTTAATTTTGTACTGTATGCTTCCATAAACTTTCAAATCCTTAAAAGAAACTTCTCAAAGGTGCTGGCTCAAAAGTCACAACATACTTCCACAAGCTCCCTACTCCCTCAGCAAACATGGAATATGTATGGAGTATGGAATAGAAAATGACAGCCATGCTTTTGCCCAAGCAAAGAAAGGGAGAAGAGAATAAAGGTAGAGAAGAGAAAACAGAGAATATCATCAGTTCATGTACATGGTCCAGAGCTGGGGCAAACAGTGAGACTGAAAGAGAAAGTGGGAAAAAAAAGAATGAGGGGCTCTGACCCACTTCCTTTCATAGTTAACCTGGTGCAGGTCTCTTAACTAAAACAGATTTTTCTCACCCTTTTGTTCACACATGCACAGCCAGCTCTTGGAATGCTCCACCAGGGTGAGCCCAGGGTGAGACCTGAGCACAAGTCTCCAGGCAGAGCAGGAAGCTGGCTCAGTTCAGCACTACCTCACCTCCACAGGACCCTCTCTTCTAATCACAGCTTTCCTGCCACAACAGTCAGAATGTTGCATTATGCCTGGTGCTTAATATTTCCTGGTGTTTCCACAACTGGAAACAAACTGAAGTGCATACGAGTGCTGTAACATACAATCCAGGGCAGAAGGATTTCAACATGATCTGTATGCTTCTATTCCTTTGAGCTCAGATTACTTACTGGAAATAAATGCTAAGTGGACTGAATTAATCCTGTGCTCCTGTCTTTTCATTCCACCTCTTCTTGTACTCTACTGGATAGCCTAATAAATGTGCACAACCCTGGACTGGGAACTACATCCTCAAATCTGCCCTCTTCACCACATTCTTTTGGACTCTCATACTCTGCCACAGTTTCATGTGCTACTGAAAATGTCTGTTATTGCAGATTATTGTATGCTGGCCACAGGAAATGTTCTAAAAATCTCTACAGTCAGTTTCTTATATGGGCTTTTTTCCTGCTCACACAGATCAATCAGTTTTCCATCAAATGAAGTTGCTGCTGTGGGACTTCTAAAGGTTTCAGTTCTCAGTATTTTCCTCTGGGATTCAATCAATTTGGACCTAATGCTTAGGCTCATTTCAATGATTAGTAAGTCTTCTATTGAGTGTAACTGGGTAAACCCTGGGCACAGTTCAGATTTTCAACTAATGTACAGAATAATTTGTTACAGATAATGTTGCAGAACAATTTAATTGATTCCTTTATGCTGACCATATTGCTGAGATAGACCATGTCTTCTCAAATTTACCCTTTATTTTGGAAATTATATTGGCACCTCATTGACCTCCATCTTAACAAGGAAATTAAAGCTGGCCCCAGTGATAAGTCAGGCTGACATGACTGGAGCCTTTGCTCTTTGATCTTTTCTGAGAATTAGATAAAAAATGTATGGTGACACAGTGTAGCCTTCTTCCATGCTCCCCTTTCATATTTCTGTGTGATATTGCCTGCAGTGCAATCAGCTACTCTAATCTTTTCAGGCTCTTCATTCTCTACTATATTTGTGCCCTCTCCCAGAAACAGTTGATCAGGAGAAGGTATTATGTGTCTAACTTCAGCACATGGGAATTTGTTTTTGGTCCATGTCACTGATGCAGGTGCTGTACAGACCCAAATGGCTCTGCCACCTGTAAGGGAGATGTTCCCTTGGGTACAATATGGAAAAAGCCCTGAGGTGCCTGGACACAAGACATGGGAGGGTGATCTGTGCCTGCATTTGGGTGGTGATGCTGCCTAAGGCACATGTGGCACATGTGAAATAATGTGCATGTGCTTGATGAGCAAAAATAAAATAAGTAGGGTTCTGAGACTAGTGGCAGCTACCAGACTGTTATTTACTAGGCCCAAGAAAATCAGGTAGTGCATCAAAGCATGCAGATGTGTACTTTTCCCGCTGTATTATTCCCACAAACCACAAGAAAGTTGGAGCTGAAAACTGAAATGAAGAGGTATCGTTATTAATCGTCTTTAAATGGCACAGGAACAGCTGTTAATACTTTAAAAGATAAAATGTGAAAATGTGAAAATGGACCCATTAATGCATGAAGAGAGGCAAAGAAATCAATGAGGGATCTCCAGTGGCTGAGTTGCTGGCCTGCTTTTTCATCTCCTTTTTTAAATTGGTCTTTAACCAATTGAGAGAGCGGCACGGACAATTGGAAAGGAATAGAAGCCTGGCCAATACAGCTGCTAATGAAGGCCAGGTAAGGAAATACTTTGTTCAACTCTGTGATAGGTTGGGATCAGCAGATCTGGACAATATGCTTCCCAGGTTTTTAATTTAGCTAATGAATTGACTCTGTCGCTGGCAATTAATTTTGAAAAGTGGAGGAAAACTAAGGTAGTCTCAAAGGATGCAGGGGGGATTAAATACAGTGCTAACCTTTTCTGTGGAGGGGAAAAGTCACATTGGTAGGTCTGCATTTCAGCATCAGCAAAAATGTGAAAGAGAACAAGTCAGACAGGGGACTTCTGTGGAAGCACAGTGGGGTGTGAGAGATGAGAGTGTGACACTCAGAGAGGGCACATTCTTCTGATAAAAGACTCACAAACCTCAAGCTTTAAGATATTCATGCCAGGAAAAATATATTACCTCTTTGGGATCTAATTTCTACTGTTTAGATGTTGGAAGAGATAGTAAATTTCACATATCCACATTCTAGCAAACCTTTTCCAGAACTTCCTTGGAAATATTACTGGGGTAATAGACCCGAGAAATACCATGCAGCCTCAAAATCAGTCAGAAGACTCTTGGAAATGGAGTACTGTCTGTGAAAGATGGGTTTATAATAGACTGAGCAAGCATCAGAAATTGCTTTGCTCTAGCAATTCTGCTTGTATTTAGTTGAGAATATAAACAGTCAACACTTAGACACCACTGCTTTGGGAAGGCTTCACCACAGCCAGATGTGGAGATCCTGATTTGGACAGGCATATTGGAGTGTCACCAAAGCAAAAGGAGAAAAATGTTGTTGAGGAACAAAGCCAAGCTATCTACAAGGAGTTCGTGTGTAGGAGCAATGTTTTTCAGCTAGATTTTGGGAAGAAATAGTGACCACTGAATATTATCACTCCTGGTGGTGTAGAGGGAAATGCCATTTATGTTTTCCCTCTTCCACTGAATTCCCTCTACAAGTCATCTGTTATCTGTACCCCAGGTGTGATGTTAGATCCAAGGTGCAGTGGCAAGGCCTCAAGGCAAAGTGTTTGTATGCAACAATTTCAAAGAGAGACCTGAGAATAGGGACTATTTCTAGATAAAATTTTCAGTGTCAGCTGAATATGTCAGCTTGGAAGGAAGATTACACAGGGAGCTGGCAATAGGACTGGTGATGCACATTTTGTTCAGGACTACAAATTTTCAGGAGAAGCAGCCTTAGTCCACCCATGCAGTGCAGTCTTGCTTCCTAAGCCTGCTGAGCTAAACTGCCTGACAGACACATTAGACCACCAGGATCCAGCTGCCAGCCCAGCCTGTACTTTGTAGATCTTCTCTCACTAGGGTTAGGCTGAACAACTGCTGGTCAATTAGCATCCAATCCATGGAAGGCAGGGGCTGAATTCCTTACTCTCTCCTTGCTGCTCACAGTCCAGAGCTTGTAACTGAGAGGACAGGCCTGAAAGCCTGTAAATATCCACTGTACTGACTTCAATGAAGCTACTTTGGATTTACACTAATGAGGCAGAAAGTAGATTGTGGCTCTTGTTCATCACTTTGTAATCACTCTGGCTCCCTGAGACAAAGGCAGTGAATCAACAATGCTCATTATTTCATTTACTGCTTTGCTTAGGCCACCTGCCCTTTCTTTAGCTATCGAGTGTTTCTAAAGTAGCCTTCCATTTGCCAAGATAAAGCATAATAGCCTCTTTTATTACCTTGGATTTTTGTCTTCCTCGTAGTGTCAATTAGTGTTTGCATTTTAACAGAGATCCTGCCTGAAAGCATTCTATCCTCTAATGTCACAATTAGCGTTTCTTTCTGTTGGACCAATTATAGGTGATAATGTTACAATTTGACAGTGTTTGTGTTCTAATTAAGTGCCTGATTGCAAATTTAGTTCTCAATTCAAGTCAAGTTGCTTCTTTTTCATAGGTTATTCCCTAGCCACAGCTATCTACAGATCCCTGGAATTATGCAAGGAAAATAAAAATAGATGAGTTACCACTTGTATGAAATATTTTCTCACTTTCATCCAGATTCATCTTTCCTCTTTTGTTATTGAGTAGCCTGAACAATTTTTCTTATTTGGTGAGAATCTTTATCAAGGACAGAGCATGCCACAGATAAAAGCAGAATGGAGCTTCTGAATGACAAGTTTAATCCATCACTTAAAGCTCCTGCTTTCAAGTGTCAGCCATGAACCACTGATTGTTAATATCACCTAGCACCAGGGTGCATCAGTACAACTGTTTTGCCCATTAAGAAAAACAAACAAATCAACGCTGAGTGTCAGGTTATAAAATGGGAAACCCCATCCTATAAAGCAGGTTTGGGGACAAAAATGGAGCAAGATTAATTGCTCCAAAAAGCAATGGGGGAAATTGGTCCATTCTCATTAAAAATGGCCATTCTCATTAATATATATATATATGATTCCATCTCATATTTAGCACTATGTAGAATGGCATGGGGACATTTGAGAGCATTACCTGCCCCATAATTCTGTTTGCCTCACCTTGCATAAATGAAGGAATCTACTCCTAAATCTGCACCAGTTTGCAAGCCTTTGGGCACTGGTGTGCACAAGAGAGCTTATAAAGTTCATGTGTAAGAAGAGAGCATGTTGGAAGCTGGGAAACAGCACATTTGTGCAGAGTGTGTTGTGATTTTCATACGTTGTAGGATCCAACACATCACCAATGGAGTGTGATTTTTTGCCTGACCACCTGAATGAGCAATACACAGGCACAAATACAATCTTGCCTTGCTTCAGTACCCTCAAGTGAATTGTGCTCACAAGAGGGAAAAGGCCAATTTTATGGCATTTGAAGTGATGGTTGAAATTTTAAAAGCAGTCAAGCAATCTAAAACATTCCTGTTTCACAGAAAGGAAAGGATCTTGCAGTGGAATTCTGTATGTGGGAAGAAGTTTCTCTGAGAGGATACGGCTGATCACGTTAATTCAAAAGAGCTATATTGTGAAATGAAAAATATTCCAGCATCATATAATGTCCCAGGGTGGAGCCTGGTCCTGTACTGACTGACACAAACCAGAGTTCATGGAAACAGAGCCTCACTGAAAAGCTCTTGGTGGGGCTTTGCTTTTACACTGCCAAGAGCTCTTGCTGCCCAGGTACTCATGAGGCAGCTCCCAGCTGGGTCTTGCCATCTCCCAGAGACATTTATCTGAACAGAGTGCAGAACAAATGAAGTTTTGGATGCAGGATCCCTGTCTCTGGACCTTGCAGAGGAAGAGCAACCTGTAGCTCATCTTCCATGAGTTACCAGATCTGGGACTAAATTTATTTATAGCTTAGGGCATTTTCCCTGTAGGTGCTCTTTATAATACATTTCTTTAGGGTTTTAGTTGAACATATGGCTAAAACAGACATGCTTATGGGAAGATTTAGAAGCACTATCTCCTTTTACTTTCAGTGCAAGGAAATAATAAAATCCTGTGCACATTTCTCTGTGTCCCTAGCCTTACTGCTCTCATAAGGTATTTGATATGCTCAGGAGTCTTTTGAGGTCATGGCTTTTCCTCTGAAACACAGGACCTGCCTCCCTTGTGTAGCTATATCCCTTCTTCCTTAGCCAGTCCTCCTCTCAAGAAGGACATGATGCCTTCCTTCTTCCTGTCTTGATTTCATATGCCTGAAATTCTTCTGTATTTTGTACTGGTAATTGTGCTTTGTGGCTTTCAAGGCTTCTACTGACTTTGAACCACCCGTCTGGGATTGTGAACAGTCAGCTCTGCGTCCACGCTACATTGGAATGCATTTCACATAAATCCCAGGTATTTGTGCTTTTGCTGTTTCAGAGCATCAGCCAGACCACTTTCTTAATACACAGACATGCTCCCCCCCAAAACTGCTGTGAATAAAGGCTTTCTGCTTTCTAGGCTCATGGCTTGACACCTCAGTGGGGTTTGAAACAATTTTTTAATTCCTTATAGGCAGTAGGGCTCCTGTATCTCATTCTCTGGAAACAGAGTAAGTTCACTGGAGGTCTTTGGATTATTAAGTTAGGAACACAGGTCACATCTTAACTTATTGCAAATGGAGTGAAAAAGACCTTTTTCTGAGAGATGACCCTAAATTCAGCTGGTGTACACAACTGACCATTTCATTTGATGTTTGTTGTGTTATCACAGAAGCATGATTTTTCCCATTTCAAAGCAAAAAGTACTCACAGTTATTTACCTTCTGTCTGTGAGGCTAATTTAATGCTGAGTTGAACATTGTGAGAGAAATAATGAACAGTAAGTGCATATGCAAGAAACTTAAGGGAGTGGACTTCTCAGTCTACTGATAAGGTGGCATTTAGGGCTGACAGCAGAATGAGCAAAGTGCTTAAAAAATTAAGATGAACCCACTGCACTTAGGAGTTGCTTTTCCTCATTAAATTTCAAATGTACTCCTTCCCCAAAGCTCAGTAACTTCCCCAGAGGGGGTGACTGTAGGGTCTCCCTCAGCTGTTGGTAGGGAGCAAGGCATGGTAGTGTAAAGAATTCTTGACGAATAAGCAGCAATATTGTCTTTCTGTGTGACATACCTGTCAAATTTCAATTTGCCTTTGCTCTAAATTTTTTAGGTTGGATAAAAAGGGCAGTAATTCTCAACTGCAGAAGACTTTCTTTCATGTCTGAAAAATGTAATGCTCTTGCAGGCACATTTGGAACATGTCTGTGGGACCCAGTAGCAACTGCAGTGCCTAACTTCAAATGGGAAAATGTTGGCTGGAGGCCCAATTTTTGTACGCAATGAACAAATATCTTTGCCATTAGCTTCAGTGAGATTGTTGCTCAGCATCTGTGAGGTGGTACTCTACACTCCCAGATATTGCTGATGTCACTTTAGACACCCTGCCAAACACAGGAGGGTTTTTATTAAAAAACCCCAAAATTATGGAATGACCTCAGAGTAAATATAGTATTTAACTTCACTGTTAATTCAGAAAAAATCAAAATTCTGTATATTGCAGAGTGTAATGGAAACTGTCCTCAGGAGTCCTCTTCACATGCCTGCCAATTTTAATGAAGCAGTTGGTTTCAGATAGAGATATATTACCTCCCAGGGGTGATGATAGGTTGAAGAGATCTGTTTCACTGCTTCTCTTGGTGCAGCATGGCCATGAAACCCCACTGTGCTGGTATTGTTTCACAGGTGCTTTGACATATGTACAGGAAGAGCTGTGCTAGCAGGGTCACAGATCTCTGAGACAAAGCTGAGGAAGTTCAGCAGCTCTCAGGCTGGAAGCACTGGTGATTCTGGGAACTGAAGGAAGACCATGTGGCTCTGGAATAATATATGATAAAAGAACACTACCCTCATCCTTAGATTACTAATCCTGTCTTCTTGGCTAAAGTTTCTTCTGCTTGAGTGTCTACAAAAAATGAAATTAATTTGCCTGTGTACCACGTGAACCAAGGTTTACTGAAGATTGGGAAGTCCTCAGATACACCTGCCAGGCACTGTTATTTGTTTGAAGCAGTGTTTTGTTAATATCTTGAAGGTCTTGGCTTATAAAACCCTCTAAAATCATTCATTGAGACAGGCAGACGTATTTGTAATTGCTTCTGGTTTTCAAATAGACACAGATGCTAGAAGTTGAAAAACTGTGCATCCTTCCTCTGCAGTAATTCCTAGGAATTCAGTGATGCCCTCTCTTCCTATGGCAAACAAATAAAACATAAAACAAATGCCAAATCTACAGATCTTTCAGGTAATGGAGAAAAAGCCCATTTAACAGAGAACTGAGTCTTTTCAAGAAAGTACTGCAGCTTTGTATGATGATAGTCTTAGTGATTAAAGAGGGTGTTTTATAAAAGCTGCATAATCAGGCTGATATTCTGTCTGAAATGACCCTTTTAGTCATCTTTCTCTTCTATGAGAGGCTTTAATACTAAATAAGCATAAACAAGCTAGGGTAAACCTTGAATTTACTGTTATTAATAGCTTTCAGTCTGCTGCAATATCATCTCATGTCTCTCCAAGCAATTAAAGTTGTTTCTTGCTTTTAAAGGAGCTTTAATGGGTGTAGCCAATGGACCATCTATTATCATGAATGAATTCAGTTACTATCTTAGTCACGATCAATATTTGCTTATACCAAGGTAGGAAAAATACTGAAAGCTTAGAGAATGGTTAAATGGCTGCTGATTTTAGGACAGCAAGAAAACCTGAGAGCATTGAGAAATGTACCCGTAAATAAGTGCAGTTTGTCTTGATATTTCTGTAGTCATCCAGGAAATAAGTGCTGATGATCATCTTTTCTGACACTGGTACTGCAAATTTGCATCAAGGAGATAAAGAATTACTAAATCTCTCAGTGGGGAAAGGTTAAAAATTAACTTGTTGTTTCCCTGATATGATGAAGAATGTGTTCTAAGAAGCAAATTCACTACAAAATGCTCTGCAAATAAGCCAAGCAGACAAACATTCATGTTCATACACGGACTAACCTAAGTGGGAAAGCCACTGGTAAAGTGTGTCTCTGGGCTGAGGCCAACCACCTCTGTAAGAACTTAGCAGAACAATATTGTGCCACATCAGGGTAGCTTTGCTTCCCCTGCAGAGCACAGGCAGTATGCTGGGGCCAGAAGGATCAATAATCTCAGAAGGGGCTGAGGAGAAAATTTCAGCAGAACCACGTCAACAGCCTCCCACAGGAGTCAGCTTCATCATCCCATCTGATGACTTAATCACTCCAGAGGGGAACTATTTGGAGATTCCAGCATTAGGAGTCCAAAGTTTCTGAGCCCCATGTTATTTTTTCTCTGATTGAGTCACTTAACATTTCTGCTTCGGTTTCCAGTTTTAAAAATTGGCTTCATGATCTGGGAATTGAAAGGCAGTTAGGAAGAAAGAAACTTGAAAGAGTAGGAGAAGCTATCAAAAGAAGTTCCAGGCTTTAGGACATCCCTTCCTCTTCCTCTTCCTCTTCCTCTTCCTCTTCCTCTTCCTCTTCCTCTTCCTCTTCCTCTTCCTCTTCCTCTTCCTCTCATTTTTTTCCTTTCCCTGGTAAACCTATCTTCAGGGCAGTCAGAATGTTATTTTGTCCTGGAAGATCCTCAATGGGAGAGCCTGAAAACCTCCACTTTTTTCCAGGTTTTACTGTCTTAGATTATTAAGGTTGCCTTTGCTCCAGCAAAGCCATGAAAGGCTGACCTATATTTCAAAACAGGTTAGGATACAATTAATTTCTTTGGGCCCTGCTTGGAAGATGTCCCAGAGTATCCACAGAGCCTGCCAAGCAAGCCATCAACAAAAGATTACAGATTCCTGATGAAGAAGTTTGTTTATGGTCTATTCCCTACATTGTGATAGAATCATTCTGGCCAGGTGAAAGAAAGGCAAGAGCTTCCAATTAATCATTTACACTTCACAAATGAATCGTTAAAGTAACAATGGGTTAGTCATTTATTCTTACTGAATCTTAATTACCTATCTTGAAAATGAGCTGAGATCACCGTTGTACAGGGCATACTGTTGAGATACTGTTGCAAGTACTAAATTGTATCCTACTTTGCAAAGATGTGAAAGGTTTAGCTGGATTCAAAGGGTGATAAAAACTGATTTCAGAAAAATGCATCCAGGTCTATTAAAAAGAAAGTTGTGGCTTCCCCAAAACCCTTCAGATATCAGCTTTGGGCACAGATAAGTATGATCCCAGGAGATTGTTCTGCAGGTCCTCTGAGACTGACTGACAGCCCTGAGGATAAAGAGCCCTGGCCAAACCAAAACATCAAAAGGTGGTTTGATTTATTCAGACCTGAAACAAACAGGTAAACAAAGGAGAGCAGTTTTCCAGTATAAAATACTCCCTTATTCCCCTCTTCCATTTCCTCTCATCAATCATTTCAACCAAATAAAATGTCACGTTGTTTTTAGGTTGGTTTTCTTTGTTCTTCTACTTCAAATCATAAGTGTAAATATTTTAGTGAAACATTCTCCTTGGGGAAACAGCAAACAAACAATTTCAGCCTTCAGTCAGAAATGTCTGCTGCTAACAAATCACTTATTAACACCAGTTCAGAATCAGATTTTGACTGACCTAAATCTGCATTTTTCAAGAAGTACAATATTCAAACAGAAAAGTGTCCAACTCTGAACTGGCAGCTGCTCTCCAGCCTCTTGAAGAATGAGATCTGTTTCCTCTTTTCCAAGCACTTAGCATGAAGAAGTCCAATTCTATGTCATCTGTGCATCAAACTTGAGTACAACCATTGTGGAAGAGTCTATTTTCACAGGTCAGTGCAAAGTCTGGCCATGCAGAATGCTCAAACATTTTGTTAGAAGTGCTGGGAACTTCTTGGACATTTCTTAACCACGTTCAGTATTCAGCTTAGCTCTCCTGAATGCTTGGATAGGCATCCAAGCAAAAAAACAAGAAAACCCAGTTGAAACAAGAAATAATTTTTTTTAATCACATGTTGAACTGCACCATTTCAGTGCAACCCTCCCTGATTGCTTTATAATATTAACAACAACAAAAACCAACCAAAAACACCCAAGCAACAACAGCAACAGAAGGAAACCTGCTCTCCTACACAGTTATTTCTCTTACTATCCCAAACAAATGATCACACACTTTGCTAACACATTTGCTTCTTTTAAAGTAACCTAAGCTTCTGTTGCATTCTGCATTTGCTTTTCTCCGGCTCTAATTCAGAGAGGTGCAGAGTAAGCTCAGCTGCCTACTGTAGCTGAGACAATGCCCTTGGAGATTAGAGCTTCTGGGACTGTTTTATTTCCATTCACTTCAGACTTAAAAGTCTTTGTTTTTCATCTTTCTCTAAAGTTACTTTAATTAAAACGAAACAAGTCAGAAAATCCCACATTTCTCCAAAGCAAGGTCCAAAATAGCCTTGTCTCTTTGTGTTTGCTTACTAGGTCCTCCTAGGAGTTAGGCTTCCAATTTAAGAGCACGTTGTATTCATGTGAATGGAGAATGGAAATTTCCACTCTGAGAATTTTCATCAGAATGTTTCTGCTGGGAGCTGTTCTGCATAAAAGAACAAATTTGCCATGGAAGAAAGTGCAACTTTCATCTTCCTCATACACATATCCTTTGACATCCAAGCAAATCATGCCGAAATAATACGTTGCCAACATTGAAAAGCTGTGTTTCTCTCCCAGTGCCACATGAGAGGGAGCTGGGAGTGAGGCACAGTGGTGAAATCCAGTCTGAATCTCAGGTGCATCAGGCCAGGCTTTGTTGGTGGAAACAGGGAAACACCACCCACCACGAGGTGCTGGTAAGGCCTTGAGTCTGATACCGGTTCCTGCCACCTCTGTTCCAAGCAGAGAAACTGAAAGGGTGAAGAGAAAGAGTCCTTTCCTCAGCAACAGAAGATCTATCTTGCAAAAAGAGGAAAAAGAACTTGATTTGTTTGGGCTAGTGAAACAAGACCGGAGATGGAAGAAAATGACTCTGTATAGATATATCAAGGAGTAAATACTGGGGAGGGAGGAGGATTATTTAACCTAAAGGATAATGCTGAAACAAGATCAAATGGATACAAATTGGTCATGAATAAATTTAGACTGGAAATTAAGGAAGGTTTCCAACCATCAGAAGAATGACATTCTGGAATAGTCTTTCAAATAGAGTAGTGATGGGCAGAAACTTCAATTTAAACTTGTGATATGAGTCCTTGAAACACCATGTGGGTTGGAAAAAAGAAAGGTGTTGCTACATTATATGTTTACATAAAATTTATTCCATGCTCTGGAGCTTCTACTGATTACCTACCAGGGTCAGAAAGAATTTTTTCCACTCCATACATAATTTTGATTCTAAGGCTGTACTGGTTTTGGCTGGGATAGAGTTAATTTTCTGCTTCAGAGCTTATGAGTGCTGTTTTGGATTTAGAATGAGGATATTGTTGATAACACACTGATGTTTTAGTTGTTGCTGGGAAGGCTTACTCTAAAAATCAAGAACTTCACAGTTTCTCATGCTCTGCCAGTGAGGAGAACAAGAAGCTGGGAGGGAGAACAGCCAGGACAGCTGACAAAAACTGGCCACAGGGATATACCATAACACTGAATGTCATGCTCAGTGTATAAACTGGGGAAAGTTGGCCAGGAGGGACCAATTGCTGCCAGGGGATGAGCTGGGCATCGGTCATGATGTGATGAGCAATTGTGTTGTGAATCACTTGTTTCTCCTGGGTTTTATCTCTCTCTACTTCTCCTTTCCATTATTATTATTACTATTGTTGTTGTTATTGTTGGTGGTATTATTATAATTATTATTACAATTTTTTATTATTATGGTTTTTATTATGTTTTATTATTATTGAGATTTTTGTTTCAATTATTAAACTGCTCCTAACTCACAAGGTTTACATACTGATTTCCAATTCCCCACCCTGTGGGGGTCAGGTGGAGTGAGTGAGCAGCTGTGTGTTGCTCAGCTCCCTGCCAGAGTTAAACCATGATATGAGCTTTTTCTCCTTCTTTGCCCTGAAGTATCAGGAGGAAGTGGAGGTAGATGCACAAACATTCTTCAAAGTATTAAAAGCTTCCAGGTGGCTTTGATGTTATAATTGTCCACATACCTGGCTTTCTACTGATCTAATGTCAATGGGTAATTTTCTCCTAGTTCAATTTTTACTTAGGAGCATAGGCTTGTGCACCACCTAAGACCACCTGAGAATTTAATCTAACATATCCTGAATATTATTATATGCACAATATTATTGACAAAGTCAATCTATTGCTTCCTGCTTGTCCTAGATGACAGCTGCAGCTGAAAAACTTTGACAACAGTCTAAGACTCCTAATAGGGCATGAAATGTGTTCTGTGTCAGGCAAGGGCTAGCGGAGTAAGACCAAGCAGTCATTTCACAGTGCTCAGGCTGACTAATTGGGATACTGGTCCTCCTGTGAGTGTTGACACTTGGAAACACAAAGGGTGATAAAGTGATGTTGCTGTTGCTACAAGAATGCCTCTTGCCCAGCATTTGTTTCATCCTCTTTGTCTTATGGCCAAAGAGCAACAAATCACATTGTGTGATGCTGTTTCCTGTTCCTTGCATCCAAACCTGAATCAAAATCCTGAGGGGTTTTAGCACGGTGAGACACAGAAAGAATCAGTATTTTGTCAAGGCAGTAACCATTCTGTATCATCACTAATCAACCAGACACTTCCTCTCCAAGATCAGCTGTGAAGTATGAAGTGCAAAGGAGGCCCACATCCATACCGTAGGGTCAGTTTTCCACAGCATTTTCCTTTCCATACTTGCCAGCATTTTGAAAGGCTGCCAGACTCTTTTCCAACCCAATACCATCATGCTGAAGCTTCATGCAAGGCAGAGTTTTAAAATCAGCCTAGACAGAGCTAAGTCCTACCTCTCCCTCTGAAAAAACTCTTGGTCTTTCAGCCCATTCTGGAAACTACTGCCAGCCTCTCCTTCCGTCTTACCTGACCTAGGTCAGGATCTAGCATGAAAGACCATTTCCATCCTACAACCTGTCTGTGGCCTCCTACAGCTTGTCATTGGTCATTTATCTTCCTGACCTGCTCATTATACTGCATACTCTGGTGCAGTATCTCTGTAGCCCATGAAGCCCATGAAAGTTGGAGTTGATGTTAGCATTTACAATTGGGAATGCTCTAAATAAAATCTTTACTCTTTCCTCTCTGTATCCAAGGAGAAAGTCCACTTGGTCTGCAGATAGCCTTGATCCTGAAGATTCTCCTATCCCCATTGTCTTCACTACAGGCACATACCTTAGTAAGTAAAGGTTAAAGGATTAAGTCTTTGAACTCGGTTCATCATGAAAAGTCCATCTCTCAAACACTTTACAGAAACCAGTAATGTAGCTTCTGAAATAAATAACAGCAGGAAGACAGAAGTAAGGGAGAAGGGAGGAGTTTTCAGCTGAAGCTTGGAATGAGATGAAAAGCACCAAAGCTGAATAACAGTGACAAGCCTGTTCCAGATGACAGGAGGAATAGAGGAGAAGTTGCTTATCCCACCTCTGGTCCAATTGCATGAAAGGGCAGAGAAAAGCAAAACTTGATGAACCTAAATGGCATTATATATAGAAAAAAAAAGGCTTCTCTGCACTGGATGCAGTGAATCTGTAGAATATGCTACAAAGAAAGTCAAAGAGCTAAATAATAAGGGTGGATTTTTATAAGAGTTTGGTCAATATGGGATTATTAATAACATGCAGAGCAGTGTCAGGTAACTTAGAGGTGATCAGACTTCAAAGCTTCCTAGGATATGCCACCAAGACAAGATAACCTTGGGATGTAAATGCTCAAACAAAATCCTACCACTAACTGGGAGCATTACTGGGGTGTATTCCCACCTGCAAGAACGGGATAGTGATCCCTGCTGAAGAACAGACACTTGCCAAACTGACCACTGCTTATGCTGTTTCTCTGTGACCTTGGTGCTATTTATACTTGTCAATTATGCTGTTATTCTTCATCTGGGTATTCAAACCTGAGTATTTCTCCCTTTATATAGTCAAGGAAAGAGTCAAGTGTTGTGCCTCCCTATCCACACTCCTGCAGGATTACTAAAGGTCAAAGCTGGGATAACCAGAATTTACTTCATGCAGTTTTGCTATTATCTGAGCAGTTCAATTAAGATGAGGCTGAAAGGAAAGCAGCTGGGGCTTTAAAGGCTCTCATCTCCCAACAAGCCCATCTTCATGCCCCATATTTTTTATCTGCTTCCCTCCTGTTCTCAGAGAGCCCTGGGATTGCCCAAAATGTATTCAATATATTGAGACTTTCAGTTACTGCACAGACACATACACACACAAACACACTGCCTTTCCTCACAGGAATCTTTGTGATGTTTTATGTATTTAGCAGGCTGGAATAACCAGGAACAGCAAAAATTACAATAATTTCATTTGGAAATAAATAAGTATAATGGATAGGATAGGATAGGATAGGATAGGATAGGATAGGATAGGGAAATTCCTTCTCTCCCTTTTTAACCCAGTCATCGAAACCATTCTATGATATGATGTGACATGATATGATACAAATCATTAGTTACAAGGACATTCTCTGCTCTCACAGTCTCTGCTCACACCTTTTTATCTGCATTTGGCAACCCCCAAGACCTGATGCAAGGGAGTCCTGCCTCATTTCTGCAGGATTCCTGGCTGAATGCTCCTGACATGCACAGGCAGAGCTGGGCTCAGTAGGAATGGCAGCAGAACAGCCGCATGCCAGCTGGTGAGGGCACTGCAGCACTGGTGACCAGCTTGGAATAAAAGCACAGTAGTTAATGTATTTATTCAGGAACTGAGGGAAGAGGACCTGTTAGGAATGTACCTAGAAAGAAATTTGAGTTTGGGTAGTGGGCATGGAAAAATTACTCCTGCCTTTGCTGAAGCCATCTCCAGTGCTACAAAAAAAGTAAAACTCACATACCCTAAAAACAGAAAGAGAGAAACACCAGGAGGATGAGTGGAAGGCTGCTGGGTGAGTCAGAGGTCAACGGAGCAGGGAAACCAAAGCATACCCTGCTGGTATTGAGTGGGTGTGAGGACTGAGGGACACAAGTATTCTGCAAGCAGCTTTCATGACCAGCTGAAAGCACAGGTGAGAAACAGACTTCTCCTATTATGTGCTTATTTCAATTGCTACCTCTTTGCTTCCAGGACTGGCAGGGCTAAAAGCTACAAATCACATTCTGGCTTACTCTAACTGGGCTAAACTCTAAGGATTCTAACTCTTCACTTAAAAAGACAAAATCAATTACCAACAACCTTCTTCTGAGGACAAAAAGACCAACTTTCTAATAAGAGTCTAAGATGTCGCCATTCCATTGTAAGAGACACACCATCCCACTGTCCATTTAAATGTCTCCTTTAATAACCATATTTTTGTCTATGAACACTCATAGTACAATAGTTATTCCTACTGTCCAAAGTGCTGCCCCAAGGATTTTAATAGTTACACTAATTTTATTCCACACCACGAAGATGCCTTTTAAATGGGAAATGAGGAATTATACAGGCTGGATAGTATGCTCTACTGTAGTCTTCCCATTTGGCTTGGGAGCAAATATAGAACCAATTCCAGAACTTAGGTTTTAGAAGAGAGGGAAACTTTTATCTATTTGCCAATCTAGTTTGGTTCCCTTTACTAATTTGGCTTCTTTGCCCAAAAACAGGACCAAAATTCATCCATGGGAGAAAATTCCTCAATGCATACTAACAAAACAACTATAAAAAAGGGCCTTGTTTTATGACATGCTCCATTGGAATTGCAGCATTCTGCCTATGTGGGCATATTTTCTAACACATTATGCAGAAACAAGTCAGGGAAGATGCTGAGGATTGTAATTTTCTAATTTAATTCTGCCATTTCCAGTAATGGAAAGCCATACTATGGCTATTTATCTTCATAAGTGACAGATGCATTTCATTAAAGCTTCCTTAAATAATTTCTCATGGCACTTGAAGGAGGAAAATAAGGAGTGAAAAGATATCTGTTTTGTAAGCACACACGCATCGAGGTTTTGAGACATGATAAACACGCAAATGATCTACGACTATGTTAAAGAGGTCAAGTAAAAAGACATTTGTCTGGTGTTTTTTTGCAGTGTTGATGCCTGTTGAACTCATCATGAAGCAATCTGACATTGACTGTTGCTGGATGAAAATACTCAAATAATATCCCTGAACACGGATATAATGAGTGCCACTTGGGAGAATCCCAAAGCTCGGTGACAGGCAGATGCTTCCCTTCCAAATACTGCTGAAATGCTGCCACGTAGGAGCAGGAGGATGCAGCAGCTGCAGAGCAAGTGACTCTGCAGAATAATTTGGCCAAGTGAAGAACTTTCTATTGAGTTGAAACTGTGTTTAAATAAGCAATGTTCCAGGGCAGGTGAATATTCATCTAATTTTCTTACTGTGCCAGGCAACTGATAGTGGTGCAATAAAATCTCTTTTCAAGAAATCTGCATCATGTACTGATGCACCTTTAAGGGTGTTCAGTGTAAAGTTCTAGCCCAGGTCTTGGCCTATAGATTTTGCATGGAAGTAATGAAAGCATTGCAGAAAGAGAGTTGTAGGTGACATCACACACCATTTTTCTGTTGTCCTCATACTCCAAATAGCTCAGGGAAGCCTGAAGGCCTGCAGCAGTTCCTAGAGAATCATTAGGTCAAGGAAAATCACCAGTGCATCTGGATTTTCCTCACCTATTCAGTAAACCCATACGGAAGAGAATGGAATGGGGATGTTGAGAGGTAGCACTGTCACTATCTGCCACTCAGTTTCCCATTTAGAGAAACTTTTTAACTTAGGGGGTTGGCAAAGGGGACAGAGGGGCAAAGAGAGCCTTGCCCAAACTCCTGCCTCACAAGCTTATCATCCAGTCTAGCTACTGCTGCCCAGCAGGGCCAGCAAAAAGGTCAGTGGCTAGTAAGAAAGAATTCACCTCTAGATCAAGGAGGAGAGAATTTCCATACATTTGTGGTATGGATGGATAAGTTTTCATGGTCTGTAGTGATGCTGGTTTTACTCCAGGGTCCCCTTGTTAAGGCCCCAGAGCTTTCAAGCAAGCTGGAAGAGCCCCTCCAGCACCTGTTGCCGTCCCCTGGCACTCAGTAGAACCCTGTCTATTTGGCCTCATCACCTTTCCCTCACTTTACATTTGCTCTCAGCAAATAAACCCAAGGGAGTAAGACATTCAGGAAACACTGCCCTCTCTTTGGTTCATGAATCTTGCAGTCCTTTCTCACTCTTATTCCAAACTACTGAACATGCTCCATTTACTATTCTTTCCCAGTGGAGTTTGGTGGCAAAAGTGTCGTAATGAGTAGTAGAGCAATGTAAATCAGTATGGACTAGACAGGTGGTCTTTTTTCTACACTGACTGAAGAAAGGCTAACCTCTGATGAAAAACAGTAATCTTCTTAATGGGAACATTAGCAAATGAGCCAAAGGTTGCTTCTGCCAGCATGCTTAGAAGGTGTGGTTTCCATAGGTAGGGTGGTCTGGGTGCTTTTCATCCATATGGCAGATCCACCTTCCTTTCATCCTCCTCCACTGCTCCTGAAGTCAGTCTTTATTTCTGTACTATGGCAATGCTGTATGAGAAGGTGAGGCAGAACTCCTGCATGCCCCTTTCCTTGCTCTCTGAGTCACCATGGCTCTGGCTGGCCCTGGCTGCAGGTGGGTGAGAATACCTATTTTGGCAGAGAGGACCAGTGTAGAGGAAGTCACAAAGACTCAGCTCAGGGGAGCTTGGCTGGCCACAGAAGCTGATATCAGCTCATCAATAAGACCAAGCTTCAGAGGGGGCTGAGCTTTCTTACTCATGCTCTGGTGTTCAGAGCATGACTCAACTCGTTCTCAGCACATGGCACTTGAGGGCCACATGGAAAGTCTTTCATCTGCAGCATTTTGGCTGGGATATTCCTGCCACCATCTCTTCATTTCCCATTGTGTTTTCATCCAGGTGATTAGTTAGGACTGATGTTCAGTGCTGCTGTGGAATAGCTCAATGGTTACCAAAAAAACAGAAGTTCAAGGGGCAAAGTAAAAATTTCCCTTGCAGTTAATCACTGGCCCCACTGTGGAACTCATCAAACTTTGAGGAAGTAATTGAAGCTATTTGCACTTGTGGAAAATGAGAAAGACAAAAGTACAGGAAATTGCTTGTTGTTTTACTCTCAGTGTCACAGCTATGATTACTCTCTTTTGGATGAGATTCCCCTAGAAGAAGTGGCTTCCAGCTACAGGATAAAGAGACCAGTCGGAATTTGTTTCATTTGTTTGCTTTTAAAAATCCTTTTCATGCTTTCTCTGATCCTTAAAGACAATATTGGTACATGCAAGAAACACCCCCTGGAATGAGGTGCTGTTAGGAGGGCTCAGTAGAACACTCTGCTCTTCCAACTTCACCTGTCAGATATTTAAAAGTGAAGAGGGTTAACTGGAGCTCTTATTGGATCCAAGCCACTTGAGAAAGAACATTTTTGGTCAGAAATTGTGCTTACGCATAAAAAGGTAACTTTGTTATAGAATTGACAGCTGTGCACTCTGGCCGAGTGTTTGGAACAGTGACTTCAGTAAGGTTGACCATCAGATTAGGCATATGCAGAAAATAAAATAAACAGACTGTCCTGAGCATCAGGTCTCTGACCCTGAGGGGACAGACTGGTCCATCCTCCCAGGTGATGGATCCCCAAGGTGGTCTGTGATCCCTTTGAACACATTCACAGCCCATAGTTCCTGGAGCGCTCCTTAGAAATCACTGTAGCAACAGTCTCCTCCAAGACTAACTGGAAATTCCATAACTGGAAACCACAACAATGGAACTGTGAAGGGAGAGGGCTTTCTGAGAACTACTTCCATTTTACCAAGGCATGCCAAGAATTTAGCTTGACATCTCTACCTTGAATTCTATATAATTGCTGTGAATTTCCTCCCTCCTGAGATATAGGTTTATGCAGCAGCACTTAAAACTGTGACCTGAGGAAACTCAGAGTACTTCAGGAAACTCCATGTCCACGAAAACACCTCCTGCCAGCCCTTCTGAGGCCATGGCAGGGTCTGCCAACAATGAAATGCCTGGTAATACACTAGACCAGATCTGCATCTGGCATAAACCAGGGTGGTAACATGGTTTTCAGGCCATTTGTAAGTGGAAATCAACATGATTAGGAGCATCATTCACAAGGAGAGAGTCAAAGTTGTTTTCCTCTTTTTCTTACCTATTCCTTGGTTATGGTGTTATCACTGTCATGGACCCATGGCATTGCTCTGTCTCATTGCAAGGATACAGAGAACTCGGGTCAATTTGGTCACAATACACAGACTTGTGAATGTGTATTATAACAGCTGTCATTGTATCAGGTTAATACTGTTGGATAGAGTTTTTCTTTTCCAAAATTGAGTTTTTACATCTGCAGAAAAGCAAGGGAACAACCAACAAAGAAAATAAATGATCCTTTTTTGTTTTTTTGGTTGCATAATTTTAATGAGATTTAAATTCTTAATTCCACTGGACTTGGCCCTAAACAAGTGATGTACTCATCCAAATGCTTTGGGGATAAGAGCTATGTAGGAACTGAAATATTTAATCAGAAAATGAAATAAACCTTATAAGCATGTCCAAGGCATTTTACATTAAAGTGAATGACAGTGACAGAAGCACAAAAGTGGTCACTAGAAAATTAATCATAGAGTCATAGAATGGCCTGGAAGAGACCTTAAAGATCACCCAGTTCTAACTTCTCTGCCACAAGCATGGATGCAAACCACAAGACCAGGCTGCTAAAAGCCTCATTCAACCTGGCCTTGAACACTTCTAGGGATGGGGCATCTACAGCTTCTCTGAGAAACCTGAACCAATATCTCACCATGCTCACAGTAAACAATTTCTTCCTAATATCTAATCTAAATCTCTCCTCTTTTAGTTTAAAACTGTTCTCCCATGTCCTATAATTATCTGCCTATAAAAAAAGTTTCTCACTTTTTTTATAAGCCCCCTTTAAGCAAGGAAAGGCCACAATGAGGCTTCCCTGGAGCCTGGTCTTTTTCAAACTGAACAATGTCAACTCTCTCAACCTGTCTTCATAGAAGTTATCCAGCCCTCTGACCATATTCCTGGCCCTCCTCTGGACCCATTCCTGCAGGTTCACATCTTGCGTTGAGGATCTCAGGCCTTGATGCACACTCCTGGTGGGGTCACACAAGCAGAATCACCTTCCAGGGTGAGTTTGGCTTTCTGGATTGGGAGTACACACTGTTGACTCATGTCCAGCTTTTCATCCACAAGAGCCCCCAAGTCCTTCTCTGCAGGCAGCTCTCAAAGAGTTCCTCTCCCTGTCTGTTCTCATGTCTGGGATTGCCCCTAATCTAAGGTGAAGCATCTTACTTTTTGGTTTTTATAAGTTATAATACTATTTTTAATATGTGGGAAATAAATACATCTCCATAATAATGGTGCACTGGGTTCTGACATTTTCTGATTTTCAGGAGAACTGCGATTCACATGGATTTGTCGGACGGCACATGAGAAAATGCAAAGTACAGTGTCAAACATGACACAAATGCAGGAGTTAAGTCTTGCTTTCACTCTTGGCAGAAACAACTTTTGGACATTCACTACAGTATATAAGATCAGAATATTATACTGTGACTTGCCTTTTAAAGCATACCATTGCCTATGATGTTTTAAGGGCTTCCATGAGGACATACACATAATGTATACAAAGATGATGATGATGATTATATATGTGGAAACAGCTCCACTGGAATCTGCATGCACATCATTTAAATGGCCAGCTCTGTCCCTGGGTTTTGTGTCTTTTTTCCATTACCTGTAATCTTTCCTTTGAAGACATTCATTGGCTATAACTGATGGAGTTAATGCTTTTGTTTTCACCTCTGCAGGGCCCATTTTTTGAAGTCGTCTTATCACTCTCTCATTCACTGCCCTTGCCCTCCCTCTTCTTTCTTCCTCTGTTAAATCAGACTCCATTCTTCCTCCAATTGCTCTGCACAACCTTGCATTCTGCACATTGACCTTTCATATGCTGCCATTTGGATCACCAGCTCCAGCCATTACATTAGCAACACACAATTACACCCTCAAGGTAGACTCAAGTGCAGATCCTACCTCTACATAAATACCTTAATGAGTGGAAAGGTGCTGATGTATGTTTGAAGTATGTTTTCAGCTCACGTACGACAGAAGGATTCCGCAGAGATGCGAAACCATGGGTAGTGATGGGAGGATTTCCCAAATGTTTCTGTTCTGCCACAGTGCCCTCTGTATGGTGCTGCTCTCTGAAGTGCTCAAGCATTGTATTGTTTTCTAGAGGTTATTGCCAAAGCCACACCCAGATGTCACAGTGGGGCTGCCACAAATAGTGAGTTCAGATGGGCAGTTCTTGCTTGATCTAAGCACTTTCAAAAAAAAGTTCTTGGTGGATTAATTGGTTGACTTTGCTTTTGATACGAATGTATCCTGATATGCTGTAGTTTTGTGATATTTGTTGCTGTTTGGAATGTGATGCAGCCATTAAAATACCTATGCCTTTTTCCTATTCGTTTTCTTTTCATTCAGAATTCAACATACATTTTTCTGTGAACACACAACATCAGAACTAAAGCAATTCTGGCCTCCCTCCCAACAAAAGAACAATCTGACAGTGAAAGATGCCAGATCTGGCAGATGAAAGAATCTGCCCCATGGCTATGTGGGTAATGAACATAGAGCTACATAGATCATGATCTAATGTCTTTGTTATAGTCTTACAGTTGTGATAAATTGACCAATATGTGAAGTGGTGGTTTTCAATCCGTTCAATGTATTGCTTGTCCAGAATATAACAACTAAAATGTGCTCTCACCCCACAGACCACTAAGAATGAACTTTCTCCCTTCAAGGAGGAATCTTGCTGTGAGAAGAGATGGGAACTGGACAAAAGGAACAGTGTGAGGCTATCCCATACCACCTTTGTGGAGAAAGAGGTATCAGTGTGCACAGTGCCTCTCAAAGGCCCTGCTTGGCATGTGATAGTGACTGTATATTTGGTCTAGAGGAGAATCTCACCACAGATTCCAATATCAATTGAAATAGTCATAGTTCACCAAAATAACCATCAGGTATTATTTTACATAAAAACATTTAATATTACTCTTGTATTCTTCTCTTTGACTTTACAAATTAATTCCTCCTTCAATTCATAGAAATCTTGCTTTATTTTTGTTTACAAAAAATTCCTTCTAAGATGGGTAAGTGTAAAAAGTACCTGTGACATGAGTGATCAGTGTGTTTAATTAACTAGTTCAAAAGAAGTGAGGAAGAGAGACCACTTCTGAAAGATCCCAGATGGAAACCAACTTGTTTCCAGTGGAGCAGCTTCCCCCCAGTATATTCAAGGTTATGCCTGTATTTGATATGATAATTTCAGTAAAATCCAAAGTGAAGTGATGGAATAAATAAGTGTGTGGTGAAAAGAAAGGGAATTTAGCCTCCTCTTGCACTCCTTATAGCAAGGCTTATTCAAACCTTGTCCCTCACAGAGCAGTTTCTTCACTGAGAGTATCCTGAGGAGGGGAGATGCTGGGTCAATCAGTGGCTGCCTCAGCAGATCTTCGATCAGTTGGCAAACACACGCAGCCTCTGGCTGAGACAGCTTTCAGAGAGATGGACATCAAATATGCTAAGCCTTTTTGCTGGGCATGAAAGGATTAATGACAGCAAAACCTAATCGTGCTGACAACATGGGCTCTGTCAGGATAAACACAACTGGAACTCTGCAAGGATTTTGGAATTGGGAGAATATGGCATTTCTTTGTATATTATGTGCAGAAGGGGAGCTGTTGCACAAGCATTTGGAAGTTTAGGTCAATTTTATCATCCAAGAATTTAAGTACAAATAATTCACCTCTTTTTCCCTAATTAATTAGACAAGTCTGCTTGCTGGACCAGCAAGGTTGCTGAGGGTTTCTAAGAAGTTTTATCCCACTGCTACCAGGGTTTGACTTTTTTTACTTTGTCTGCAGGGTTGCAGTGTCACACAGGCAGGGACACTGCTGCTGGTGCAGGATCTCCACAACTCCCCTCCCTCTAGCCCATGCTGTACTGCTCTAGGGGCATCCTCAATAGCCAAGCCACAAACCTGGGATGAGGAGCTGATTTACAGAAGAATGCAATGCCATGGCATAACTCAGGCCATCAGGGAGGTCTGAATACATTTGGGACAATCATTTATGACTGGCAAAAAAGGGGGGGAAAAAAGAGAAAGGAGTGAGGAGGAAATTGCTAGTTTTGATTTTGACATTTTCCAGTATAAATCCTTTTAATTTTCATCCCAGTGGGATTTTTCAAGGCTAAATTCAGTCACAGTTGCTTTTCAGAAGCTAAAACAAATGAGTCTCCCTGCAACACACAACTGAATTCAGTTCAAAGCTAAAGCCTTTTGGTCAGGTTTCCCTCTGGGTCAACTCAGACAGATACAAATTTTTCTGCTTTATCCATGCTGCTGCAGAACAGAGAGTAAACAGTCTGCACAGCTCAGCCATTACAATATATTTCCACATTTAGCCTGCTCAAGAAGCAGGTGCTGGTGGGAAGTAAAGTGTTCACAACCAGCACGTATCTCCAGGGACACACTTTTAATGCAGAACATAAAAATATACAATAAAAATATTTATGCAAAAGCTGAAGAATGGGCTGTGAGCTCTCAGCAGATAATTCTGTTTTCAGTGGGATAAGCAATTTTTCATATGCTTTGGCAAATTTTAGCCTAATTAAAAGAACAAGTAGGTAACTACTGATAGTATACATGGATAAATTAGAGCAATAATCTAGTCATCTATCCCAAACCTATCCAGAAATTTATGAGGACTGTAACGAGGTGCAGATGGGGCCCTTAGAACAGAGGCTGTAATGAGGCCAGAGGACTCAGGATTAGAATTTTACATATCCTATGAAATTTTGTAACTTAGGGCCAGTTGCAGTAAGAGGCATGAAGAGTGGTAGAAAAACCCATTACCACATACGCGTGATTCTTACATACTCTTAATGATTTGTTTAATCCTCTGTGCTCTATTGTCACATTTTTTTCTTTCACCTTCTACAAGCTGATGTCTCTTTGCCCGACTCCACTTGTCATACTTCAGTATTCCAGTCACAACAACCTCGTTCAGCACAACAGGCTGAGGGCAGAGTGGCTGGAAAGTTGCCCAGCAGAAAAGAACCTGAGGGTGGTGGTTGGCAGCACTGAATACAAGCTAGAGTGTGCCCAGATGGCCAAGAAAGCCAATGGCATCCTGGTCTGTATCAGCCAGTGTGGCCAACAGGACCAGGGCAATGACTGTCCCTCTGTGCTTGGCACTAGTGAGGCCACACCTGAACTGCTGTGTCCAGTTCTGGGCCCCTCACTGTGGGAAATGGATTGAGGTGGTGGGGAGACTCCAGAGAAGGGCAGGGGAGCTGGAGAAGGGTGTGGGGCACAAGTCTAATGAGGAGCAGTTGAGGGAGCTGGAGGTGTTTAGCCTGGAAAAAAGGAGTGACCTTATCACACTCTACAATGACCTGGAAGGAGGTTGTAGCCAGGTGGGTGTCAGCCTCTTTGTCCAAGAAACCAGTAGAAATGGCCTCAAGTTGTACCAGGAGAGGTTCCCCTTGGAGATCAGGAAGAATTCTTCCGCTGAAAGGGGGGTTAAACATTGGAAATGCTGCTCATGGAGTTTGTGGAGTCACCCATCACACTGTCTTGTGAAAACCTGCTTACATCACTTCCACAGATATTCACTTGCTGCCATCCTTGATGGTAAAGACTTTGTTGGTTCCCTAAGATTATATAAAATAGGACGCAGACCAGTTAAATAAAATGACAAAACTCACTGAAAAGGCTATTCTTTTCTAAGTACAATGTTGCACCTTTCTGACTCACATTCTGGCTTCCTCCCATTGCCCTCCCCTCAAGAGGAAAATCCATGCTGGATCCCAAGACCTGGGCACTGTCTGACATATTCACATCAGGAAATTCTAGCAGTGACTGCTCCTGCTCCCTGGTGTTTGATCCCAGGCCTCCCACACTCATCAAGATATAGGAAGCTCAGTACCTTGGAGGCTAGAATGGTAAGAAAGAGAAATCCCTACTGAAAATGCAGGAGATGTGAGTCAGTATGAGCAAGACCCAGATTACTGTGAACAACACGCCAGCTGAGCAATAGCAACTTAATCATAGTCAGGGAGTTAGTAATTTGCTCTTACCAAAACAATCAACATCTCCATTTTCCAGGATCCATAGGAATACTGTGCCATTTAATAGTTTGCATTCTCACTGCTAAAAATCACTATTCTTTTTGCTCTTTGTAGCCTCAAAAATCGCCTATTTTCTCAAAAGAAAAAGATAAGATGTCACTTTTCACTTTGGAATCTCATAGTTATCAATCATAGGCTGTATCTTACTGAATATAAGGGAGAATTGAGGCAGCACCAGTGTTCTTCACATCCTGAACTTTTGATCAAAAGCGTGTCAGGAGGAGATCTACACATAACCTCTGCTTCAACCACTGCTTGCTTGCCTGTGCACATTAGAGAGGCAGAAGTCTTTGCACAGATCGAATTTAGATCTTTAGAACAGCTGTTCCCTTCTCTAGCAAGAGTCATAGGTACCTTTACATGTGGTAGGAAGATGCACAGAGTTCCTTGTTTATAATAAAAAGAGTTGCCTTTGCTCTTCCTGTAACTCCATTTGAGACGTTATTAGACTTCATCTTATGTCAAAAAGAAACTCTGAAATGAAATGAAATCACCATAGAACCATATGCCACACCACTGAGGCACAGAAAAAGTAAGCTAAATTCACTACTGCAGCTGCCAGAGTGAATTTGTTGGGTTTTATTGGTATATGACTCAGCTTTAATATTTTTCTAAGACAGTTCTTGATAGTCTTATCGACAAATAAGTAACAATAATAGCACAGAAGAGTTGGTCACTTCCAACCACCCTAGTAAACATATTCTGAGCATAAAGGGAGGCAAAACAAACCAAAGCATCCAAATGTTTTTCTTTGGGATAGAATACTCCTAACCTTTTTGCCCTGGACAGATTTTCTCATTAGTGAGAAAGCATTATTCAGGCAGAAGAGTACAAAAGGTAGAACCAAGTTCCTATCCTAGGTTGGACTATTGCCTATGGGGATCTTCAGCAGCTCTTTCCACAGCCTCAGTTTTTTGTTGGAGCACAAAATACAAACAATTTTTTTCCTACAACACATACACAGTAAGACCTTATCAAACTTTCAGTGAAGTACCTGGCAATTCTAGGATGAGAATATAAATGATTGCTCCCACTCTCAAAATAGTTAGTTTGGCACCAGAGGAAGAAGTCTCCTGAAGTTTCTGGAATGAAATGGGAAAGAAAAAAAGAGCAAAGGAGAAGAATTGATCTGCCCTTAGATAACAGTTGCACAGATGTTCTCACATCTCCTAACTTCACACTTATGGAATGTTGCACATTGACAATATGAGGTTTTTCTGGTGAGAAGCACCTTTATTTATTGCTGCTGAATTAATTTTCCTTTAAGAAATAAAGTTCTTTAACTGCTAGTATTATTGGTCTGCTCTCTCCACTTTCTTAGAGCTTTGAACTAAATCCTGTCACTGCTTCTTTCTCCTGAAGTGATTCAGGGCACTGTGCTTTGGATCACAGGGCTGCAAAGTGTCATTTGGCATCTTTTAACTGTAACCACAGACAACAAAGGCAGCTTGGCTTTGCCACAACTACCGGATTTTGTAAATGTCTGAAAACAAGCCATAAGTGAAATATCTGTGACATTATGCATTTATGATACCATTGCAAATGGAAGCATTTCCATTTCTGTAGGCTAAATCCTACTCCCTCCTCCAAGAGTTTGCCGTCAGTCCCAGTTTGCTATCACTCCCATCCTGAGGGGCTGTGTGCAAGCCAGGGATGTTTATTAGACAGAGTTAATTCCTTTCAGGCTCCTTCTATGGGTGGCTGTGACTGACAGAGGCAGGTGCTGTTTGCAAGTGTCAGTGGAGCATGACCTCGAGTTAATACACTGAATGATGAGAGAAAAGAAGATTCATTCAGCATCTGAACTCTGTGCTGAGATTAGCCAGACGTACAGAACACATACAAATCGCAGTTTTGTCAGCACAGCACTTGGTGGAGTTTTTAAATATTTCAGCTAGTCTAAGCTATCATCCTCAAGGCCAGGGCAACTATAAAAAGAGAAGGCTTAAAATAGCATTTCCAAAACATCATTGTTTTAGATGTGAAATTTGGACCTGGATGCTCAAAGCAATACGTGGCAGCCACAGCCCCAGGTTTGATGTGAAAGGACTTGCAGTAACATGCATAGAGCTGTTTACAAAACTCAGAGAAGGAACCACAGGATGTGTAGCTTTTCAGTGATAGATGCCTGTTCAGCTCTAGCCTGGTGAGGAGAAATTGGAAGTTACAAGGATCTTCACATTCTTTCTGTCTGCTTGTGCTAATTGCTCTCATTTCAATTGCCTGTGGCCATAAGTTAGTCTTCCAGATGCCATCTCTGCATCTGTTATTAGGGGCCACATGGGCCATAGTAGGTGACCTTTTCTCTTACCCAAGCCAGATCTGAGTCTGTCTGTCTGGGGACACTGTCTGCATTAGTGTTCAGGGCATAGATCTTATCTGTACTTGGCTAAAACAGTTAGAAGGTTGGGGAAAACCTCTGGAGAATAGCAGTGCTGGGAGGTTTTGTGTGATTTCTTCCCAGCTATATAGTTGGTCCTCTCCTAGAATTTAAAAAACAACAGAGCTGTTAGCAGAGGTATTGGAAGAAATATGGTTTTCCTCCCTCCTCTGAGGGAGTTCTGAGTTCTAGCAGTAACTATTACCAGAGGCAGGATTGCAGAGAAGATATCAAATATCCTTCTATCTTTGCTTCCTATTGTTGATTCTGACAACTACATCCATTTAGGGTCAGATTCTATTGTACATTGCTGCTTTGAAGCCAGCAGACAATAAATGTAGAATTTAGAGCATAATAACTCCAGTACTTTCAGTGCAAATAATCTTCTGTTCACCTCTCCTCACTGCCTGTCTCCCTTATGCATGGTTCTCTTGACTTTGTGTCCAACCCTGTGCACAAAAACCTCTGCATCATCTATTTCTCTTGCAGCCCTAACTGAAGGAGCTTCTTCAATTTCCATTGCCATCCATCAGGCTTTTCAGTCCCTTAAAACAACAAGACCAAAACTGGTCCTGTGTTTCCTCAGAGGTGATCAAACCCTAAGAAAATGATTACTACCTTCTCTTCTTGCCCTTTTTCTACCTCCCCTCTCACAGCTGCCCCAGGGAAACAGACATACAAAAAATCTGCATAAGAGGGAGAAGACAGCAAATGCCTTTTTTTGTGAAGGCACCAATATCTATCCTGGGGCTGCTGCAGCCAATTAAACCTAACACACAGAGATTTTGGGTTGCTTTCTGTTAATAAACCCTGAGGGTTTGTTACCAACCAGCAACAGTAGCTCTTAGGAAAAAGGCAGGTTTTGCTGAAGCCTACTGCTTTTTTAATAGAGTAATTTACAAGTAGATACAGTTTAGATTACCAAATTCTTGGCAGCGCTTTGTTGCAATGCTGTTTTTTCCCCTCAGTAACCCCCATCATCTGCTGACCCGACCCAGAGCTGACTGCAGCTGAAATTGATACAAAAACTACCCCAGCTGATATTGGCCAGTTTGTCGCTCTCTATTTTCCTTTTCTTCTGTTCATCTGCTCTGCTCCCCCAAATGGTTTCTCTCTGCTTATCACATGGGTCACTTACCACGTGAAGGAGTAACAAGAGAAAGGAGAGGCAGCTGTATGAAGTTACGCAGAATTCTGTACTATATATTTCTGTATCCTTACTTGTCAGACCCTTGCTTGAATGATGTGCTTTTGTCACTATGTTTCGTCGTGGGCAGGGTCAGAACCGTTTGCTTGCGAGGATGTGCGCACAAGGCAGACTCATTCTTGCCTCTGAAAGGATGTGTTGGCCAAACTGCCAGCGAACGGCAGAGTTGAGTCAGCAGCACAAAATTACAATTAAAAAAGAGAAAGGAAAAAAAAAAATAATAACAGCCATCATTTCCTAGAGAGCTCTGCAAGCTTGCTGGAAGCCTCTTTATAGACTTGCAAATGCTGTGAGTGGTGTGCAGGCAGTTGCCACTAAACGGTGCAAATGGGAGAACTGCCGGAACTCACCATCTTTCCACAGCGACACGACTGGAAAATATCCAGAGCCGGCCACTCGGACGTGGTGAATCAGACTTGCTCTGCCACCTCCTGGCCGTGCCAGACACCGAACAGAATTCAATGTGCTAAACAACCTACTTTGTATCTTACTCTCTTTCTGACCAGGGGCCTGACCCCAGCTTCACTGAGGTGACCAAGCTGCAACCTCAGCCTGGAAAGCTTATGCAGAATGAATGGATAAAGCCTTTGGGACCATAAATATGAAACAAAAGCTTTCCTGTGACCTTCACACATATATTTTAAAACACAATGGAAACATTAGAATTCCTTCTATGCCTGCTTCACATACAAATGTGTTGTAGTAGAGTTTCTTACTTTACAGTGGGAGAAGGGAGATCACTGCCTCTCAAGGTATTCCTGATGTTGCAATTGTCAGGCCTCATCCAACCAAACATTCAGGAATCTCTGACTCTTTACTGCTATGAGGAGAGGAAGTTCTGTGAGTATACAAAGAAGGACTACATACTTGTTTGTTTTGTAATATGGGACTATAATATGGAAAAAAGGCTCTATTACTATTCTTATTCTTCTTCTTTTCTTCCAAGCTTGCAATATGTGGTAATATTTCCTAATAATGTTGGTGTAGGGATGGAGATAGATTTTCATATCTCAATAGAGATATTGACTTTCATCTCTGTACAGAATTCTAGCTTTACTGCTCCATAAACTGTTCCAAGAGAATAATAATAATACAATGTTTTGATTTATAAGCCAAATATATTTTTTACATATTTATACCAGTTCAAATAGTATTTGCTTTCACAGTTTCATTTTATCTGAACTTCAATTGGAAAGTTATAGAAAATCTCAAGAAGTTGAAGCCTAAGGACATATAACCTTTGGCAATATGAGTCCACTAGTGAAGAGGGAATGTGGGTTTCAAGCTCTTTTTGCTCGAAGCCTGCCCTTCAGTCATCAGTTTGCAGCCCCCCATCATTACTCTTTCACTGAGGACTCTGATGGCGCAATGAGGGAAATAGAAAGATCTTTTAGCAAACATAAACCCAGACAAAAGCAAGAGTGTCTGCATTTTGAAATCCACATCACCTTTGCTCTGCAGTTGAGTAACATCCATTTCATCTGGTAGGAGCACACTCTTTCCTTGGTTTACATATGTGTGAACAAGCGATGTATTTTTAATGAGATTTATTTTCATGACAGGAACCTGATTGACAATTTGCATTAAAGACAAGCTAAATGAGCTCTTCAAGAGTAGAACAAGCTTTCTCACATTTGTTTCCTTTAATTAACCCATATAAGATGTTAATTTTGAATTAAGTCCTGCCTTACACCATCTATGAGTTAAAAGTTGTCCTTCCATAAAATCGTTGATCACTCTATTTTCTTAATGTTAACCCTTTGAGGACACAACTCACAGAGAAAAATTAGAAGGGCATTTGTTTTAATGTTCTACCACAAAAAAACAGTAACTTTTTCTCTGTTTTGTCTCAAATAAAATGTCAATTGCTAAAACTTCCAGCTGGACTGAAATTCGTATTTCCAGACATGTTTACTTTAAGTACATAGTCATTTACTGGAATTACCAAGTCGCTTCCCACATTAATCGAAAAGAAATGTTATTATATGAAACCCCAGTGACCTCCAAATGGACCTGAAACCTATTAGGTCTGAAGTACAGATCTCTACCATATGTGCTAATAAGTAATTGGTGGCAGTAGATGTCCATTATCATCCACAGGGATCAGTTGCATGAGGTAGAAACTCAATCAAAAAATTTGAGGGATGTAGGATACATCCTTCATCACCAGATAATACAGGTACTTGACAACAAATAAACATGGAGGTTTGAGAAAGCCTTGGATTGTTTCAGTATTGGGTGAGAAAGAACAGAGATAAGGAGCCGGAGCCATATGGATGCTGGTTCTGCTTTCTCCCTGCTTACTCTCCTTCCTCACAGCTCCTTCTTCCCTGTGATATTAAGTCCAAGTGTTCAGCTTTCAGCCCTGCTGACTCTGCTCCCCACTCCACACCCTGCCGTGCTCCATGCTCCAGAGGAGAAGGTGCCAACCCCGGGTTGCAGCATGGCAGATGAGCTGGCAGGGAGAAGCTGGAGGGTGCTCAATGCAAATGTCACAGCCAGGAATTCAGCTGCAAAGAGAACAAGCTTCTACTGAGGGTGTTTAAATTAAAATTAGAGTTTATGATTTAGTCAAGTTATGTTTTCCTGGAGATAGTGAAAGGGGCTTACTTGATACCAAAAATGCCTTCTTCATGATGCCTGGAAAAAGTAAGCATTCTAAGCCACAGTATTGTAAGATTTTTAACCAGGCCAATATAATTGCCATACTCTAACTTTTATGTGTGATTGAACAACTTCAGATAAAATCTTACTAAGTGTGGCTGACATAAGCTGCAGTAAAGAGTGCCTAGAAAGGCACTGTTATAAAACAATTCAGATACCACTGTAGTGTCAGCCTTCTATCACAGTGCTGAAAAGCCCAATCACCTCTCACGGCAGTAATGGAAACACCCCTTGCCATCATTCTCAGAGCAGGAAGCAGGGAAGAGGCATCTTGAACCCCTCTCTTGACTCCAGGAGTTGCACCAGAGAAAAACTAAGGAACAAAACACAATATACACCTTACCCAAAGGATACAAAGCCTAGGCCTGGCCACAGATTTGGCACAGGGAGTCTCTGTGCTATGAAACTGCCAGCACAGCCCTGGCTTTGGTTAGCAGATGTTCTTCCAGATAATGCCTGTGCATGGTGTGGGGGCTGACAAAGGCTGCAGATTATTCCTAATAGGCAGTTTGGATGCAGATACCTTGTTTTGGAGGCTCCATGAGTTTAGCAGTGTCTTGCCAGGAGTTTACCAGGTGTTCACCAACTTACTAGCAGTTTGTTTACTACCTTACGAGTTGGTTTACAAGCAGAGAGAGGTTCAAACAGGCTCATAACCCCAAAGAATGACTGTGGTCATCCAGGGAGATAGTGCACCTGTATCTTACTCCCCACTTACTTCCCCTTCCATTTATCATCAAAGGAATAGGCCAGTGGCATTCAGCTTGTTAAACTTGTCAAGACAGGCAGTCAAACTTCCTATTGGGAACAACAGTATTTAAAATTACAACAAAAGAATAAGGAGGAAGGTAATATTTATACCACATAGCAGGAGACCAAAAAGACCCCATACCGAGCACATTTTGACAGGAGACAAAGCCAAGGATCCTAATTTGGAGAGCTCAATGAATGTTGTTAGAACACTTTTCTCCACTTCATTCTTATCATGACATCTTGGCAAAGTGCTAAGAACTATTTCTAAGGAAGAGGTTATGGATGCTGGCAGACAGGAGAAGATATGATCACAAATTTGAACTTGAAGAACATTATATGCTAGATTGGAAAAAAAAAATAACTTTTGGAGCAAGTGAGAAAAGATCAAAAAAACTATCATGGCAAAGTAACAACTGCAAAGGCAAAAATGACAGTAGATGTTTTTAAATTGCATGGAAGAGTCCAAGCATCACAAGAGGAGCAACAGTTAGAAATGGGAGAACTTTAAAATGACCCAGAGCAAAGTGAAGACATAATATTAAGGAACCTTTACAAATAGGTAGAGAATAATTTCTCTGAGTGGACGAATGGAAAAATTACTTAAATCAGTGCCATCCAGAAATGAATTAAAATAACTGAGTTCCAGTCCAGAGGCAAACTTTAAAGCTAGATTTTGGAAGGGAAATACAGTTCAGTCTGTCATCATTCCCTTTGAATCCAGTGATATAACTGGTGCTGAAACTCTGTAAACCTGTAAGGAGGAACATAAACCCATCACTGATTTAAGGCATATGATTAACAAGGAAGGAAAAAGAGAACTACCTCTCTGATGCCATCAGTCACAAATCAGCCAGGCCTAACTCAAGGTCCCAAAATTTGAGAAGCTGACAGGCTTGCAAAAATACACCAAAAGATTCTTTTGACAGATACTGCAGCCCCCTCCTGTTAGGAAAGTTTTAAGGCCTATCACAGAAGCAACTGAATTGGGAATAGTGAAAAAAAGAAAAAAAAAGAAATTAAGTGGCCAAGAAAGAACAATGCTGTTCTGAGAATAGAAGCAAAAAGCAATGCATATTGCTGTGTTTAGATCATTCAATTGAGAGCTCTGTGGATTAAACTAGTGGGAGGTAACACAAGCATGCAGCCAGCTCCAAGAGCTAATACTGTGTTGAAATTTTGAAATGCAAATCTTGAGGAGCAATTATCCAAAACTTCTTACTAGGCAAGATTTTGGGGAAACCTTAAAAATAAATTGTAAAGAACCACATGAAGCAGCACTGTGTAGAATAGTAATTGCTATGCCAGGGGAAAGAAATGAAAGGAATGTGCTAAGAATGTCATCTCTGACTCTGCTGTGAAACACTGACGTTCCCCAGAGCATGAAATGAGAGCTAACAGAGCACTGTAACCACCAGTACAGGCACCCATGCCTTCCTATAGCAAGGGAAGAGCTGGGCATTACAGGCACAAGCTCCAGGCCTAAGAGAACACCCTGACCTACAGGAGAGAGCAGCGTCAGTTCCAGAGTGTCTGGAGGTTTAAACTCTCACAGCTACACAACACACCATCAAAAACAAATGGGACACACTGCATACCTGATTTTGCTTAGGAATAATGATCAAGCCCTCTCTTCAGACATCTTCAGCAAGTCTGGATTAAAGGTAATGGATTCCCAGTAAAGACCTGCAAGTAGTGGCCAACCAGCATCCTGACATTTGCTCAAAAGAAGCATTCTGCTTTTTTAATTCCTATAGCATTGTGGCTTCTTGTAATGAACAAGTAGCCTCAGGTTCTTTTATACACCTTGATCCACTCAGAGGAGAATTTACAATTTGTCTTTACAGTTACAATTAAAATTACCCTTTGCAACTAGAGTATGTTACTGTCCTCAACATGTTGCTGAAATGTCTGATATTTGGCCATTACCAAAAAAAAAAAAACCCAGGAACAGAGTCCTGTGAGTCCCTTCTTTCTGGCTACACACAATATTCCCTATGTGCTGCCTGTCCCAAGCTTGAAGCAGCGTAGCCTGTTTTGCTCCCAGCAGCAGTATGAAGAGCAGCCAGGACAGCAACATCAGCCCTGGTGCCTTCTAGACAGGAGAATCACAGAAACAAAAGAGCAACAACCTTGTCTTTGATCAATTGCTGCTGTGTGGTTTGAAGATGGTCCCCTCAGACAGGGTGATGTGACAATTCTGGCAGGCTGCCTGTGATCCCAGCCTGTGCTCTGTCTATATTAGAGAGGCACAGCCCAAACTTGTCTCCAGAATTTCAGCCATGCAGCCTCCCTGCAGCAGGGCACGAGTAAGGGACAGTGGGAATACATACTGCACTCAGAAGCAGAGAGAAGGAAACTTGGTTCCTTTGTACTGCAAGTTCCATTGATCTCAGCGACTAAAGGACCTGCTGTTTCTCCAGCACCTTCGGTTCACACATGGGAAGCAGGGGAAAGAGTGCTCACTTTCCTTTGAAGAACACTTTGACTGTGATGGGAACCAAGAGGACAGTGCTGTGGCTAAATAGATGCAAACCTCCTTCCCAGTGTTGGATTGATGCAGTATAAAATATACAGTTGTAAACTCTGTAACCTCCTGAACTAGCACTGTGTAAGATTAGAGGCACCACCTTAACTCTGCTCCCTTGCGTGTGTGCATCACAGCACATCTCTGATGACATGATTATATATGGCTTCTAAAATAATACAATATTAGGCAGTTTTGTTCTACAGCCTTATTTATTACTTCTGAGTCTGTTGTCTCTACTTAATCTTTTCGTGCCTGGAAGAACATCACTCCATCAGTGAATCAGCATCTCCAGAGAGGAAACGAAATGGAGACACGTTCATAATATACAGCAAATCGCTGTCTTAACACTCAGTTAATGTTCCACAGTGGATTAAGAATTATTGTCCTAGTATTTCAGCTTAGTCCAGATTTAGTGCCCCAGTGGAAGAATTAAGGACTAGATGAAACAGTGCATGTAAAGCTACTTTCTAGAGCAATACAGGAGCGTGCTGCTATCACAGTCACTAAGGCAGGTATGTAAAAATCAAGGAGCTGTTGCAAAGTGGTTCCCTTTTCGTAAAAGTTCAAGTAAGGGGAGAAAAATGCATTTGGATACCAAAAGAAATTACAGTGGTATTGGTGGAAAGCAAACACAGATAAGCTGGTTAAACAAAATTATTTTACTGTGTGCAGTCATAGACAGAAATATGACTCGAGCCTCCATGATCCATGGGCTGTTATGGATCATCCAGTTTGGTGCTGCCTGGAATGGCCACAGAAGAGACTTTACAGCAGCTGACGCATAAGCCCTAAACCTTTACTCATAAAAGATTCCCTTGAGGTCTTCAGTGAGGATCTAAATTTGAGAGTAATTTTCTCTAAAATTCCTACCTTTATCCAAAGAATATTCCTGCAGCTTCATATCTGCCCACTGCTCTCCCTTTCCCTTCTCTGGCTCTGATGTGCTCTTGCAGGTTTGTGGTGACTAAGGGTTGTTGAACTGTGTGTGTTTTGATGGGATCTGAACTGTAAAACCCAGGAAGAAAAGTCCCTGTGAAGGTTTCTATGATTTTCACTCTTCCTGCAATTTCAAATATCGGCTGTGCCACCATGAGCTCACACCTCTGACTCACTGCTTCTAATCTATTTTCCTCAACTCAGTTTTGCTTTGGCAATATTGCCACCCCCACGTCTCTTGGTGACTGAACACTGAGCAAATTAAATCCTGATCTTTCTCTTTGACTGCCTCCTCTTGTTCTCTCAGTTTTTATAACTGAGATGCTGCCTTATTCCTTTTCCTTTTGATGAAGTAGCCAGACAGCTCTGATTGCTCACAATACTCTTTTGTACATTAGGTTATACCTATACAAAAATGATTTTTCTTCTGCAGTGTTTCTAAGACCCAGGACAGATCATGGCCTAGACCATTTTATCTTCTGCCTGAAGTTCTCTTCTGTTTCTGGCCTCCCTGAGGGTGCAGCCAACCCGAAACAAAGCTTTCACCTCACGCCCTGCATAATGATAATATCATTAATACTTGGTTTTCCCTCCTCATCCTCCATTTCCCCCTACAGCATTATCCTCTGCACATTCTGCTTCCTGCCTTTCTCAACCTGCTTGTCTGTTCTTGACATTTCTTCTACTGTTCTTCCCTCCATTCTGACAGCAGTGCTGACTCTGAGCACCAAGTATGACTTGTTTGTCCTCTTTCTTTCTCTCCTGCTGCCGTGACATAAGTGATTTCTTTTTGACCTGGCAGATCAACGACTCTCCATGTGCCAGTAGAGCTGTCTCTGTCCCAGGAGTCAATGCACAATGTCACATATTACCCCATATTTTTTCAAATCCCTCTTCAAAACCTATTTCCCTTTAAGAAAGAGAGCGAAATCACAAAACCAGAATAAGCAAAAACAACAGTGCCATTTCTCTTGCTGAGGGAACTAGAGCCAGGCATTTCTTCCTTGTGCTGCTAAATAAAATCCATTCCATAACACAAAGGAAGATGATAAATGGTATTACAGAGCATGGCATGAAATGCAGAGACTGAGGAGGAAACCTCAAGGTTTTGAGATCATTCTAAACTCATTATTTCTTCACTGAATGATGAGTCTACATTGAACAGTGCAGTTAAATTCACCACTTCTAGTTTCATTCATCAGCCATTTTATGCACCCATCCCTGAGAAAAATACATGGGGCTTCTGGTGCTGCTGGAATACAACGCATTTCCCACTGACCCTGTGCAAGTCAAGCATTGGCACAGGCTTACATGCTGCAGCATCTCAATCTCTAACCTATTTCTGTAGATTAGCTCTTTACTAATGTAGTAATTGTCTTTGTTGTCAGTTCCTCCATTTCTCTACATTTTTTACTGCAAACATTCAGTAAACGTTCAGGAACTATCCCATCATTAGGCTGTCTCCTAGCTGGGCTTAGAGGAAAATGAAGGGAATGCAGTTTATTTATGACACTTACATGGGGTTTCTTTGCAAAGTTCCAGGAACACTCAAGACTCAAAATGTCTTCTGTGACCACATCAGAAGCTTTCTGGTGAGTTCATTCCTGGTATTGACAAGCATGGCGTCCCTTTGAAGGTCCTTCATGTTGCTGCTCAGTGCAACTCATGCTGTTTGGTCATGGGGCTGCCCTTGACCAGAACACGGGCACCTGAGTGCCTTTGTAGAAAGTGTAAATGGCTGGACCTGGGGACAAAAGTAGGAATAGGATGCTTGTGCTACTATACAAGCTAAACTCAATCATCCATCCTTTCTGCTCTTTGTTTGCCATGTTTGCCCATGCCTCATGACAGTCCAGGAAAATGGAGGGGTATTCTTCCCTGTTGGGGAGGTAGAGAATGCTGCCAGTGTGAAAGAATGAAGTGCACTCTTACGAGCTGTCTGGTCTGTATTTTCCACCCTCAGTGTTCTGTGATTCATCTAATTAAGGTACACAGCCTGCAAAACAAGAGGAAATTTGGAACTTCTACTCATTAGCTGGGCATGAATGGGATTTTTTTTTTTTCCTCTTGACTGTCTTCATTTCATCTGCTGCAGCTCTCCATGACTCAGACTCCAGAAGGGCTCATGATTGTGTGGGTTGCCTCTGGCAAAGGCAAGAAGCTTGAAAGCAAGTGTCTGTCTGTCTGACTTTCACTTGTCTCTGAAAACAAACACTGAAAAGCCTATTCCCTGAGTGACTGACCCAGCTGCTGTGTCTTTCCTGCTTGTTGGGGTACAAAATGATTAATCTCCTTCTACACAGTTCAGTACTTAAAACATATGTGAAGGGGACACAAGGGCTTTCATATTAAGCAGGGATAAAAAAAGACTTCTTTTATTCTTAATGAAGAAATAATTTCCTTAAGAACAAAAAGCTCCTCACAGCCAGTGCTTATAAATTGCTTAATTGGAAATACACATAACAGTCCTATGAGAATTATCAGAGTGCTTCTAGCTGGAATTAGAGCCAGGAAAGAAAAGTTATTTTAGAGATACTAATAAAACAGGAGGTTGTGAAGGCTTCTGGGATATATACAGATGTTTTATTTCAGGCTTTGCATATAAAGCTGATTTTTAACCAATTTGTTATTGGTTTGCAAGCTCTGCTGATTAGCCTTAAAGCAGAGAGGAGTGAAAATAAAGGAACAGACCCCCAGATCAGAGAATGATAGCTCCAAAAAGACAGACTGGGGTTTTTTAGCTGCGACTTCAGGCTATTGGGCCAGCTACCACTATCTAGGTATTTGACATTTCATAAATGTGCTAGAAACAGAGCTAAAGACATCTCTGGCAGTACCTTTCCTTGTTTCCTGATAGGTATCAAGCCCCTCAGAAATTCTTAGCTTTCTGCAAGAGATGCTCAGTGCACAGGCAGGCTCCTTGCCTGGCTGCAGTGTATGTGCTTCCTGCCCCAGCCACCCTTCTCCTGGGAAAAGCAGAAATGGTGGCTCTCACTGATACCTTAAGTTTTAGTTTTTATATTTTTCAGATTCTGTGCTGTTTTAATGTGTAGTTCTGGGTTTCATATTAAGTGCTACTGAGCTCTCTTCACAGAGTAGGCAGACAAAACTATTCCTTCTCTAGCTCAGTACCATGGACAACCGATAAAACCTTCAGGCCCAAGAATATGCATAACAGTGAAGTGAAAAGAAAAAACAAGGAGGATGGAGCTTCATAACCTGAGGCTATAATTGGACAAATAATTCCAATATGCTAATGGACCAGAACTTATAAAAGAGTGAGACTTTGTGATCAGTCATCCATTTTGTGACCATTTTGGGGTGCAGCTGGGCTCTTGTGCTGCCCAAGTGGAAGCCTTTTAATAAATACCTATTTTATCCTTTTGCTCTGTCTAGTGCCTGTTCAAGGTCAGCCTCCAGAAGGCATCATCACAGCTCCACCATGGCTGACTCCTCTGTCTAATGAGCTTTTCTGCGCAGGAGCAGTGATCCAACAGGGCTGCATCACATCCTTGGATTTTACATACTTTGCTAAACACAAATATGGAGCCTCTCAGCCACTCGTGGCCAACTCAGTCACCGCAGCTTCTTCCTTTCCCTCGGTGGTAGCAGAGAGGATGAAAAATGACCACCTCCTCATCTCTGCCTAGCAACCTCACATGCCCTGTGTGAAAAAATTAATTTCTGTTTGTAGCTCTTTGTCTAGAGCTCCAGGGTCAACTTCCATGGCACCTGAAGCTTTTCCATCGCTGAATGAACCCTAAATCTTTCTTCGGTGGCTGACAATAAAGGCACCTGCATCACCTTTCTGCAGATGGGTTTGCATACTTGGGTTTGGTTTGGACACTGCATCTAAAAGAAGTGCTGTAGGATCACCAAACAGGCATGGGCAAGGGGACAGCACTGGGGTCACATCACAATCCAAGGGGTCCCCTCACAATCCCAAGGGTCTTCTCACAGCCCTGCCTTGTCATCCACAAAAATGGGATTAATGGGCAACAAGCCTGTAATTACACATTTGAGAGAGACATCGATTGTCTCAGAGTTACACCTTAAGCCTGGATCCTCAGTGGTATTCCACAGATCAAACACGCCAACTATCAAAACCTTTTGTATTCATACATTTTAACAAACAAAGGAATTTGTGTTCATTTGCTACAAGTTATGTAGTTCTCTTGTTAATTAGTACTCTGTCTTCTGCTTATTAATGATTCTCTTGCTTCTCCTGCTAATTAGTCACATATTCAGTCTTTCTCTTCTTTTTGAGTCTGTGGGTTTCTTGGGTCCATGAGTAGGGGGTCACTATTTCTCCCACCAGAATTACATTTTACCCAATTGGAGCTGGTTCAGCACAGTTGCTGAGCTGTCTTTATTAGTTTCTTCCTTACCTTTGGGGTCCTGCCAAATGTCCTTGTGGCCCATAAATTCTGCATTCTTTGTGTCCACGATCAGCTGCACATCCTTCTCCCCAAGCCTTGTTAACCTCCCCGGAGGTCGGAGATCACTGACACATCTGGAGCCCTAAACCTTAACGAGGCAACCCCCCCAACAAGTAATTTGGCTTGTAATTTGTCTTTCTACCACCTGGACACGGCTCAGGGATTGCTCGTCAGCTGCCGTTTCTAAAATCTCCTTTCCTGCTGATTAGGCTGGAAAGCACACGAAGATCAGACACCACAGGATGTCCTTTCTTACGGAAAATTTAGCATATTCCGCGTTTTGCAGCCCACTCGGGGCCCGGCGGTCCCTCAGGCCGGGGGGGGTCCCTCACAGAGGCAGTCCAAAGGGAGGTGGCGCCACCTGGCGGCCGATGCCGGCGCAGCGGCCCAGGCCCGGCCGGAGCCCGCGCAGGAGCCGGCGGGGCGGAAAGCGAGGAAAGCCGTCAAAAAATAAAAAACAAACCCAAAGCAAGACAACGGGGCTGTACGGAAAAGATCACCGGTGGCGCCTGCAGAGGTGTAAGGAGCTGGTTGTGCTTCTCCGCAGCTCAGGCAGCCAACAAGCTGAGACACACCTAGGAAAAGAGAAGGCTGCTGATAACTCCCTTTGTATTCCTATCCAGCCCTGCCATCTGAGTTTCCTTATTTTATGAGTTACCATCTTTATTTTCTCTTCTAATCAACGGTGGTATTTGAGTTTAAAAGCCCCACAGGGCTCACATGCTACTGATGCGAGGAGGAAGATGCATCCATTTCAAAGTTGTGGCAGTTTGAGGACTGACTGTCCAAATGCAGAGAGCCATGCAATGAAACTGACAATAGCTGAGCAAAACTGGTGTAAAACTTAAACATAGGGCTTTCATTTTAAAATATATCCCTTTTTGTTTATTTCTTCCTTTTAGCTGGTGAGAGTATATTCATTAGCAGCTCTGCCAGGTCAAACAGTTTCTAGATTTGATTGAGGATAGTATAAAGGTCCACATGGAGTAAAGCAGTAGCTACTAAAAAATAAAGCTAAAGTTGCCTGTTTAAAGCCTGACCTGATCCTGAAGGCAAAGAGCTGCCTGCCTGAATCTTAGAGGAGTTGCACTGACTGGTAGCTCAGCAAAACAGGCTGGCACCAGTAAGGAACTGGGATGTTAGTCCTGGGCTCATGCCTGACTGAGGCAGGGGCTTTTCACTCTAAAAAGAAGACTCATGAAGGGCCTCTTCTTTCACATATGGTGCTTGCATGTGCATTCATGCTGTGTGCTGTGTCTCATATGCATTCATTTTTCAGCTTGATATTTGTGTGTTCATTCCCTCCAAAGCAGTGGGAGGCAAAGGTCCAGACCATAATGGAGGGGGCTCCCCAGGTCTAAATATCTGCAAAAAGGGAATAAGAAAGGGCATGGACAGGTCTAGGTATGGACTTTGTCACTTTAGTGATGTTTTTTAATTGAGAGGATGATAATCACGTGTGTCAGGGCAGAACTGAAACATTTTGAAACCTGGTTCATGTTTTCTCAGAGAACACAAAGCAACAGTCTGCTGCTAGAATTTGTTAATTCTGCAAAAGAAGAGGATATTTTGTGGGAAAGCTACTCTTAGCCTCCCTGATCCCAAATTTGGGTTACTTGCCATACCTTACACTTTCCTGAAGCTCACTAGATCTGAGTGAGCCTAAGCAAGCATATGTGAATTTCTGAGGGTTTAGGGAACACACCTCTAAGCAGAAACCTAATTTAAGCAGAGCTCTTTCTTCCTATCATTTTGGCTTTCCTTTTATGAAATCCCAAAATAGACATGGAATATAATTTTATCTCTGTCACCGTGCTAGGCTCTGCAGGCTGGTAGAGAAGTAAGTCAAAGCCTATAGCTATCAGCAAAGCTCAGTTCTACCCATGGGAGGAGTCCCATAAAAAACCCACTTGATCAAGTGAGAAATTTAATGTCTGCAAATATATGCATCACAGCTGAAGACAGTATCTCACTACAATCTGTAAACTCAGAGAAAGAGTTTGCTTACAGCAAAACAGCCTAACACCTTCCAGGCAGAAGAACAGAGATTTTCGTCCTGTAGTTGCTCATTTTCAACTTCAGTCAGAGCCTCAAAATTAGAAGACACTTTTAAAGAAATACCATCTGGAATTCCCCTGCAATCTCAGAGCAAAGTGTTTTACAGAATCACAGAATCAAAGAATATTCTGAGTTGGAAGAGGCCCACAAGAATCATCAAGTCCAGTTCCTCCCGGTCCTGCACAGGACAGTTCCAAGAATCCCACCATGGGCTGTACTTCTGTACTTTGCACAATCCATAGAAATCTTCGGGTTCTTCTAATGCATGAGGCTTTTTAATTCTGCCATCTCCTGTCAGGACAGATTTTACTGCAAAGTTTACCTTCATAAAAAATTGAATTGTTTGTAAATTACTTACCTCACTCAGAAAGACATAGGATAACTGAGAGTTCTGGTGAAGACAACATATTTGGATTCTCAAAAACCTGTTGGCAAGGTTCCACACAAAAGATTATTAAAGAAATTAAACTGTCATGGGATCACAAGAGTTATTTTCATGCAGTGAAAGCTGGTTACATAATGGCAAAGGGTGAGGAAGGGTCAGCAGCAGGGTGTCCTGGAGATTGGTGTGGGAACTAGTTTTTGTTTAGTTTATAACCTGTGGCTGGGGAAAGGAGTGATAACTCTGTGTTCACACTGCTTCTGGAGTTTTCCAAGTATCCAAACATCACACGGAGGCACCTGAAGGACCCCACTAAACCAAGTAGGAAAGAGAAGTGGCAGGTGAGCTTGGGTGCTGATAAATGTAAACTGCTACTGTAGGAAGTCATGGATGTGACTGTATCAACAGGCTCAGAAAAGAACTAGACAAATTTGGGACACTAGGTCACAAGATGAATACTCTGAAGGACTAGGCAAGGTTATAGACTCCAATATTGCCAATCCAGCAGCTATGGGAACTAAAGGAATTAAGTAGGGAATGAAAGTAGCCAGGCAAAAGTGCTCTGCTTACCTGGCTTCTCCCATTGCCAGTGCTGGAGGCATGATGCTGGGAGCACCCAGCTTTATGGTGCTTTATCCTATTTTGACAAAAATTCTAGTACAAGAAAATCTGAACAAAGACTTTCAGCTATCAAAAAAGTGGGGTTTTTTTATAATATTTTGATTATTTTTTAGTGCTTTAAGAATGTTAAAAAGCCAAGTATTGCATTATCAAAATTTTACTATTCTTTAAGAATTATCTTGATAGATCTGGATCTGTTTTCATCCTTCCAGTAAAACTGGTTTTGATATTTTAAATTTTCATTTTGAATTAAAACAGAAGTGTATTTTACAATATCATCATTTTTGATGGAATAGAAACATCAATTCCCAGTCAGCTCTATTGCTTATTTCCTTTTCTAATGCTTGTCAGCCTCTTCTTTATCATCCTGACATTCTCGTGGCCCTGAAGCCAAGCTCCACGAGAAAGTGGCAGGGGGTGGTTTCTGTGTTTTTCATAGCTTCTACTGTGGTTTGGGATTCTCCAGACTATTTTCCCTATTTCTGTTCAGCTGTAGGATCTGCTTCCCACAAGGTATCTTGCCATACCGCCTCTTCCAACCCTTTTCTTCCCTTCTTTCCTCTCAGGTTTTCTTGTGTGAGTCTGACAACTCTGTGATGATCATTCCTCCTCCTCATCGTTCTCCACGGGGATCCGCGTGGGCGGGCAGAGCTGGTGTACAGAGCACAGCTCTCTTATCTCTATGAACTCATGAAATTTGCCAAAAGCCTTCCCACCAGCAATACACTTCTTCACAGGAGATCCATAGCAAAATACACACACATTTTACTAGAGCTGGAGCAGGCACTAGAAAATTATGACAGATTTCTAGATCAAGCACTGCTTAGGAGTCATCCCTGGAGAGATCTGGCTTCTTGGCTTCAGAGCAGGTTCCAAAGTGCTTGCAGACAAAGGCAGGCATCTTGGAAGCTGGAGCTTAGTGGCCATCCATGGCACCAGCTGAGAGTGGTGGTGCCGCAGAAGGCAGAGCAGCTCCCCCAAGGCATTGCTGCTGTGCTGGCCAGGCAGACACGGGACTGTGTGGGACATGCCAAACCTGTCAGCTGCTTTTGGGGTGACTCACTCAGGGAGATACACCCAAGTGACTGAAGCGTGGGCAGGATTTCGTGCAATGCATCATCTGCTTGTGACAGTGCTTCCCCCCACGCAAGGGAATATACCCTTTAAATCCCTGTCTTGCTGCCTGCTGGTGTGTGGGCTCCAGCTAACTACAATTGTAAAAATCCTGATACCTACATGAGACTGGCTCTGAGGGATACGTCAGCCTGGACTGCCCTAATGGTCAGCCCCAGCAGAGCTGCCAGGGCACAAGAGGAACTCAATCAGATTCTCTTTCTCAAACACAGGAAACATGGAAGAAAATAAGCCAGAAAACTACATCTTTGGGGACTACATTCTTGTGGTGAAGTAGTTAGAGATAAATCTCCTGATATGAAGGCATAGTCTTGATCTTCTTTAAATGAGATCAGTGAAACTTCCCTCTCTGCATTCTTCCATGAAACCAATAACTTACTATGCAAGCACAGGCTCAAAGGAGTTATCTGTTGGTTATAGCTTGCATGTACTAATGTGCCTTGAGGAGATCTATGGGTACAGTTGGCACTGGAGTTTACACCCCACGATTATTATCATCATCCTCATCATCCAAACCAGCTACCTATTACCTTAAACACTTTGGTAGCTGTTTTTATCAGAGCAGAGGAGGATCTGGATGGCTCAGGTTTTGGCACAGAATCTGGTGGATCCTTACCCCATGGAGAGCACAGAAGGTAAGAGGTGCATGTCTACCTGAAGACCTTCAGCTGAGCCTACAGGAGAGGTTGGTACTGGAAGCCTTTCCAGGGCATCTTCCTGTACACAGAAACATGAGGAAGGAAAGGAACAGGTTGATGGCACACAAACCAGAGAAGGAAAGCAGGCTACCAGCACTCTTATGTTCATGGGAAACAGCTGCATAAGCTGAACTCTGTCGATGTAGGACACAGAAGGACACACACGGACACTTTCTCTTGAGAAGGTTGAAAACTATTTATTAAAGCATCCGACTCCACATTTACAGTATTTCCACCCAGACCAGGGATTGGAGAAGAAGGTTGACATCTCTCCCATCCCTTTGGTCAGGACAACTGTCCAGCAGTTGTTTTCCACACCAAGAGAAAGTATGAAAACAACCTCGCTTTATCAAATCAGACTTTTGATAATGATACCCATGTGTGTGAGAAAGAAACTAAAAACTGTGAAAACAGCAAGTTAGAAAGTGCCTCAGAAAAACCTGACGAATCAGGGCGACAGAACTCAAACGTAAAAATTAAAATATCTGAAACCAGTTACCATTCAACCCCTGTTGAGCCCCTCCTTCTCATTTATCACCACCTTTCAGCACATCTGTGGAGTGTGGGTTCACCTCATCACTAGGGGTCATCCTCTGACAGCACAGTCGGTTACTGTAAGCCTGTGAAGACAAATATTATTTTCCACAGATCACATTTTTTGAAATAATGGCTCAGCAGTCAGAATGAAGTCATCAAATAATAAGATAACCCAAAGTAAAAGCAACAGATACTCATGGGTGGTTTTGACCAATTGGCTAATAAAAGACACATTATTATATATTATACACATTATATTGGAAGTTTATTATATTAACACAATCAGATTAAATGATTTTCACAGCTAGTGTTCCTAATTATATCAGGCTATGTATATATAGTTTATTCTGGCATGTTACAATCATTTTATCTTTAATCATACAGCGAGTAATATGCAAACACAATTATAGAGAAGACTTTTTCCCCCTCTAAACAAGAGAAATCAAAATTATAGAAGTATGGCTTCATAAGAAAGTTGTATCATACAATGAACATTCATTTGTACTTGGGCATGGCAACATTCAATCTTGATAAGTGAAAAATAGCATCTCTCATTGCCATGATGATTCCAGAAATGCCAAGGGAACTGGGAACAGGGAAATGCCATTGATCTTAGAGATGAAAAATATATATCTATATACATTCAGAGTACAAAAAATGTAAAAAATGTTTGCAGGGATTATGTGTCACATTTATTTCTATGCTGAAGTCAGAGATGGAGACTTGAAGAACACAAACAGTTTGTTTTCCTTTAGACCAGCAAACATCAGTAGTGATGGAGCTGACTTAAAAAGCGTTACTTCAAGTGTAGGGAGGTGTAATTGAGGTCAGGATCTGGCCTGTCCTTCCTGCTAATGATGCTGCAGAAATAGACAGAAGCATAGGGTTAGGAAGTCATAGGTAGCTGAATTTTGCTGGCAGCCCAGAAAAAAAGAAAGACAAAGATGTACGTTTAAGAGATTTTATTCTTTTAAAGAATGTATTCTAGAATAAACTGTGGCCAACATCACAAACCCTTTTCTGGATGACTGTAATTGCCGGCAAAGCAGAAGCCCACGTGCTTGGTGATCGGGGATGAAACATCCATTTCAAGAGCAAAACTGCTGCCTCTTTACAAGAGAAGAAATGTCCTCACCTGTCAGCAGCACAGGGCCTGGGACACACACACACTGACCTCGTGAAAAGGCTGCTTCCGTAGGGCATCGCTCACTGCTGGTACCAGGAGTGCAGTGGGTGGGAGCTGTCAGTCGGTTACGGGTTTGCCAGGAGAGGGCAGGCAGACACATGGGTGACAGGAGGGCAGACACTCGTTTGTGACGAGAGGGCAGGCACGTGTGTGACAAGAAGACAGACACGTGTACAACAGGGCAGACACACGCTTGTGGGACAAAGGGCAGACACGTGTGTGACAAGAGGGCAGACACACACATATGCACACACACAGCTGCACATTTTCACTCACTCACTCACTCGCTCACTCACTCGCTCACTCGCTCACTCACTCACTCACTCACTCACTCCCCACCAATGTACTCATTGCAGTGCTTTCCACGAAAACCAAAAGCTCACACATACAGGCAATTCAGAGCCTTACAATGCTACTCATCCAAGTTGAAATTAGAGATATAACCAGCAAAACCAACCTAAATCCAAAGATCAGAAAGGACTTTACCCTCTCCCTGTTTCTCTCTTGTGTTTATTTTTTCCCAATTTCAGAAATACAGATCTGAGCGACACTTAGTATGCAGATATGCAGAATGTAAACATCACCACACACCATCCAGCATCCTTTTTGATTAACAAAGTCACCAACATATTTGCCATGCAAGCATAGGGATTTTTCAAGACCATCAGGTTGCAGGAAGTCTGCAAAATATTTCATTTACTTTTGCTAATGACCTGGCTTGGAAAGAATGAACAGAAAAAACCAACACAGATGGGGCTGAGGTAGATTTTGCCATATCTGATGTAATGTCACTGTACTGAGCAGGAAGACAAATGGGATCTCAAAATAACAGGCAAATCACAACAATATAAGCAAACAAGGCTTAGGGAGAAGATTCCCCCATTCCAGCAGAAGAAGCACCCATCCTGCAGTCATATTGCTACAGGCAATGGAAAGAGGTGTGACCGCAGTGCTAATAACCTTAAATTTTGGCCCACTGGGACTGTACATAGGAGGCCTGATGTGATTGAGGGCCAGCTGGTGCTTGATATCTTGCTAAAGTGGTCAGGAAAAGGAGAAATGAGGGGGCTATGGAGTGATCTTTCCTGTGTGGGTAGTTGCCAGGACACACTGGAATTTTTACATGTTGGCCAACAGTGGACCAGCAGCTTTCCTCCAGGCTGGGGCACCAGTCACAGGAATGTTCCAGAAAGAAACTATTGAAGACAATGCATCTTCTATCCTCTCTTTGGGCAGGTGGATTGAGGGGAGCCTCCCACATGGACAAATGCATGCACTAAAGCATCCTGCAGATCCTGCTACAAACCCACCCATAAAGCCTGAAGTGCCTGATTCCTGACTTCTGCACTGATCCACAGCTATTGCAGCCAACAAGAGACCCCTGCACCATTTTACACTCACTTGCTCCCAATGGGCTGCTCTGGCTCTCTGAGTATGGCCTCCTGCCTTAGTATGAAGTGCTCTCTGTTAATGCCAACAGTCCCTACCTGCCTCCTCGGATTTGTAGCATGAACAGCCCTCCCCTCCCTCCTGTCTTTTCTGAAACTCTTCACAGCATTGAAACTCACATGGTTTGGAGCCAGTGCAATAACACTGGATGGTTTCCATTTCCTCCTTTCCTGGGATCCCTGCTCCTGGGACCTAATTACTATTCTAATAATATCCTTCACCAGCCTCCTCCGCCTCTCACCCACAGACATCCGTCTGGATGAGATACCGCAGTGCTGATGGAGACAAACCCAATCCCGCTCATCTGGACTGCCAGGGTGCCACAGGGGCCATGCTCTGCACAGTCACTCCAGGCAGCCATGGGCAGTGACAGCCTGCTCTGTCCTCTGCCACCAGCTCCAGGTTTTTGGGGGAGTATGTGCCAGTGCTGGGGAGCCTGAGGGCTTGGCAGAAGCAGCTGAGCCACCGTTTATAATGCAAATCTGCCTTGGGCTCTGCTTTGCTTCCCAAGCTGTCACAGCCTCTGTCTGCAGCACAGGCTGTCAAGAGCAGACAGGCTTCCCCCAAAATCCTCACCCACTGCTGACCTTGCATTTCCCATTCACAACCTTCCCCATCAAATATGAGGAGTAGACACAGATGGAGAAGGACATTCAAGTCTCCAGGGATAGGGGTGGAGGGATACTGCAGCACCAGAGATGTGGGATTTCAAGAGAAGGGTTAACCCCTTCATGGCCTGCTTGCCACTTAGAGCTGGGCTGACATTTTCTCCACCTCACAAGCAAGCCTGCTTATTCACCTGGGCTAGTGCAGGTGGCACTGGAACTGAGGTCCTCCCTCTGCATGCGGGAAGAGATGGCTGGGAGGAGCATCCCAGTGCCTCAGAAAGGATGCTCCAAGTGGTTGTGAGCAGCACGTTCTGCAGCCTCACAGTAAATCCCCACCTGGCTGTGGCACACAGGAGGTAGCTGATGCAAAGGGAAACTAAATGGAAGTGTTCCCTGTGCTGATGGAAAGAAAGGTGCAGCACGGGCTCCTTGGCACAGGCAGGGAATTAGCCGGATGAGACACCAGCCATTTTTGCACAATGCAATTGAGATTTGACTGCACATTTTTCTTAGCTGTTGCCTGTGGAAAGTGGTCTGTGCCCCACAGCCTTGGGCTCCAAATCCAGCTGAAGAGGAGAGTGAGTTCCTCACTGCTGCCCAGTGCACGAGGGAAGTGAGTTATGCTTCTTCAGCAGAACAGAGGGTTGCACTTACAAGGAGGGGGGAACACTGGTGTCCAAAATAAGGGATGTCCCCAGAGGAAGCTGGGATTCTGCCACTGCTCTGTTGATGCTGAGAACAGCCAGGAGTGCAAGACCAGTGCCTTAAGCAGAGAGGGCAGTGTGGTTCAGAGCTACCCAGAAGGCTGCCCAACCCCAGAAACTCTTTCTGCAAACTCACCCTGCCTGCAATTCCCAGTCAGTGGGAACATTTTGTAATTTCCGGGGTAAGCATTTCTGTCTGGACCTGGGTAGCAAAACTACTCTAATTGACAACAAGTAAGAACTTTTAACAGCAGAACATCATATGCTAGCTTAGGATAACTAACAAATGCCTGTGGCTTTGAGACCCACTGGGAAATCAAGTTAGCAAGGTACATCTTCTTTAGTGATATGTTCTAAAACACAAGGAGAAATAATGTCACTTATGAAAGACAGGGCTCCCATTGTCCCTGCTCTAATTGCAATTTGTTTACTGGACAGCAAGGAAAATGGTTCCTTCCCCATTGCACAAGTCTGTAGAGGCATCAGGGCTGGGATTGCCTTTAACCCCCTCACTCCCAGGAGGGACTGGATGCTTTCCATTAGCTATTCTGTGGATCTTTATCTCCCATCCCCCAGGAATATACATGCACTGCCCCTGTCTGAACTCATGCCCTCCACAACATGACCTGCTGTAACTCGGTAAGACTCAGTAGGATCAGTAATCCTGAAGGATCTGCCTCTGCATCCCTGCAGCATCAACCATGCACTTTGTGGTTATTGCTAATGATGCTCGAGCATTGTTAGAAAGGAAACCTGATGTTTGAACCATGTTGGTAGGGGATGGTATTTCTCCCAGCTCTAACACTGACACTATTTAAAAATCCCACTGTGTATGTAGTTCCTTTTAACCCAGGTGCATTACACAGGATACAGTTATCAAATTGGGAATTCAGATACACTGATACCAGCTGACAAGTAAGAAATGAACATAACACAGTCTCAACAACAGTTAACCCTTCACATGCACAACAAAACAGAAAACAAGGAAGGCTATTGCCTTTAAAAGTGCTGTGCCTGCAATCAGTTAGAAAAGACTTTTAAAATCTTGTCACAAAATATTGAATTTTCCAGCTTAGCTTAATAGGTTAAGTACTAGAATCACACTAAAATGCAGAGGGTGGTGGATGACCAGCTCCTCTAAGTTGCCTTGGAAAATCCAAGACCCTCTGAATAAAGTCAAGGAAAAGCATTTACCACATTTTTTGTTGGTAGCTTTTTGCCATAGGATGGTAAGGGCTTTAGTGCCTGAGGTATTGGTAGTTCTTGGATGCTTTTAGGGAAGTGGGAAGGGGGAAGAGTCTGGAGAATAGTTTGCATAGCTCGCAGATATAAAGAAGCAGGTGTGTTCCCCACCAGGCTGTTGAATTTGTCTTCTCCCAGCAAAGCTGTCCAGTGGTCTGGATGCTCCTGCAGAACTTTCCGCATCTTAAACTGTGGGTTGGGCATGAAGAGCAAGAGGTAGTCGAGGCAGAGCTTCTTTGATGCAACATTGACTTTGGAGTCCCACATCTGCTCCAGGATGACGTCCAGCGGGGTGAGCCCTTTACTGTCCTCTATCCTGGGAGATGCTCCATTCCCGAGGAGGATGAGGACTGTCTCTGACCTCAGCAGTTCGCAGGCAAGGTGCAGGGGTGTCTTCCCATCTTCCAGATGAAAGCAGCCAGCCCTATTGATATACGAGTTCAAGCTGGGGAGCTTGTGTGCAATTTTGATGATCAGTCCCAAGATATCTCTCCTGTCATATGTGATTGCCATGGCCAAGTGAGGAGCAGAGGATGGGCAATAGCAGAAGTGTTCCCCAGGCACCTTGAGAGCCTCCTCTGGAAAATGAGACAGCAGATACTGAGCATAAGGCAGGTGATTATGCACCACTGCATAGAGAAGGGCTTCTGAAGGTGAGTACGTTCGTAGGCTGGCATTTTCCTCCCAGTAAAAATACTCCATAGTTCTCATGTCTTCCAGCATCCACACAGGCTTGTGATCTCTCACAGCCTGGTAGAACATATAGGATAAGAACTTGCAATGCCTGCTCTGATCATCCTGCAGGCTGGCCTGGTTACTGGCCATGGCTCAGCAAATAAAGAATAGCTCCACGTAAAATCACTCCAGACTGTAAGATTGATGCACTTGGAATGCTGATCCCGATGCTGCTGCAACCTTCAGGCTGTCATTGCTGCCTGGACTGCACTAGCTAGAATGCATGGGCTGATCATCTCCACACACTCATTGTTTTTCCCCTCACTGCAGTGGTTTTGTTTAGGTAAGCACAATCCCACAGGCTCAGTTAACCCATGCCATGCAAGCAGATGGTTGGTGAGTACATCCCGCTCTGCGTGTGGCACAGGTTACTAAAACGCTGTCACACTGCCAGTGATTTTATACACACACAGCCACAGAGAACAGAGGGAGAGACTAAAATTAGCTTGAGAGGTGAGGCGGATTTCTGTCTGCATTTCGTGTCTAACCAGATCAGCTCATACACTGCAGCAAGTGCAATAGCAATATTCCGCTATTTTATTTTTTTTCCATTTCACTCACACACATGCAGCTCGTTATATAGTAAAAAATATGTAGCAGTGTAAAACACTCCACAGCTTATAATAGGCAGGATTCTATGCTCAGAAATCAAGGGATTGGTAGCAGCAGCACTAAAGATGGGATCCCTATTTTATGGATAATGGTATGGCTGGCCACTTAGGAGACACTGATGTTAATGGATTGTCTATGAGGCACTAGTGATGTTTAAGATGCCAGCATTAATCTCTGAAGAGAAAAGACAAACGGTGTGCTCAATAACTGTGTGCAGTGAGGGTGCCCAGAGTCATAAAGCAGATTGCTGGGTTTAAACGCCTGCCTTTGTTTAGCAAGGAAATACTTGGAGTGCCCCTGCTGCACAGCATGGGTGTAAACAAAAGGTTAATGGCCAAACCCCACTGGCAGTGAGGAGCTTTGATCTGAGCATTTCTCAGATGTCCTGCTTTGGGACTGGGGTCAGAGCCAGCAGCAGTGGGGGGATGTGGGATTAGCCAATCAGACTTTTGCAATGCTTGGGTAAAACACAGAGGACCAACGCCTGTAGGTTTGAGGGGGAAGTTCCTATTGGATAAGGCAGAAGGACCTGGCCAAAATTAAATTCACAGAAAATAAATCACCTAAGAGTCCTTTATGGCAAGCTCTGTTTAAGGGAGGAGGGTTTCCATGCATCCTATAAATCAACAGATTGCAATAAATTGGTATCTCACCATTTTGGTAGGAAAATTGAGTTTCCCTTTAAGGGAAAATACAGCAAATCAAGAAATCCTTATTTTCATTTCACAAGAAGACAAACATATAATAAGTATATTCAAACTAGAGAGAATTCAAGTATCAGATCTCCAAATGTTGTTTGGAGTCATCCAAAGGGATAACCAAAACCACTCTAAAACTGGGTCTAGATCTTGCACATCTTCCAAAGCATTATAGGCACTAAGCAGCCTACACCTGCTGCAGATGTTAAGATAAAGCTCTCCAGGGAAGTGCTCACAGCACCCAGCCTGTCAGAGTTCAAGGAGCATCTAGACCATGCTCTTAGTCATACAGATTAGCTTTAGGTAGTCCTGTGAGTTGACTTGGTACAGAGACACATAGAAGTCAAGAGAAAATTGTTCTGCAGGTATCTCAAATGAAGAGGGAAGCCAAAAGCCCAGAATCTGGAATGACAACCAAGCTTAAGGCAAATCACCTCTACACCACAGGTCCAGAATGTGAAAACATCTGTAATTACATGGTGCCTTGTAATTACAGGTTACACTGTAATTCTACCCAGGAAGCCCAGCCCAAAACTAGGAGACTCCTTCACATGGTTTGCTCACCACTTTATGGCTGCAAATGGCACAGGTCTGTCTGCTCTGGTAGCTCTTGGCCTTGACATTGGTTTTTTTTTCCACTCCAGGAGTTTAGAAAAGCTGGTGCTAAGGTCACCTGTTTGATAGCAATACATTGCTACTGAATTTTATTGTAAGCATAATATATCAGTAAAACATTATAGAACCATTAGAAATGGAAGACACTGATGTGGAAAGTTTCACTGAGGAACTAGAAGAAGAGTAGGAGTTTGGAAGTCTCTATTTCTTTCTTTGAATTTTGATCTGTAGCTAAAAATAATGTCTCCTAATTCATAAGGTGTTTGTTGTGGCTTTCCTCTTTGACAAAGTGCAGTCTAGAAGAGGAATGGAATCAGTTTTGACTCAGAGAGATCATCCAAGACAGCAGGAACAAGTTTGAAGGGAAAAACTGAAAAACAAAAGCTGATTTTACCCAAAACACCATTTACCTTTTCGTCTGAGGCTGAGAAGATCTTTAGATCTGTCCTGGGCATAGGCATTTTTCACATTTGATGATGATTTCAGCTTATGAAGTATTTGGTTATTTTGAACCTGTGAGAAATACAGAATATTTCTGAGCTATTCAGAAATCTTCTCACAGTGTTATGCTTGAAATACTGTTTCTGGGCAAAAGGGAAACATACCTTACATATGAAGACAAGGACTGAATGTTAGTAGAACTGAAATCTTAGCATGCTAATAAAAATCATTTTTAGTCCAAATTATCACAGAAAAATAAAAAATATTCCTATCAGAAAAATATTCAATAGCAATAATAATAATAATAATAATAATAATAATAATAATAATAATAATAATAATAATAATAATAATAATAATAATAATAATAATATAAAAATAATTTAAATCCTTATGCACACTTGTTATCATCTATCCCTATTCCGCTGTTATGTTCCCCCTGCCTGTGCACATCTAATCCTAAGGTTGGGGGTTTCATTCTGACAGTGGTGTTCCAGGAAATCATCAGCATCTGGAGTTGCTCTGTGGGAGGACTATGAGGTTGATGGTGATGGTTTCTTCTTCCTCGCTCAGATTCTCCTGGGAGTAAGTTTTATGATTTGTTACATGTTTTTACTCCTGTTTTTTTCTTCCTTGGATTGCAACTCCATTTCACATGCACATTCACAATAGATGCTGATTACATACACGTAAGTTATTATTTTTTTGTCCTCTTTTCTACCCTCGAAACCATTCTCTTCCAGCTCTGTACCTGCATTTGTTTAGCTGTTCATAGGTGAGTGGTTTGTAGCTGTGAGTGCTCCAGAGTCAGGCCTGTGTCCCATCTCTTACCATCCCATTGTGCCTGTAGCCCCCTGCACTGCACCCTGTGCCTCTGCTTCGCAGGACCTCTGCTGTCACACCCAGCCCACAATGACCTCTGTTAGCTCCAGCATATGGAACTGGAGCTGTGAACACCTCACAGTGCACACAGGAGCTGGTATAAAACTATGGTTCTGCCATGCAGTGCTGGTGAAAGTAAACTCCATCAGAAGTAGGACAAGAAGGAGGAAAGTGTCCCTACAGCTAAACCAAACTGAAACAGAGCAGCAGGTACCCTACAGAAGTTCAGGCAAAGCAAGTGTGGCAGGCCTTGGTCCTGAGCCTTTGAAAAATCAGTACAGAACCTGCAGCCTGTTGCCAGCAATGGCCAAACCATGCTACAGGGATACAGGGTTCCACTAGATCCTGTTTCTGCAATACACCAAAGCAGAAGGGCTTTCTATACTGCATGCTGAGAATGGGGCTTAGGCTTAGCAACCTTTCCCTGTAATTTCTTCCTCCTGTCCCTCTGTACAAAGTTACAGGGAGCAATGAGAAGAACTGTGGGGACAAGAGTAAGTGAAGAAACCTTCTGGAAAAAGACAAAACTGACAGCAGCTTTTGGATACTGGGACTGGGAATAAATCAGAAGTGGGGCTTTCACGTTTGTAATTTCACTGCCTGGTGGGAGAAAGACATTTCTCTCCTTTAAGGGAAGAGCAGCCTTGCCAAGCTCCAGTAGACATGAGATCTATGTTTGTAGGAGTTCTACCACTCCCACATGACTCTCCCTGGATAGAGGAGGCTTTTTTCTCTAGTCCTTGTTAAGTAAAAAGACAAACTGGACTCTTGGTTGTTCTCATTCTCCAGGTTGTTTATTCTTTTCTTATCAGCAATTTCTTCACACCAAGTTTTAAACCAGCCTAGTATGAGGGAGAAAAGACACCAAAAAGCCTCAAACACACAGACTCAAGGTTCTCTTAAAGGTAATTCACCCAATTATCATCAAGAACATTATTTCTAGTTTTCTACCAATAACTAACTAAATTTCTATTCACGTAACACTAAACTGCAGCAAATTTTGACCAATCGTTGTGTCCCCAACACTGCAGAATATGGAGTAGATGAATAAGGAGAAAGAAGCCTAAAAATAACAAGGATCCTCGATTTTATCTTCATCTACTTACTATTCTAACAAACCCAAAAATCTACATTTCTTACCCTGTGATAAATCTACTATCTAATTTACATTCTTGAAAATTCTGTCTCATCCCAAAGCCTAGGAAGCCCTTTCCATGGACAAATGTTAAAAGCAGTATTTGTCTGAGGGTTTGGATCCTTTAAAATAAGCAGAGAAATATTCTCTGCATTCTGGGTTCCAACACATGTGAGCACAGCTCAGCTCTTTCCACCATGTTTTTGCCTGCACACACACAGAGGAAATACTTCAAGGAAGAAGCTGCTTGGAAAACAGACGAACAAAAGACTTTGGGAAAGATTGGGACCACCTCCAGCAATCTACCCATGTCAACAAGTTCCAATAAGATGTTCCTTGTTCCCTTTCTGCCCTTCTCCAGTGATGTTAATTGGCATCTGTTTCCAGGAAAAGCTGGTTTCAATTCTTCTGTGCCCTCTGTACAGGAGGGGCATAGGACAATCCAGCCAGGACATACAAAGAAGCAAATCAATTGCCAGGTATCAGTTGCCTGAGCACAAAGCAAGAGGATGTCTTTCTTCAGAGGCATGCTGGTTTTCAGGATCCAGTCTCCTGGTCTTTTTCTTTTCCTTAGGAAAGAAAACCTGATCTGTTGGGGATGGATGATAACCCTTCAGCCACAGTGAGGATCTAGGAAATGCTTGCTGTGTTCTGCTTTCCATGTCCAGCTCAGGCCGTGCAGTGCAGCTTGGGGACACACTGTGTGACAAATTAGTGCCATTGTACAGAGCTCTACTGCATCTCAAGGCTGCTTTTACAGAGCATGAAGGGTTTCTTTTATGTCCTGCTAGACACTTACCAGCTCTAATTCATCCAATCACTGACTAAACTAGTCTTTGGGATGGTAGAAAAATCTGCAGTCTGACCTGTCCTGGATTTCAGAATATTTCACTTCTGCTTGCAGGATTCAAAAAGAAAATGAGACAAACTTTTACTACATTGCTAGAGGCAGGAAATGAAAATAAGCAGAGGTTTACCACTTTGGAAAGCTTTTGAATTACTCTTAACAGAACCAGTTGATGTGCTGCATGCAGAACAAATCAAACACCAAATGGTTATTTACCTGCAGAACTTTGAAAGTAAAGATGTCTACCTCACAGGCAACAGACACATGTAATATATGGAAGACTCATCTGGAGACAAATGGAGGATTTTCAGGTGGTGTCCTTGCTGCTGGTTGACCACTGCTGTAATCCAGACGTGTCCTGCTTATACAGCTACACCCAGATGCTCAGCTGGACATTGTACCAAGATCCGGAATACTTAAAAATGTTGGGGAAGCCAGGGCAACACAAGTGTTTTCCTGTAGGCTCTTGTTTATCCCACCTATGAAGGGCCAAGCCAGTTGTGTCCCAGTTCCCCCCAGAGCCTCACTTCCCAACTGCAGTTAGTCTGGAGCTCTGCAGGAACAAGCTCCAGACAGCCTGCAGAGATCTGAGTGTGCCTCCTCCTCTTTCTTTGTCCACTTTTAAACTCAGGGTACAGACAGAGCCCTTGATTTAGTAAACGTTTCCAGCATATCTGAGTGTTGACAGGGAGAAAACCTTTTAGAAGCAACACGACAGTGTGCTGGCCACCAAGAGGAGCCAGTGCAGCAGGAGCGTGGTGACAGCAACGCCAGACAAGGAGCTGCCCTGCTTATGGCAAAGCAGAGCCCACTGCAAATGTGAGAGCATCTCCATAGCTGTGAAAGCAGGGAAGTGTAAGACTGAAGATGGATCTTCAAACAGAATCTTCTGTGTCACAGGATAATTTATAGAGACAGCTTAATTTTTAGAATGCCTGGGCAGATGCCCCAGGTAAAAGCTGATTGCTTTTTTTTGGAGCCACTCTCATCTCTCTGGGCACACATAACCCCAGAGTGTGTCACTGCATGGCACTGGCCAGCTACAAAGGCTGGCCACAGCTGTCTGGTTGTCACTATGTGACCTGAGTGGCAGAGACCTGTGGCACAATACCAGCTGTGGCCCCTGACTCTGACATACAGCCTCCCTTACCTTCAGATGGGGGATGTGGGCAAATTGCCTTTCCAAAAGGCATCTTCCCCCTAAGCCTCAGCAACCCCTCAGTTTGGGGTCTGAATAAACGAGAGGGATGGGTGCTGAGGTCTCAAGTTGGACTGGGCTTAGGACAAAAAGTGAGCTGGGCCAGGAGATGGGTCAGGAACAGGACACAGAGGAGGTGGGAAAACTGAGGAGTGAACTTCTTCAGAGCACTGGAGAAAACATGGAGCAAGGAGGTGCAACCAGTGCCATCCTGTGTTCTGAACAGGGTTCTCATGGATATGAGATCCAGTGCCCAAATAAACTGTTTGGCTTACTGAGCTCTCCATTTCAGGGAAACTCATGTGAGAGCCAGTGGATTGCCAGACCTGAAGACTGTCAAGTGCTGCAGGCTGGTCAGGGCAGAATCCTGACCACCACAAATGAAATGCTTTTCCTCTGTCAGATCCCATGAAGGGATTGCCCATTTCCAAAGACAGGTAGTCAGTAAACACTGGGCTAACTCCAAAGGAAGGATAATGATGTTTCCAACTCTCACTGAACATCATACACATCTTCAAATATGGGTTAGATCAAGCAGCATGTTCATGTCTGGAGGATGAGATGTCAACTCAGTTTAATCAGCTATAAAAACAAAAAGGCTCTTTTTATTCCATTTTTTGAAAACGCTTTTGAGACCTGATTGCACAGAGTCTGCATGCCAAGAATCCCAGTGTCTCCCATTTCTATAAACTCATTTGTTTCAGTTCCGAATTCCTATCCTAATTTGAGGCTACATCTCTCAAAGGCAGTACATAAATAGACAGATTATCATGCTCTTCCAGAAAGTAACCTGTCAGCTGATTTCTGTTTAAAGAACAAAAAAAGCCCTTGCAGACAGTCTGTGTCTACAGATACATTGAGCCAGATGCTGTTTTCCAGGGAAAGGCAGAGAGTGTGAAACAGTTTTATATCGTTGGATGCTTTCCTTCCTCGTGATGATTACTGGTGTCGCTGCCCTGTTTCACCAAACCCCTGTGTAAATGTCAAGGCTGTCAACTGCTGAGAAAGCATTCAGGAAGGCATGAATACATTTCGTTTCCAATACTGACAAAAAGAAATTCTCTTTTAAACCAGCCATAATTAACCTGTGGAATTCAGTGCTGCATGATATCAGCGAGGCTAAATGTTTGACAGTCTCTAAAGTAAGTTTTTATATTTTCTGTACATTAAGGTCTTTGTTCTGTGTATATGCAGGAGCTGACACTAATCCAAAACTGCAAATTCAAGGTCCTACCACCATGTAGATGGGCAAATAGATAAAAAACTGCATCTGTGCCACTCCTAACAAAATGATGACAAATTTGTCTGTACCTTCTTAGTTGCTTTTGTGCTGTATTGCTATTGCAAACAAGAGCTGATCAGAAAGTCAGCTTCTGGTTATTTTTGTGGGGGAAATGTCAGTGCCATGGGACTGAGCTCCTCTGCACCATGTATCAGTTTCATTGCATCTATTGACAAAACTCATAATCCAAAGAGGCATGAATATTTTTTAAATTATTTTTATTTAATCCACTACAAAAGGAAAATCCAGGCTGTGTGCAGGTGTCTAAAATCCCATAATCTGCAACTTATGAGCCCATAATTAACTGCTGGAGGCCACTGAAAACAATCTTCAGCCCCAGTGTAATTACAGCATTATTTGTCAGGAAAGTCTTTGCAGCATCTTCTGAAGTCTCAGACACTGAGAGAGATTTCGAAGTTAATTCAGTCATCAAGAGCACCAGTTCCTGTCCCCTCCATTTTATTGTCTCATAGACAAAATACTTCATCTAGAGCCAAAGATAACCACTCACCACTGCTCTTCACACTTTCCAGTGGTTTTACCTGCAGAGGATTTTTAATCTGGAAGAAGTGCACAGTCTGATCAACAATAAGCTTTTCAGAACTACCTGAAAAATGTATCTGTCCAAGTAAGCTTACCTCTGGACTTTATTATCACTGATGCTTTGTTCAAAGAATTGTATTGGACGAGGGAATTCCCTGAACAGGGCACTTGTGATGACTCAGACAGTGACAAATTGCTTCTACTATCACATATAATGAGTTCAGATCCTTGCTAACTTGCAGCTGGTCACCATTTTCCTCCATCTTTATGGTTTAATGTATATGTGAAGTCAGCCACTGAGAATTCACTCATGAGCAGATGGATTACTAGCAAAATGAAAGCAGGAATTTTCATAAGGCTGCTTAAAGGAGGAGCATTTTGGTGCCTCACAAATGTTTTGAGCACTTTTAGATTCCCATTAAGTCCTTTGAGGTACAGTGTTTGCTTGGAGTGTGAGCTTCCTGTGGGAGAGCTGCCTCAGTGCTCCTTCATCAGCACCTAGGGAAATACCATCCTGGATGCCTCTGAGCTGTGTGACCATACAAATGCTATCAATACTAGAAACCCTGGAACAGCTGCTAGTGCCAAAGAGACCTTAATGACATCCAGCCAACAGCCACTGAACTGAACACCAAAGGAGAATTTAAAGATCTTCACAGTCACCCTTTTGCTGACTGAAGCCTCAGGCTCATATATTTTGTTGATTCAGCACGGAAAAATAAATTCTATTTGTGACTAATTAAAGAGAATGAAATATTAATCAGTAATGCTCCAAAGGAATGTTGGACTACCTTGGCATAATGCAGGATTTAAGTTAATGATGCCTATGTTTTGTTTAAAAAGTCTTCTGCCCATCATGAGCAAAACTGTCCCCTTTCGATAAAGCTGATTATTGGTGATGAAGAAAGAACTTTTACTGCAAAGTAACTAAAAGTGAAGGGCAGAAAGAAATCAGCTAAACTTTCAGATAACTGAAATTAAGAAAGATGGCTTAAATTTTTAATTTAGGTGTGAGTTGAATGCTGTTTTCATTTTGGGCGGTTTTGGGTTTTTTTTATTGTTTTTGTTTTCTTTAGGTGAAAACCTAAGTAGAAGCTCTTTCCTGCCCTAACATGAAGTCTGCACAAATTCATGTTTACAGGCAGCTTTTTGGGTGACATCTCAGACTGCCTTTGCAAACACTCCTTCAAGATGTCAACAGCAAGGTACTGAAATCAAACAAAAAAGTCAGTCTGGCCCTCTTCTTAATGGAATATGAGATAATTTGAAAAGAAGAGTTATGCCACTGGCAGAAAAATTCCTCTGGGTGCCACCCTAATAATAATACAGGCTAATGAAGGGCCATGCCCTATATCCATGTTCTGGGACTGCAAGCTCCCCTCTGCTCAGCAGCACTTGCCGCAGTTGTCTTGTGTGTAGCACACTGAGTACCACTTCCTCTTGTTCTCAGGTTTTGCCTTTCTGCAGCAGGGTACGGTCAGTGAGTAAAAATCCAGGCTCTGGGTGCCAGGAGCTAGACTGGAGGGATGCTGCTTTCCCCAACATGGATGAAATCCACCAGATACAGGAGGTGCCCTCTCTTTGCTTTGCCTGGCAGCAATGTTGACAATGATAGACAATTCACAGGGTGCTGCTGCCCTGAAATGTAACATCTTGTGCCATTTGAGATGGGATAAGGGCACGAGACACCTGCACAGAGCTGCTAGAAGGAGCTAGTGAAGCTCCTTACCTTTCCACAAAAGTAGCTGGAGGCTAGGGAAAACAACCTGGAGCTCCTTAGTACCAATGTCAGACACCTCATGGGATTTCACACGTTTCAGCTGCCACCCTGTGTGAGAAGAGTGGGGACTCCTCCCCCACATCAGAGCTGTTGTTTCAGGAGGGGAGGGTGGCACTGTGCTGTGCCTCATCTCCTGAAGGCTGGATCAGCAGCACACACTGCTTGTTCAATGCAACTGGAGTCTTCAGTGGAAGGACTAGAACACTTCTATGGCAATGTTTCTCCTCTGAGTTGCTCCAGAAAAACTTTTGGTGAGATTTGATCCTGTCAGGGCTAAAGAACAATCAGGATTTCTATGACAACCTCTCTCTGGTCCGTTTAGCTCCAGGGCTGCTGTGGAGCCCAGGGACCCTCTACCACAATCCTGCTGTGCCAAGGCACAGGGACAGTCCATGGGCTCGGGCTATTTCCCTGAACACCAGAGCACTTGGGATGTGCACAAACCCCTGAGAAAGATTCCCAGCCAGCCTTCCCTCCTGACACCCCACAGCTCTGTCAGGCAGGTGACAACAGAGCCAGGACTCCGTGTTCTTCCAGTAGCCTGGATAAACACTGGCAGCAGCCAGGGACCAGCAGGAGCTTTGATGCTGGCAAGATGAAATGTTGTTCATCCGTAAGTGATATTTGAATTTGGAGATTTAAATCTTGGTCTGGGATCTGAAAATACCCTGAAAATAGAATCATCTTTATGAAACAGAAATTCACTCTTCCAGCCAGCCTCAGTTGTCAAGACTCACTCCTTCTCAAAATGAGACCATCTGTCATGGAAACAAGCATCTAACTTTAACCCAGATTTGAAACTGCTGGCTTGGAGGTTTGTAAATAAATCCCAGCAGCACCCCAACTGTTCTTGGGTTCACACTGAGGGACCACATCTGCTCGAAGTAAAAAAAAAAAAAATCGGAATTTACATGAGTCACACATCAATTCATTCTGTGTAAAGACTCTGTAAAAATAATGCCAAAAAAAAGCTGTCGGTGTGCCAGCAATACCATGTTTACATTAAAGCCTGTCAAACACAGCCCTAAAACATTACACAAATAGGTGGAAATATTGAATGTGTTGCTGCATGATAAAAATCCAAGTGTTAAACTATTACAGGTGTCTAATCTTCCTCATCCTCTTCTCCAGGCAGAGGCATTGTCCTCCCAAGAGCCACAGCTCCTGGAGCAGAAGGTTGCTGTCATAAGTGAGCCTGCTCTGCAGCTGGAGCTGTCCTCTCCCAACATAGCCCTGCTGGTCTGCTGTCCTGTTTGGCAGCTCAGTGCTAAAACAGAATCTGCAAGCTGTAAAAAGTTGGTGCCACTTCATATCGGGCCCAGACACTAAACTGGTTCCCTTTCCTGAGTATGTTGACATTTCAGAGCTTTCATGATTTTTGACATGTGACTTTTTACAAGAGTGAAGAACTGCTCTTCACCCTACTTTACAAATTGGAAACTGAGTTAGTGATTTCCCCCAATAAAAGAGGTAGACAGTGTTTTTTCCCTTCCTGTTGTTGTTTTTTGACATGCTGCAAGTCTTTCATGGATACCTCAGATTCACACAAGAGCTGGCACCAATATTTAATTTGAGCATTTCAGTGTCTCTGTGACCTTCCCTAGCACTTGGTGAATGAACAGGGAGCTCTGGTGTCTAGGCTAAAAGACTATGAATATGCTACTGTTTCTCCATTATTTAAACTTTGTATGCATCCTAGGAGTGTTCTTCTCACATTCTCAGGCTTTACTTCCTCATCAGATATCAAGTCAGGAAAAAATGTTCTTGTGATCAGCTGGTAGAAACGACTGGATGTTTTCTTCAGTTTTGAGGGAGTTTTTTCTCACATAATACAAAAGATGCTACACTGTGCATTTTGGGACAATCTTGATTTGTGACCATCCTGGATGCTGCATTAGTATCATTTTCCCAGCTAATGGCTGAGATCACCTTTCTTAGATTCTCCCACTAGAGGGGCTCCCTCACTTCCTTTAATCCCTTTTACAAACATACACTGCTGATCTCATCAGCCTGTAAATTCCCTTCCTTCTTACCATTGCTCTTCGACAACCGTATCTTGATAGCAGTCTCTGATTTATCTGAGAGGTCATTCCTGTCATCAGTTTTCTAAATTTCCAAGTAAGCATCTTCATCTTTTCTCTCACACATGCAGTGTGTTCAGGGCAGTGAAGAGGAAATCCCCATCACTATCTCTCTAACTGGCTCATTTTCCTCTTTCACATCCCTGCTTTAAACTGTTTCTCTGTCATGGCTGGGAAAAGCACCCCCAGAGTGCTGGCTGCTGATGTGCTGGCATTGCTGCCTCTCACATCACCCACCTGCTCTCACAGAACATGCTCTCCTCTCAGCACATCCGGGCTATTGTCAGGCTGTAGGTGCTCTGGGGACAGGACTGTCATTCAATCTGCTCATGCAACACCTGGGATGGGGTTATCCTGGTGGATGCCCTGGGTTTTTTGGAACACACAGGCCCTTGCAGAGCCTTGCTTTGACTGGCCTGGTGCCTTCCCACTCCTATTCTAATGCCTGCTCTCAGAAACTTCTCTAATCCCCTGGCACTCCTTTTCTTGGCACTCTCCTCACTTTGTGGATCACGTTGCTTTGACCATGTTCTGCCCATGGTGTCTCAGCACATCTGTGGCACAACCTTGCATCCAGCCCTTGTAACTTTGCCTAGAAAAAAACTGGGTGGACACATGGCTGGGGGGCAACACTGTAAAAGGAAAATGCTCTTTCCAAAATTGAAACCGAGTTTGAGAAGCAGGCTTGAAAACTTTAATTGATAGTTTAACCATTCGTATTGTATTTATTTATGTTTTTGTTGAGTTTCTCCCAGTGGACAATAGAACTGTATGGAATGTATCTGCTCACCTGTCTATCTTCTGCTTAAGACTCTTGATGTAGTTTAGGCTACAATATATCTATTTTTTAGGACATCATCCTATTCACTCTGCAAAATCTTGTTCGGATAGATTTCATGGAGCTTCTTCTATCTATATAAGATAATTCTACTTGACCAGAAAACCTGGTTCTCCATATATGCACGTTCACATTGTCCCATGGCTACTATTGAGCATTCTGGGCTCCTGCATACCCATGATAACATGAATCCTAATCCTGTATAAAATACACGACATGCAGCCAGTGCTTTCTGGAAAGTCTTGGAGTCTTTGTACACAGGCTGTTCTATTCAAAAACATATGTCTGATGCTTCCCAGAAACTGCAGTTTAGGACATGTGCTGTCTGTCATTGCCAGGGTAATCCCTAAAGGCAAACTCACGAGTACATATGGTCAATTCTCCCACTACACTTTACTTTCAGGAGTTTCAGGAATTGTGTGATGCATGCACCAGCTGACTCATGGATTTCACACCTTGGAAAAAGGTAAGAAGTGGCATCCTGGGCAGATGATCTTTAATGTGTATTTCAGTGTTTTTGCTCTGCACTTTCTCTACAATTAGAAAGTGTCAATTTTTTTATCTGTTTGCAATTTTCCAATCCAACCTCTAGCAAAAGCAAAATCATTTAAGCTCTGAAAATCAACTGCTAAGCACTAAAATCTGTTTCTGTCAGCTGGCAGCAAACAAGCAGAAAAGCACTTCTTGATGAGGGCCCAGTCTTTGAGAAGCATCGTGAGAATGAATCACCCTTTGCATGCCTCGATATTCAAATGTACCCCTTCAGGGTCTGCACATGGAATAGATGGAAAAGTCTTCTCACCTCCAAGCACCCACAAGGTGGTGCCATTCAATAATTTTAGGAGAACAGCCACTACCGAGGCATTGGGGAAGAAAAACCAAGAGCCAGCTTCCTTTATGAATTACGATCTATTGCACAAAAATCTGTTTCCTAAACCGTAGTCCAAGCATAACCCGAACATCAACTTGCACTCAGTTAATCTAAAGGATCATATCAAGGATTCTGACTGTTGCCTAGTGTCTCCGTGTCATAGGGTGGCATTGTTCAATTCAACCAATGAGGTTGCTGCGTTTTTTTGTAAAGACACATTCTTGAAACAAAGAATAAAACCGGAGGAGGGGGCACTTCACTTCTCTTTCGACTCTGAAGGAGGTGGTGGGCCCGGGTCTGGCGGGGTCCGGGGCTGGCCCTGCTCGGCCCGGGGCGGCCGGGCCTGGGCTGATTTCATTTCTCTGACCTGGCTGAAATTTTCTTTCCCGGAGGGGTGGTGAGAGAACTGCTAGTTACCCAGGAACTCTCCAGGCTTCCCGAGGCCAGAAAGGACTCTGAAACGCAAAGCAACTTTGAAACAAAGAGCCACCACATGGCTTGGAGACCGGAGCAGCCACGTGGAACAGCCAGGATGGTGCTGGCAGCCACAGCTTCTCTCTTTCCTATGGCTCACAGCGAACTCTGTCTACTCAGCTACTTTGAACTAACTTTACTGCAAGTGAAAAAGAAACAAAACCACCGGTTGCAATTTTTTTCTTCAGTTTCAGTGCTGAAGCAAAGCAAAGTTAACAAGATGCTATAAGAACCACATGGCAGCGGGGAAGCTCACCAGGCTCTTCTTCTCAGTGCAAAATCTGGATTGAGTTAACCTTTCAACATTGTGGGACTCTATAAAAACTGTTTAAATCGATGATAAAACTTAACCTTTGAGGTCAGTAAGGAAGAAGTTTCATTTTGGATGGAGGGATTGAAGAGGATATTTTGAACTTAAATTTAAATTCTTTTGTAAAGCTATGGTAAAGATATTGGACTTTGTTCATTTTCTCTGTGACGCATGAAATGTGTTGGGGGAAGGTGGCAATTTTGGGTACAACTGTGAATTGAAATATTAGTGGTTGAAACAAAGGGATATTACTGTGATTTAAGGAGAAACTTGGAGAAATGAGAGAAATGAAGAAGATAGTAAAGAGACCCTTGTTCTTAGAGATAAATAAGAAACCTGTTGTATACTAAAATAGCTCATTCCTAAAAATAACACCCCAATAAGTAATGTAGTCTATGAAAGCAGTTGTATAAGAGCTGCATAACAAGAGGAATGTTCTTTGTCACTGCAGAAAATAATTTTTTTCTTCCCAGGAGGTTGTTTTCATTTGTGACAAAGCTACAGGAAAACTTTTTTTTCTTGTGAGAAAAGTCTCCATAGCATAACAAGAGAAACTCTTCTCCCCAGGTGAACTGAAGTTAAGACTGTTTTGTTTTTTTTTAAAGGTAGTAAACTGACTACAGGTCGTGGGTTTTATCTTTGCATTGTCAGTGGAAAAAATAAAGTTTATCTGGAATTTGGTTCTGATTATCTCATTATTATAATTTTCTTCTTTTAGCTTTGTTAATAAAGTTTTTTTTCTTGTATGTTTTCAAGTTTAAATTTGCTTTGTTTTCTTTCCTTTTTAATCCTATTTCACAATGAAATTACCCCCCAACACTCCTGTTGCAGAGTCGTGTTCACCTCCACATGCAGCCCTAGGAACTCTCCTCTATATGGAGCGGCCCTGCAGCATAAAAAAATCTCACAGTCTGGACCGCCTCCCTGTCAGCATACCCATGTGTTAAACAGAGACCACCTTTAACCTCATGGCCCCAAAATAAGCAGTTCAATTTGCTTTGGATGGCTAATAAGCATTGGGAAAGTCCCTGGCAAGGGTTAGTGTTAGCCCTCCTGATTTCCGTTCCCATACAGAGGCTGTTTGTTCTTCCTACATCATCTCTCACTCAACGGACACACACTGTCCTCCCTTGGTGATAGACTCATGTTATAGACAGTGATAGAATTAGGCCAAATTAATAAATTTGCAAGAGCCAGATTGATAAAAAGAATGGACAGGGTTTATTCCGCAACTCGAATTACAATATTTTTCCCAGCCACCATAGAATTGGACAACGTTCGAACGTTGGGTGAATTCGGGTCTGTGCCCCTGTCGCAGCAGACTGGTGAAATTCACAAAGGTCTGGTTCGTGAGTCCATATTTTATACTGTTTTTATAGCCTGGGACTAGAGTTCCTTTTGTCCTTTTCTCTCCTTCCGAATATTCAGGTGGTGTTCATCTCTGTTCAGGGTCCAAAGAATGGGCTGACATTGCTGTGTCCGGGGTGTGATTTGAATATACCCCGTTTGCTGGTGTGGTTGTGGTTGTTTATCGGGTACTTATGTGAGGTGATAAAGCTGGCTTTCAGCTACCTCCCTGAGAAATCTTTTTACACCTTTTTTTTTTTTTTCTTATTTTCACCCAAGTGTAAGCTAAAATACACTAATCTATTTCATAAACCCAATGTGAGATATTTATATGAACAAATTTGATAGACTATACCTATTACACTCAGGATAACTGAGTCAGCAGAGTGAAGAGTGGGAGCGCCTTGTTTTGCTATTAGCAAGACATGACCAGCTATACTCCACATCAATTTTCCCGCTCCGTGGAGATGGCCAGTTTATTTTCCAGCAAGCCTTGGATGAACAGAACACTTTGAGGACTTGGAGACTTCTAACCTGTGTCAGATTCAGAGGAGCGGCTTAGAAGTGCACCCCTCCCTCAGCCCTGCCTTAACCCCTTGGTCTAGCAAAGCTCTTCTAGAGACTGGGCTTAGTTTCTGTAGGGTTCAGATGGTTGTTCCTAACCTGCAGGCTAACTCCTTCCCTTCAGGCCTTGTTCTTTGCTGAATGTCAAACTGCCTCCAAGATCAGTGACTTCGAAATCATGTAAACAGCATATGTTGAGTAGACATAAAAATTGTTGCTTGAGGATGCATACTGAATATCCTCATAAATACAACCACCAGATAAGCAGAGCAAGAAGCTAAAACAATCTTTCAGAAATAATTACAGCTTTTTTGCAGCTCTTTAACAGATTAAGTTGCTTTTTTTTCCTCCTCAACTTCAGCAGCAGCACTATTCAGAATCCTAATGAAATTCAGATAATGCAACTGGGGGTCTTGAGAGCACCTCTGTCTGTGGCTGCTCTTTACTCTATGGCCTAGAGGAATGCAGAGGATGATTGTATTAGCCTGTCCTTCAAAGGCAAGGAATTAAACTTGTTAACGTTGTGGTCTAAACTGTGTCAGTAAATCATATGTTTACCATTAAGTAATTGCCAGAACAACACAGGTAAATGAGCAGGAAAATAGCTCTTTATGGCCTCAGTTACTCCTAGTTGCTGTTCACTGGTGGAGTCTAATAAAGACAAAGGAGAAGGAAACAGTGGGAGACAATCTCCAAAGGTGATGCTCAAATGAAGTGTGAAGAGTCACGTTTCAGGAAATAAAGGGAGAGAAAAGCAGAATATAGCATTTGCTTTCCTCATGTATTTTTATTCTCTTTTGTTAACACTTCTATAGAGATCTATAAAATCAGGAAGGGCAGGGGGATGATAAATGGTTCATTGTGCTTTTTTGTATGAGAACATGAAATGAAACTAGTATTAGCAAGCTCTCCACAAGCAGGAGGAAGTGATCCTCCACACACTGTGCAAGAAATCTGTAAAACTCCTTGATGGACATTTTAGACTTAAGTATTTACAGACGTTCAAAAAGCAACTGAACAACTAACTTCACGGGTAATAAGAGCCCATGTGTGCCTTTGACAGCAACTCCTCCCTCAGAAGGCCTATTCGTGTTCTTGGGGAGGAGGACAGACAGTTCTGAGAGAAGTTACTTATTCCAGACTGCTTGGTGGGGGCAGGCTGTAACTGGGTTGTGTCCAGCCTTGGATTTCCTTCCCAGGTCAAGGGGAAACTGGCAGTGGGAACTTTCTACTGGGAAACTGGCAGTGCCCAGTGGGGTTGCTGTGTGTTCAGGGCCTTCAGGATGTACCCCCTCAGAGAGCTGGAGGGAGCTGGGCTTGCTTACGCCAGGGAGAGGTGAGCTGGGGGTGGCCACAACCACCCAGCAGAGACACACAAACAGCAGATACTTTTCTATAGCAGCAGAAGTGTTGGAGCGCCAAATATAAAAGGCTGGCGCGCGCGAGCAGCTCCACCTGTAGCTGTGTGCCACTATATAACCTGCCAGCCAGCCCTGAATGCCGTGGTAAGGCTCGGCTCAGTTCACCTGTCCTGAGGGCAAACTGTTCTGGAATCCCAGGGACGCGTATCTTGGATGCAAGTGCAGCGACAATAGCGAAGATAAAAGAGGACTCTGGCCGGGGACTGCTTAACGAGTTTATTGGGAGTCAGGGCGGCACCCCCACCTC
>VZTB01004761.1:259861-279442 GCA_013397245.1 Thryothorus ludovicianus
ACCAAAGGGGAGAGAATATAAGGGGTACACAGAACAAACCAGGTAATGAAAACATTATAAAACAATTCAACTAATAAAAACCTTTTAAGACACACCACTACACTTTTCCGAAGCAATGGACAATACAGGGGTGGTATCAAGATTTGCTGTTTGAGAGAGCCAGGTTGGGCTTTAGGGAAGACATTTGCACTAGGACATCTGTAGAGGGGACTTTCAGCCAGTATTTCCATGACTTGATGAGCATCAGTTTCAAAACTGGACACTTGCATTTTGTAGGACCCCCCAAAAAAGTCATGGGAGCTTTCTGAGACAATTGTCTCTCTAGAGAGACAACATATATATGCTATGGTAGCTGGGAACATCTCTTCCTGATTTGTACTGACACCATCACAGGTTTCCAGTGAGAGAGTCTGTTATTTATTCACCTCCCTGAAAGGCCCATTCTCAGTGTCACTGGGGTGACTCTGTTCTTTGTACTGTGAAAGAAGTGATACAGTCACATCATGTTCCAATAAAGAGGCCCTGACCTCCAACAGTAGCTCTATGTGAAAGAAATGAGCACCTGCTAGGAAGCTGGGGGCCTGTCCTCCCAGCCTCCCTGCTGAAGCATCCACAGGCCATCCACAGGCTATTTTGGACATCAACTGCAAGTCCACTTTCAGTTCTGCATGACTGAACTTGTCAAGCTGTGGTCCTAAGGCAGCTTGCTATTCCAATATTAACGTTTGGTTTATAAAACACAGGGGTACCAATCAGCACACCCAATCCTCTCAGCTGCCTGAGACACAGATCCAGAGAAAAATGGCCAAGATGCTCCCAAACAGTTTTCAAGGCAGAGAAAAAGCCTGAGCACAGCATGGCTGGGCCTCTTTATTGGAACATGGCTAAAAGTGAATATGGGAGCAGCACATTGGCCTATACGCTGCCAGCTTTTGTTCAGGATTTTGGGCTTCCTAAGTGGGATTTTAACAGAGAACAGCAACTGAGATTTGGGGTTGTGCTGAGGGAGTTCCAGACACAGAGAGCATCATAAGACTCTGTTTGCTGAGGGAAGTATAACAAGAGAGGAGGAAAGAGCAAAACAGAATGATATGAAGAGCTTGGGAATGAACATATATAAGGTCAAGGATACACTGTGGAAAGAGAAGATCATTGTTGCTTGAAAAAAAACTAGAGCCTTAATGGAGATATGTACTGAAGGAATAACACCACCCTCTCCTAGGCCTCTTGCTGGGGCAAATAAGCCCTACTGAGTGTACAGGCAACTGCCCCCCAACTTATGCAGATCCCGTCTGTGTTTTATGCGTCCTTCAGCGTCACTGCTAGGGCTAAAAATAAAAAGCTTATCTGTAATGACTTGGTGGTGATTTTGTGGAATCCTGTCAATTATCCACTAGAAAACATCCTCTGTTCCCTTTATTCTCTGTTAGGATGGGACCTATTTCTGTCTGAAGTGTCTCAACCAACTTCAGATGCGGGTGTCCTGGAGATTAAATACTTCATAACCCTGGAACATCCCAGAGCCTTCCCTTTGTGTACCTTACTCATCCTGACTGAGATAGAATAAGGTAAAGGCAAAAAGGAAAATATTTCCTTTTCAGAGGAAAATATTAATGGAAAATAGAGGGAAAATGGGAGATCTGCCCCTACTTCTACCCCCATTGGTGCAGGATAACTTTTTTATATTTAACAGACACAGTTTTATCCAGTCAGGTTTTACATTACCTAGTATTTATATTGTTTGAGATGACTCTATATTGCTCTGGGATTCTGTTGTGAGGAAGTTACCTTGGTATTATTCTTTATTGGGATTAATCTTATGAGGGCAGATGAGCTCAAGTTAAACAGTCTGCACACAGAATTTTAAGATGTGATGACTTTGGACTTGAGGCTCCCCAGGCCAAGTAGCCCTGCTCTAGATCAAATGTTAAATTTCTTTAATGTCCCATGATGCTCAGATCTAAGGGCTTTGAACTTACTTCCATATTAAGATGTCATTTCTCTTTATTACAACTCTCCTGTGCTAGTGCAGAAACTCTAATGGAGGAGCCACAGGCTACCACTTTCAGCTGCAGTCCTGCTGTTTGAGGATCAATCCATCAGACAGCAGTGGAACATCACCTCTCATATTCTGGACAGGCAGGCTCTTCAAAATGTTTTCCAAGAAAATTATCTGCACAGAGTTCTGTAAAAATCTAATTCTACCCCATTAACCAATAGCTTATAACTAGCCCAGAAAAAAAATCAGGCATAATAGCCCTATGACAAATGGGGTAGCACTTAGTCAATTCATTTATCTATCTACTAAATGGATGCTTTAAACCTAAGAGCCTCACCTCTTAACCTCCTTGGCTAATGTTTCCAGATGACATGCCAAATGTATCCATTTTACAAAATCACATTAGAATTAGAATTAGAGAGGGGAAAAGTCTGGTCATCTTGGTTAAACAGGATTGTTTCATAAAGAGTAATACTGAAATTGCACTAACAAAGCTTCAAGACTGTTCTGACATTAAAAAGACTGATACTCATTCTCCATTTTGCTGTAACCAACTTGCTTATTAACTGTGTCTCAGCTCAGGGCTCCAGTTTTGTACTGGGGTGCCCATTGTGCACAGATAAAAGAGAAAGGTGGCCCATGTGCCAGCAACACAGCCCAATGTGAGATATAACACAACAGAGATGCCTGAGCAGAGATCCGTGCTTATTTAATGTGTGCCATCACTGTTATTCTCACTGCATTTTCCACAAAGCTCGTGACAAATAATTTTAGGAAGGAATTTATAGGATGACCTTGAAGATGATGTCATGGTGTTTAAACAGAGAGGCTCCTTTGCTGCATGGTGTAGTGTGGAAAAATCACCTTGTCAATGAGGGTGTTGTGCTTTGCTAAATGGAGACACTTGAACTGCATGAACAGAGGCCACAAAAGGCCTTTAAGGGGCAAAGGTAAGAAATTTGAGATTGATGCTGCTGACAGAGGAGTTCAAAGCAGTGGCAGAGGGTGATGATGGTGCTGGGATGGTGATCCCTTTTTCCCTCTTTTGTTCTCTGCCTTCTCTGCTTTTGCAGTGTCTCACCCAAGTGGCCCCTGCTCTCTGTCAAATATGCCCCACCAGACTGTTCTGATGAGTTGCCTCTTGGATGGGCTCTGATGTTTCTACCCCAGCTGTGGCTCTGCACACCCTCTGCACTGGTTTTCATCACCACATCAAGGAACACAAAGGAGCAGAGACAGGTAGGGTTGAAGAGTAGATCAGTCAACCTGCTGTGGCTACACAAAACTCCAGGGGTGTTGCAAGGAGTCTGGAAGTGCAGTTCTCTCAAGCTGTCCTGCACTGTCAGCCTCTCTGCTCCATAGCTTTTCATTAGCATGTCAGAAATCTGTAAAAAGCTGGAATCAGGAGTGATCCCCATCCTGAATGTACTGGGAAAGTAGGATATTCAAAATGATTGATGCTGTCAGATTTACAACCCAGGAAACTCACTGGGACATAGGAAAGCAGCTCCTGAAAACTTGCACAGTTGTAATCAAAGTCAGAGGCTGGATGTCCTTCAGGGAGGATGCAGCTCAGAGAATGAGAATTAAATACCCATTAGAAAGAAAATATATCACAAATGTTATGTTTGACTAGGAAGATTATGGAATCTTTGCCATTTGAGATGTTTAAAATACACTTAGGATGATACTGAAGTACTTGCTCCTGCCTTAGCCTAGGAGGCAGACATTGGTGATCTCTTGAGCTGTCTTCTGACTCTTCGTTATCTGAGTCTCTTGGTATCAAATGCTGCTTTTCTGTGTCAACAACCTGTCACTAGATAATGAACTGGACTATTTTTTTTTCCTGGGAATCTTAATACCTTGTGGCACCTGATGCCACCAAATCATTTTTACTGCAGTCTCCTGTGGGGATTTGTGGCCAGCCATTTAAATGCAGGCTGTCCTCACCAAGCTTCCATGGACAAATATTTACCTGCAGCAGAGCACAGGCTGCTGTAGCTGCAGGCTTCTCTTTATTTATAGCTCACTAGCACAGGCAAGCTGCAGTCTGCCTGTCTTTGGTCACCTGCTCAAGAGCTGAGGTTAACACATGAGTAAGCAGTGACTTCCTAAAGGCTAAACTGTATTTGCAGAAAAGATCACTTTATCCCAGTCACTGCTATGGCCAGATATAAAGTAATCCCTACAGACATGTGAAGGCTAAGCCTGCTTATCTGATTGTGTGAGGTCAGACACAGGGACTGATAGGGGCATGTATTTATAGTAACAATTGTGACTGCTATGCAAAAAGACATCCCTCAAAAGGTTTCCTAAAATATTGCCAGGTCAAACTACAAATTCTTGAGAAAATTAGGAGTCTAATAATATATCACCTCCTATCAGGATACTTTGAATCACTGAAACACAAAATAGCTACAAGATATTTTCTTAGAGAGCCCAAGTTTATCAGCTGTCATCTTGCAGGGTTAAGCTGATTAGCACAATGGTTTGGGAGGAAACTCTCCCCACCAGGCACAGTTACTAGCTGAGGTAGCCAAGGTCTTACCCAGCCTCCGTGGTTGGGCACAAGCTGTGGTGGACCCCGAGCCAAGCGTGGGCTGACAGTCCAAGCCAGCACTCCGGTGCAGTTGGGTCCGGCTGTTCCCAATTAAAGGGCTGGGTTATCCCTGCCTTCTCCTGCATCAAGCTATCCGTATCTCCGCAGAGGGGAGTGCACACTGGTCCATGGTCAAATTTGGCTGACACTGGCCAATGGGCTCCAGATTTGCTGAGGAACAGTCAAAGGCGAAACAGATGGAAAAGCAGCAAGGGAGCCTAAGTTTTGCTTCCTTAGAAAGCCAGGTTAAAATGTCCTTCTTGGTTCAGAATAGCAAATACAGCCTCACATGTGCACAGCAGTGGCTTTTGCTACAGCCTCTTGTTTCTCGTGACTATGTGAGATGTTATATGGCAATTCATGTCATTATGGGAACAAACCATGGGATTCATATAAACAAGAACACTGAGTTTAAAGTAAAACATGGATATAAAGCAAAGGAATATATTAATTTCATTATTATATTTTAAATCCCTTTGTTATGATGTAGTGATTTTGCTAGTATGTATTTTTGCCTCTCTGTAATGAATAATTATGAATTGTACTCACCTTTATATGTAAGGAAAAAACACGGACTTTTGGGCAAAGTCTGGTTACTGCAGGGGCTTGTATGAACACGTAAGAGTGTGTTACTGCTCCTGCCTGTTGCTGAGTGTGGATTGATAATGTGTCCGAGCTTTGCCCAGACCTGCTGGGGGGCTTGTGACTGCTGTTACTCGTTTACCAGATTGCAAGTTGGCCAACACTGATGAGTTTATTTGGACTTGTAGCCAGCATTGTAAGCCTATCAAGAACTGACTATGAAAGGGGCAGTGACTGAAGGAAGGACGGATGTCTGGGTGGAGCGATGACTCCCCATGTCCCCAGCACTGCCTTGCTCGTTCCTTATCATCAAATTAATAAATTGCCTTTTAATCGACCAATTTAATTGTGTTGATCATTTATAACAACTACAAAGCCATGGAAGCCCTATGAAATATTGACATACTCACCATTCTTAGCTATAGCAGCAAAGTACCTTGAAGGGCAGAATCTAAATGAATATCTCATTGACCCAAAGCAATTTGGGCTTCTCTCTGCATGCTGGCTCCTGTCAGTCCCATGGAGATTCACCACAGAATCCAGCCTTTGGAGCAGAGCTAGTTGGTCAGTAAGATAAGGACTGTATGTAGAGAAAGTCTCCAGTTCACAGTAGCTTGTAAGGTGAAGTGGGCTCTGTGGGAGAGGAAAGGGGTGAGGGGTCTTCCTGCAGGAGGCAGATGCTGGAAGAGAGAGGCAGTCAAGGCAAGCAGGGAGCACATTTTGGAGCCAGTTGATGGGCCTCTCCTTCAAAAAAAAAACAAACTAGGCTTAAGAGCTGTGCATTTCTGCACAATTTGTGTTACACCACAGAATTCAGGTCTTAAGAGGGTCCATCAAAACAGCTGCTTTCTGGTTTGCTGTAAGCAGTATCCTGGCTGCCTCATCCCTACAGTGACTTACATATGTACTTGTCCTGGAATGTCCATAGTCTTGTCTCTCCCCAACACAGCTGCCTTCCAGTCTGGGGCAGAGCACATTTCCTGGGCGCAGAGGGGGTGAGGAACCAATGTGGAGCAGTGAGAGGTTCATCAGCCCATCAGCTGCCCTGTGACCTGCTGAAGGGATAAGGCAGCTTGGTCCATCCTTTCTCTCCTCTGTGCATGTGGAAGCAATGTAAATCTGGTATAACCCTGGCCTACATTATTCACTGGAAGTCACGTGATGGTGGGATTTGGCAAATGTTCCATGGGGTATTTCCTTCTTACAGCCATCATCATTTCATCTTCCCTATAAATATCTGCAAATTATCCTCCTTCAAATCATGCCTTTTAATTCCTCTTTTCTGGGATGCCAGTAAGAGCTGTGATTCACCCAGCAGCCTCTGATGTGATCTGTCCTTACCTTGTTTTCTCTTTTTTTCCTGTCTTGTACTTCCTTCTCTGAAATAAAGGATGCTAAATCTCAACATGATTTTTGAATGCTGTTTACTCCTAATCTGTGTTGTTTCCAACTCTACGCCTGTAAATACAAGCTACCGGTGGAGCCCAGTATGAAAGAAAATATCCCAGCATATGGCTGGCAAATGCAGCATGCTCAGCTCTTGTCTCTAAATGCTGTTTCCCAGTGCTTTCTTCAGGGAATCAACCCAGATTAAATGTGCCAGTATTTTTCATTGCATTTGGAGGATCTGTAGATCCTTCAGAAAAGTGGAAGCATGAAAAAGTAGGTAACCAAGAGCAGTTTAACGTGGAAATTGCAATTACACCTGAAATAGTTAAACCCAGATGTGGTAAGGGATACATCAGTGACTCCTGCACTCTTTAATCCCTTTGCAGACAGCAGTTGATGGCATTTGGGTAAATATCTGCTAGAAGTGTGAAGGAGAGAAGCCACATTCATATCTGAGAGCAAGACTTCTTCAGGGTTTCACAAGTTTTATGATCAGGCCCTCCCAGACCCCAAGCCCTCTCCCTCGAATATTGCTGCTGCTGCTGTTTCTTCAAGCTTCTCACTGGATGGTGAGCCTTCAGTTGAGATGATTTTCACCAGCATGACCGAGGTGGTTACCAAACCACACTGCCCAGGCTTCCTGGCTGGTGAGATGACTCAGCTGGCCTTGGTGCAGCTCTTGAGCTAGGTCAAGTTGGCAGCTTGACATTTTCCTGTTGGGCAGGGCACCAGTCCTGCTCTGCAGCAGGAAGGTTTGAGCTGGCAGTGTAGGATCCACCCCATTAGCCCAATGCGAGCCGCCTTGCTTTGATATCAGAACCCTGTAACTCAAAAAGCTGGAAGTGTTTCGCACTTTTTTCCAAGAAAGTCCATATTTTAACCTTTTAGCTTGATCCTAGGAGCTTTTCACTGCACAGAATAAAAAACTAAACTAAATCAAACAGTCTAAGGCTAATGAAAACAGAGAGCTCTTCTTTTGTCCCCCAAAACACCACTCAATATTATTCCTCTCCCTTGCCCAGACAAGTGCTGTGTTGTCCTCATGGACCTTTTCTTGGCCACCGTGCCAAAGGCAGGTGAGATAGGAATGAAGATTCTAGCCTCTTTTTGGAAATCAAATGAAAAGCCCTGTCAAAGCCAGCAGTGACTAATACACTCACATAACTAGTTGTGGGACAGATGACAATGATTTTGAGAACCCAATACACCCTGTGAACTGCTGTCCCTGGAAACACTTTGGAAATTCGTTAGCGTGCCCTCCACATAGGTCCCAGGCATCTCTGCTTCTTCTCTCTCCCATTTCTAACCAGTATAATTTTGTTTTCAAAGAGCATATTTTTAGCTCCTCTGAGAGGAAAAAATGCTGGGAGAGGCTAATGCTGGGAGATATGTTCACTGCACAGGTAACAGGAATTACAGCCTGCAGCTGGTATTGCTCCCCTCATATGAAGCTGGCAATCGTTCCCCACCGAGTTAATTAAAAAGTGCTTTCCCCCCCCAGAGGGCTGTCCACACATGGTCTCCTGGCCCAAATTTTCCAGGTGGTTTAGTTCCACTGGTGGGATCATGATGGGGGCCACCAGCAGAGATGTCAACTACAAAACAAAATCAATCATTAACTTGAGCTGAGAATCACTTCCCACTCAAAGTGAACTGGGATGGGAAAGAAAAATAAAGGGGGAAGGTTACATTCACTATAAGAATCTGCATCTAAAGATCAAATCCATTCCTAAGTGTCAGCATCAGCCTGAATTATTAAAGCTGAAATTATTTTCTGAGGTTAATTTTCCTTTCCTTGCTTGTGTTAGCAGATCCTGCCTAGCAACAGAGGTGACCTCTCGAGGTTGCTTCTAGTAGCGTTTCACGTGGCTGTTTGTTCACTGTCTGCAGCTCCTTCCCATCCAGACAGCCCAACGAGAATAGCCAGTTTCTCCTCAGTATTATCCTCCAATTGCTATGTGACAGCCCGGCTTTGTGGCATGTCAAGTTACAAAGACTGTCAAGGAAGATTTAAATCCCCCAGAAAACAATTAATCCTCAAATAAAATAAGTATCTATGAATCATTCCTTTTAAAAATAAGCGCTTACAAGAATTCACACTGCCTTGAGTAGTAAAAGCTTCTGTTTGACTCTAACAAAATCAGAGTAACTCTGTGACAGAAATGGCTGGATTCCTAAAGCTTTTCTTCCCTCCCCTTCAAGAAGGGACAAAGCCTAGGCCATTATAGTCCCAGACAATCCCTGTTTTCTCAGCTTCTCTCTTTCAAACCAGGGTGAATTTAATCTTAACTCTTAATTATAGGCTGGATCCTAAAAGCCGCTAAAATAAGGTGCCAATTATGAACAGCTCCTCAGTGATCCAGGCAGTGAGTTAATCACTGCCCTCACATCTGGTACAGCCCCTACTGCCTTGCAAATCCCTGCCTGCAGACTGCTCCCAACCGGGAACAGATTAACCCCTTTCTCTCAAGCATCCAAACTGCTCTAAAGGCTATATCCAGGAGTATTCAAAACTGCAACCTGGTTTGTTTCCCTTTCAGTTCCCAGGTCCCACTGAGGGCCTCAGAGGGCAGGAGCAATGCTTAAAATAGGAAAGATATGGAAAATGTCTGTGAATAAAGCTTGGAACTGATTTCCTTGATGCCTGAGAGAGTGTAAGGCAGTGTGCAGTGTGTGCAGGGGAGGTCCCCAGAGCCTGCAGTCACAGCAAGAACAGGGCACAGGAGAAGGAACCTGCACCTATTCACCACATCTCTGCCCATGCTGCTCCTGTACTTTGAAGGGCTGTTTATGCCTGACTTCTTTGTCTGGATGTAACCAATTCCTTTACCTCCCTTCTAATTTTATAGTTTGTATAGGAAAAAAGCCAGTTGAGCTGTGTTTCTACCATCACACAGAGCACTAAAGGTTGTTTGCTTGCAGGACAAACAGCAAAGCCCTTGCATTTTGCCAGCCTTTTTCTTGGCATAGACTCATTTCAATGCTGTGTGGAGACCTCCTCACCTGTTCACCATAGCACAGATGGCCACCTCGTCCCTCCCAAGCCACAGCTCAGTCTTGCTACACCTCCAACAGTTATACATAAATCTACCAAGAGAGCAATGTCAGGAAATTATTTCCTATATTTGCCTTTCCACTTGACATAGGCTGATTTCTAGAAATGAGGAAAAACTCCTGTGTGAGTTGGAAAGTTGAGTCCTGCTCAGCTGGTAGGAAAAAATTCCTTGATGCTGTGGCTCTCAATTTGAGCGTTGGTGTCATGAGCCAAAAATTGATTTACACACTGTCCTGTCTCATGTTGAGTATTTATAATTCTATAACACTCTCCTAGAGAGGAGGGATAGCATAAGTCAGCCCAGGCTTAAATGACTCCACCAGAAGCAGAGCAGTGGTGAATCAAGCTGTGCACAGCAAGGACAGATAGCCTGTCAGAAAAGTCACAAATGCTGATTTGCTTAAGGCAAGAAAACCTCTGAATTATGATATTACAGTGCAATATACATAAAAGGTCTCATTTGTAAGGCGGTCTCCTGCCTTAACAAAGCACCTCAGGCTATTTTTAAGTGGTTTCTATACACAGTTATTTCAGCTCACTGTTTGTTCAGTTTGCTTACTCTACCAAGGGGTGACAAGATAAATATCTCTGGATTCCAATTTACTTTATGTTCCCAATCTTTGTCCCAGCACTACCCAGACCATTGTGTTGAACAGCTGACTCTGAGCTGGAGCTTGCCCCTGCCTATATGCAAATGAACAATCAGATTGTAGGTTTGGGCCAAAGAACCGGGGAACACTTTAAACAAACAAACTGCAGAGTGGCAATTTAATAGCTAGGACGGAGCTAAGTATCATCTGCCTTCGAGTGTGATGAGTCAATTGCAGACCGAGCTATGCCATACAAAAGAAAATCTCCCAGGTCACCCAAGATAAAAACCCGCAGTTAATGAAATCTTGATTAATTTACATTGATCATTTAACAACCACCTCATGCTCTGTCCCAGTTATGTTTGCAAACCGGGGAAGAGCGGGAAGGGCCATGCAGAGTCACTGCACACAGACACGCGTCCCCTGCCCCAAGAGCCACCGGGTTCCTTTCGCAGCAGCAAACGACACGGATTAGTGACAGCCAGCCAGCAAAGATGTCACTATGTGGGCTGCCCGTGGAGGGCTGTGTGGCAACCTAACTTGGCTCATGTGTGCATCACTGTCCCCTAAGTTAGGGATGTGGGCAGCAGGGATGTGTCACACGCTATCAATAGCCACTAACAGCATCTTCAGAAACGGGATAATTTACAACCACAGGAAACTCACCTGCCTGACACATGGTTCAGCTCTCTTTACAGTTACTTATCAGTTGCTCAAGTGAATTTGCCAGGGAAAGAAAGCTTTTCCTGGTGTTTCAAACTGATTTAACCGATTTATTTTTTTAATCTATTTCTAGGCTCTGTCATCTTGCTTTCCTGCCCCTAGTTCTGAGCTGTTCCTTGTGTTTAATCAGCTCCTATTTTTTTCATGTGTATCACTGGATTTATCATGTTTGCTCTCTATTTTGGGGGAAGGAGTACTGCACTGGTCTATTCCTTTGGGAGCTATCCACAACAAGTATTCCAAACAGAATTCCTCTAACTCATGACTTACCCCACCTGGGAGAAACCAGCTCCCACAGACAGCTGCACTGTCTGCATTCTATGAATGTCTGAGTTTGCTTCTCAGCTTAAGGTAGCAAGGGAAGAAAAAAAAACCCAACCCCCAGACAAAGCCGAAATCCCCAGCAGGTTTGACTACCAGATTTTATCTGTCAGGGGAGGAGAAGCATGGAAGGGTCTGTGAGATCAGTACTGAATTAATACTAGGAGACAGGAAAAGAGGAAAACACAGGTCAATTGAGTATCGAGTTTAAAAGCATCCCAGTCCTTGTGATGTGCTTCTTCTTGAATTAGTTTGTTCTCAACTATCTAAAATTGGATCTTCCCAAAGTGAGTTAGAACCTGCCAAGCGTCTGCATGATTTTTTGGGCAAAAATCTGCAAGGGATTGGAATGAGATCAGACATGTTTCTCTTGCTAACTGATCAGATTTGAACCTGAGATTCCACCAGACTGAGGTCGGTACATTTCCATGGAGAAAAGTCACACTAAATTATAATAACTGAGTTTCTGAAAAACAAGAATTAGGAAATTCCAATGTAAGTGCTGTACTGCAAGAAATTCAAATGAATATGTTCCTATCATCCACTTCCTTGTCCCATTTTACCTCTAAAACATAGTCATGGTTCTGAGGGCACTCAAGGACCTTAATTGCACTGACTGGCTTCACCAGAGGCTGTATTTAGCACTTGTGGGACCATATGCAACCCTGAGAGCTCTCTCTGTGCTGGCTCTGCCTCCAGCTGCTGCCTTGCTTGCCCTCTGGGGACTACAGGCCATTGCTGTGCCCTAGCAAATACTCTGGAGGCTGTTTGCCACCATGTGGCTTTCAAGGGCCAAGAGTGGTCAATTAGTTCAGCCTAACAAGTCTTTCCAAACTAGATTGATTGGTCTAGATTTTAATAGGGTACTTGTGAAATTCCATTTGTTTTTTGCTGTTTAGAGGCTCTTGAAGGGGTGATCCCTCCATGTAGCCTCCCACATTCCAGGTTGAGACTGCATTATGAGCTGTCTCTATTGCCTAAGTCTCTTTGAAATGAACATGAGTGAGGCATCTACATGATGTCTTTTGGAGATCTGTCTAAACACTGTAATAATAATAAATAGCTGTCACATTAGCAGATGCCTAGAAGCTTGACTAATAATGATGCAACAACAGCATGATGAAATATTCTTCCATGCTTTATTGGCAAGTTACTGGGGTGCTTTTTTGCTTTGTTCCTCCTTTCTGCCCCCTCAAAATGCATGGAGTAACTGTCTCTTTCCCTAAAGACTTCCTCTTCAAGGACCTGGCCTGCCATGCCCTCCATCCTGTGATGGGGTCTACAGGTCCCATATTATGTGGTCACTGCTGCAGCTCAGCTCCCTGCACTGTTGCCTGCCTGTGTTACATTCATTGATGCATAATTATATGTGAAGGCAAATATCCCCCTCATGGCACATCCTGAAAACCTAGAAAGGGACCTTGCTCACCTCTCTCAAATGTGAGCACTGTGCATGTGGGGTCCCAGTGAAATGACAAAACTGAATCAGGCATATTGCAGGTTGCTCACGTGAGTCCTGTGCCACAGTTTTACGAGCCCGCCTGAGTTTAAATCTGTAGTAATTCTTATTATTCTTGTTCTCACCTGTTTCACTGGCTTATGAGTGACTCAGACTGCCTGTACTAAAAGTCCCTTGCTAGTGTAACTCAGAGCCTGCCCTGCACAAGGCCAGTCACATGTGCTGAATAATTACATTACTCATCATATAAGCAACTGGCCACATGAAAACCCTCAAGCATCCTTCCTTTGGGCTCTCATCCACATCAGAGCCTGGAAAGCAAACAAAAGGAAGAATCTTTTCCATGTGCACCTGGCCTAACCCTGCCAGTCCTGCTCCAGCAGGACAAGGGGCTTCAGATCACTTGCTTGTACTCTCTGGTACTCCTAATTTTTATCTCTGCAGCAAGAACTGCATTGCTTACTCAGCTTAGCAAACGACTTGAAAATCTTTGTGTGCATGATACTGTGTGTTCTGATGTAAGACCTGCAGTGAGCTCCCTCCTTTTTGTTATTATTGTACCTGGGAAAGAAAGAAATCCTTCCTCATTTCTGTGGAGGTCTCAGGAGTGCCCTGGAATAAACCATGGATCATCCCTCCTAGGCTGCCCCAGAGGCAAACACTGTTTACTCAGCTGTGCAGCTGGGCTCTGAGGGACAGCCCCCTCACAGACCCCTGAAGCACTTTCAGAAGGGAAGCTGCGTGTTTTCTGTTTCCACAAGTGTGGGCTCCTCTCACAGGCTTCACTTGCTGAAACACACTGTCCCTGCAGGGTGTGATGCCACCCACGTGTCATGGCAGACAAACAGAAACATGGACACACATCTTGCTGAGCTCCCCTCCTGGTCTCACATGCACGGTACCTTCACTGTTTCAGTGTTTGACAATGACCAAGGATTATCAGAGTGTCAAAAGGATCACAAAACAAATCTCTACCCCCCATCATTTCAGTGGTATGGATGAAGCCGTTTATTGAGTAGATTTCCATGTCCTGTCCCCTCCCCTTGCATCTCCTGTCTCCCCTTTTTATGTGGGCCACCTGTTTCTTCCCCCAGGTACTACTTGCCTTTTTCACTCTGCTCCTTCTGAATTTAGCATCTTTGATAAAAGTCTTTGGGTAGATAATTGTGAACAAAAGGGAGTAGTAAGCCTAGAGTGGGGCTGGCTATTTTCCTTTAAACAGGCTCACCTTTGACACTCAGAAGTGTGCCTCCTAAGCAGGGGGTGGTACTGTCAAAAGACTGAAAGCAATACTGAATCAGCTTCAAGACCTTTGAGGCAACGCTGTGTTGACTGAGACTGGGAAACTCCACCCAGAGCTCTGGTAACAGCAAATGGAAAAGACTGACAATACTACAAAGATTTCTTCTCACACCCGTGTCTGTGAAGTGACAATTGTAACAAGCCAGTTTCATCTCTTGGTAAATGCAATGAAAAATGAAACAGTTATGGGAATTTAGCTGGGCCTCAGGTGTGTGTGTACATTTATATATTCCCAAATTAGTAGATTCCTCTGATTATATAAAAACTGCAGCAATCCAGTGCAGACATTAAAGGGCCCTGTCCTGTACAGGCTCTGAATGTCTCTGCATGGGGCCCTTTCTAGCCCAATCTGTCTTTGTTCTCACCCAGTGCTCACAAACAATAGGGACAGCCCAGGCTGTCTGATGAAGTCCACGTGCATTGGAGTAGCTGCTCTCTCCAAACTGTTTATCTCCTGGTAGACAGCTGTCGTGATGTTTTTCTGTGCCAAGGAACAGTTTCAAGCTTTACCTTCTCAGATGAGGATAAAAGCTCACTTGGATATCACTTCCTATAAAATACAGGGGAGTTGGCAACTGGCCCATTGCATCAGCTGGGTCAGTGGGGCACCAATTTATGGCATCTTCACTCAAACACACATGCATCAAACCAAGCCTTTGTGTGGAGGAAGTGGCATAATCAGATGACTGTCATCCATGAGTTGGACACCCGACAAAAATCTCACCCAAAGGAAAGTGATAACATATATGATCTTGCAGAGCATTGCCACTGGACAGGATTTGTGAGACAGGACTTTCAGACTTAAACCTGAAAGTTGTCATTATTTCAGTAACTGTCCTTCACTGTGGAGGACCAAAAAGAGAAGCCTTAGCAATGAAAAATCCTGCAAGGTCCTTGTCCTACTGTGAGATGTTTGTATGAGCATCCATCCTACGTACCAACTTTGCTTTCTTTGCTAAGGCATGGCAGTGTGCTTGTCTGCTGCCTCCCTGAAGTGCCATGTGCCCAGCACTGACTCCTCGTTTCTACAGGACACAGTTCTGCATTCCCTGGCACCAGGCCTGCTCACTGGCTCCATTCCTGATGTCTTAATAATGGCATGGAAATTTAAAGTCCCTCTTCAGACATTAAGTACTTTCTCTGATATGGTCCTGGGTCTTTTGGGGTTTTACACTTAAACATTTCTTAAACTCCGGCCAACAGCTACTAGGTAGGGTGACAGGGTAATGAGGCCAGCTCTGTCATTATGGAGAGGATGTGCAGGGGCTGCTTCATCACTGACCTTCATCTTTTGATGTCAAGATTAGCTGTACAAGCAATTTCCCCTGACAAAAAATACAACTATCTGAAAAAGTATCTGTAAGTAGCACTTGTACCTGTGTCAGCTTTCAGGTGAGCCAAAAGCAGTAAGTGCCTGTTTGTGATATCAAATGAAAGATAATTACCTTTTCGTGTGTGTCAGTAGGCTTACCCTATGAGAATGAAGCTGCAGACTGTACCATCTCCTCTGAAAAACACAGGCTATCAGTAGCCACTGCCAAATAACAAGAGCAGCTCGTGGGATGAACCCAGCCTTTGATGTGAGGCAAAGCTGAGAAGGCACAGAGAGAGCAGTGGAGTCACGCTGTCTCCCAGAGAGATCACAGCCTGTAAGCCTGGCTCTGTATTTCAGCTGCCTCCTCTCTGCTGCCAGAAATCCTGGGCATGGAAGGAACAGCAATGGAAAATCCCACTGTATCATTGTCCCACCTCAGGCATGCCTGGTTTGGTAGGCTTAACTTTGCCGCACAGGAATCCACAAGTGTACCAAAAGATTATTAGTGGTTATGGAGACGGAGCAGGAACAAAAACCACTGAGCTGTAAGTTTTTCTTTCTAAGGGGAGAAGATGTGCATAAGCAGTTCCCAAGCCCTGACTCTCATTCAGTGAGATGTACCCAGGTCCTGCTGAATTCCATTGAAGTTTTGTCACAGGTTTTAATTAGATTAATATGTTGGTGGTTGCATTTTACTACACAGTTCTGTCTGAGATTGTAGTTAATTCCTCAGTTACCCAATTCTCTTCAAAATGCTTCCTATAGAGTTGATCACATCACTGAAAAATGGCTTTAGATGGGGCAAATATTAAAGGTGGGTCTTACTAAGGCATCTCCTCTTTCTCTGGTTCATTAAGTTCCAGATCTACACAGCCTTTTTTGCTCAGTTGTGCTGCAGAGAGGACTGGCTCCTCCAGAGTAATCTGAGCTACTGTGATATGAATCAGCTGTAGAAAAAGCCCAAGGTCTTCCCAAAACCTGATATAAGAAGTAAAAGGAACAAACTGCTGACTGCACTGCATTTCCCTATGTAGAGGAGAATTAATTAATGTTTTCAGGCTGCTTTGAAAATTAAAAGTGCCATATGGTACAATACTGCTGATCCTGTTTTTCACCCTGTAACTGACACGTAGCATGTCCCTTACAAGCTAATTGGAAATTGCTTTTGGTATTTTTAGTGTTTTTCAGTAGAGCTGCTACAGCCTGCTGCTTTGTTCTATTAAACGTGCCCTACCTCATCCTCCCCTAGCCCTTCCTCTAAGCTCCTCTTCGAGGGAAATAAAAACATCAGTCCCTGGCACCATCTGTCAAGCACAGGCTAATCCATTCTCTGCTTGTCTCATGGTCAGTTTGGCTTCTCTCTGATTGGAACAGCTACCCTTCTTATTGCTGAGAATTTAATTCTATTCATAGGTTTGGGCTTTGCTTTGTTTTCATTGTAATATTATTGTGATGATTGCAATATTCAGACATACAACCCCTCCATATGCCCAGACTGGAGTAGGGTACTCAAGCAAACCTGCAACCTTCCAGTAAGGCAGGGAGCATTGCCCTGCCCCTCATACAGAGGGAAAACGAGGCAGTGTGGGTGCCTCAGCAGCAGAGCTGAGCAGTGAGCTCACAGGGCCCCAGATAAGACCCAGTCACCAGTGCTGTCTACAGCACCACTCTCTTTTTACTCTTTTTTACTCTCTTTTTGCTCTCTTTCTGCTCTGCTTTGGCTTTGTGTATGGTGATCTCCACAGGAGCTGTGCAGAGATGAGTAAGAATGGACCTTTGTATGGCTCCTGTGAGGAGACAGAGCAGATCCATCAGGGACACACCTTGTAGTTACCCAGTGAGGATCAGCAGCAGAGCAGATCAGAGTGTTTAACAAAGGGGGCATGTTAGACCAGTTGTTTCCTCCATTTGCTGCTGGTAAACGGGACCCCAGGCACGGTTTTATGGCTTCCTTCTAATATTCTCACTACTTCTGCTGTCCCTGTGCCATTAACCAAGTGGTGATTGCTGTCTGATTAACTGCTCTAACACCTTTCACTCCCCTTCCATGATCTAAAGAGAGGCTGATGAGAAGCCAGTGAGAAATGTCAACGCTCAGCTCTGCTTAGGGTCAGGCCAGAGCTGACCATACTGAAGAGTTCTGATTTTCTGGAAATCTGTCCAAAGCAAACAGCAGCTCTTAGCACATTGATGTTGACTTGACACTGACTGTCTACCCTCACACAGGCTGTTGTGTTCTCTTCTACGTCATCATTTTTCTTTATAAAAGGATCCATGCAAAAGACACAGGCTGAGGAACAGCTGGGTATGTAAGCATGTCCCCTGTGCTGTACATTCACAAAGATGCCCCTTTGCCTCTGTGTGAAATGACAGAAGAATCCTGCTGACTCATTCCTTCCTGCCATTACTGCAGCTCCTCTGATGATACCACATGGATAGACCAGGAATGAAAATACTTTTTCTAGAACCAAAATCCTTAAAATGGTATGGTTTGCCCCATAGAAGGAAAACAATGCCTTTTTGCATCTCTTTTTCATAACCAACAACTATAAAGGATTTTTTTCATTGTATTTTGTCCAAGGACATAGTCTGTGAGCATTTAAAACTAGCAGAGAACTAATACCTCTTGCAAACAATGGCCAAGAAGGGCCACACTTTGCCTCATTCTCCTCTGATCTTTCATCCCCTCAGTGGGCAGTGTTTTAGGCAACCCACAAAGATTTCAATATGAATGGCCAGAAAGTCTGCAAGCAGCATAAGTCACAGCTTCACTGAGGTGAAGAAGTCACCTCTGTGCCTTTCTACACCTCCAACCTCCACAGGGCCCCACAGTGTGGGGAAGCTTACAGTTAGGGTAGGCCAAATCCCTGGGAATGCAGGTGCCTGGAGACGACTCCCTTTCCTCCCAGCCAGGTCAATGGCAATGTGCTCTAGGGGTGCAGGGAGAGGTTGGGGGGCTCTGGCATTCAGCTTCCCTAAGAGTGGGAATTTCTGCCAGGCAATGAGGGAGGCAAGGGGGTCTGGGAGGCACCAGGGGCAGGCACCTCTGGGTAGAGGGGGAGCAGCGGGCACCCGGCTCAGGGCAGCGGCTGACAGGGGCCTGGGAAATGGAACTTGGCAGGAGGGGAAGGGCTGAGCGCTGCCATTGGGCTCCAGCTTTGGCACTAATGCCAGCTCCAGGCCTGGCTCCATCTCCAACTCTGACTCCGTCTCCAGCCCCCCCCAACACCTGGGCTGGGTGTCCAGCCCCCAACACCTGCCCTGAGCCCTGTCCTCAGCACCAGTCGGAGTACTGAGCTCAGTTCTGAACCTCTCACTTTAGAAAGAACATTGAGGTGCTGGAGTGCGGCCAGCAAAGGGCTCGTAAAGGGTCTAGAAAACACATCTTGTGAGTAATGGCTGAGGGAGCTGGGGTTGTTCAGCCTGGAGGAGAGCCCATTGCTCTCCACAGTTACCTGAGAGGATGCTGTAGGGAGGCGGGGGCCGGTCTTCCCTGGCGTGACAGGACCAGAGGAAATGTCCTTAAACTGAGACAGCAGAATTTCAGATTAGACAGAACAGACTTGTCATTGTTAGGGTGGTGAGACATTGGAATAGGCTGTCCAGGGAGGTCACCATCCTTGAAGGTGCTCAAGAGGCTTCTGGACATGGTGCTGGGCGGTGTGGTGTAGTGATTTAGGGGTTACGGCGGTAGTGCTGAGTGGACGATTGGACTAGATGATGTTAAAGGTCCCTTGCAGCCTTGATGATTCTGTAATTCTATAACTATAATTCTGCGGTTCTGTAGGCCGGCGATTCCGTGACCCGGCGTGCCCCGCCGGGCGCGGCCGTGAGGCGACCCGGGGCGGGGCGGAGCGCGAGGCGGCGGGGGCGGAGCCTCCGCGGCAGGGAGGAGGTGGGTCCGGGGCGGGGCCTCGCCGCGCTGATTGACGGGCGAGGCGGGGCCACGGCGGGGCGGAGCCGCGCGGCCGATCCGGAGCGCCGGGGCCGTGGAGGGCGGGGGAGACACCGGGCACGGAGCCGCTGCCGCCACCGCCGCTTCCCGGCGTCAGGTAACCGGGCGGGAGCCGCGCCCGCCCCGAGATACCCGGGGAGGCCGGGGCGGCTGGGGAGGGAAGTGGCGACCGCCGCTCCGCGGCGCTGTGTCTGTCGGGCCGCGGTGGAGACCCGGGCGAGCCGCTCCGGTCCGGTCCGGCGGCGGGCGCGGAGAGGGGAAGCGGCCGGCTCTGCTTGACCCGGTGCGTTAC
>VZTB01004761.1:279930-330942 GCA_013397245.1 Thryothorus ludovicianus
GAGGTGTCGCGGGGGTTGAACCGCCCTGCCGCGGCGCACGGGGGGTGGCGGCTCCGCCCCGGGCCGAGGTGCCGCCTGCCGAGCGCTGGCCGGCGGAGCGGCCCCGTGTGCCCGCCGGGCAGGTGCCTCCCTCCCGCGGGCAGCTGTCACGAACCCCGGTGCTTGTTTGCTTTGTGGAGCTGCCCCCGGCTCGCTCAGCTGCCAGGCGCGTTCTCCTGCTGGCGCTTGGGTTGGGGTTTTCCCCGTGGAAGTATGGATTCCCGGGGAGCTGAAATACTCTGCCGGCGCTTTTCCGCTCTGGGAAAGGTTCTAAGTCAAAGCAAAGATGAACGTGGAGGCTGTCGTCTGTCTGCTTCATTTGTTCCTCTGTGCACTCAGCTGGACTGTGCTAGCAGATGTAGATTAGATTAATCCTGCGTGTTTATTTAAGAATAAAGGCCATGTTTTGGACTGATACCGCTGTAGAATTTAAGAAATTATTTGTCTTTGGTTTCTTTAAACAATAAACACGGGCTTAGGGTTAGATTGAGGGAATAACAAAGCAAGTACACGCAGTCTTTATGAGAGAGAAACAGGGCAGGGCTCTTTCAAAAGTGGTATCACAGAACAACTCTTGATGTCAGCAGCTAATGGCTCTAGATTAACCATTAGCTTAAGTAATGTTTATGACTGGTGGCTGAAAGGGAGGGAACTTGCTCCCCAGTTGTAAACATTCCCTCATGTGACTGTACATAACTGCTATGTATATAATCCTATATATATTTTTATATAGAGCCTCATTCTGATGGCTGCATTCAAGTCGCCCGTGTGACAAACAAAACTGTTAGTTTTTAAGTGTTGCTCTCATTTTCTGAAGTAGTCTTTAAAAATACTGTTCAGAGGGCTCTGTCATCTGCTACTTTCACTTCCATAGTTATGGAAATACTTAGAGGTGCAGAGCTTTTTGTTTGTATATAGATTTTAATAATGATGAGTGAGTTTCAAATGTCATTGCCAAGTGTGTGAGGACAAATGAAACTGCATCTCAAAACTCAGCAGAGAGGATCACAAGAACAGGCTGGATTTGTTACTTGTCACAGACTGAGAGCTGTACACATATTTATTTATCTGTATTTAACATAGTAATCATCACAAGCTTGGAGGGATGTTGTCCAAGTCAGGTCATTGGTTCATATTTGTTTACCAACATTTGACCTGTGTTGAAATCTTGGGTTGCTCAGCTCTCACTGAAATACGTAATTCCCTTAAGCAAGATTTAACTTAAAAATTACACGTTAAATTTGTAGATGAAATGCCTGTACACTGTGGATGCTTGTTAGCAAGGTGATTTCTAATTTTGGAGCCTTTACCTACATATAGGACCTTTCTAGTTAGAAAAAAAATCTCTTGGTGATGTGCACTTAGTTTATTAGCACACTTTCTGCCAGCTGGATGTTGCTGGTTTGGATGATGGCTGTCTTTACACCATTTCTTAAAACACTGTTTATTGGATTTGATTTTATATGACTCATGAAATCAGTGATGTCTTTGGATGAATTTTGTATCACTTCAGCAATAAAATTAATGAAAACAGAAAATGTATAGTTTAGCTTTCAGAAAGTTGCAGAATGGATTCATAGACAAAAGTTTTCTCAACTGCTTAAGTACAAGAATAAATTTATTACAAAACAAGAAAGTACAGCTTTCTTAAAAACAGTGGAGTAATTAGGAAGGGAAAGGAGGTAAATGAAGGGAAAAAGCAGGGAGAGAGGTCTGTTTCCTGGTTTTGAACTCTGTAGTGGTGGGAAAGAAAATTAATCTGAGTCTGATACCATTTGTAAACTAATACTTTTATATGTTATCTAGCAAGAGTATTGTGAGGGTTTAAGTTACTCTGGGAGATGCTGAGATAGGAGGGCTGTGTGAGAAACAAGCGCCCATCTGCGTGGCTCTGCTTTCTGTAAATGTGAAACAAAGTACCCTGGATTAGTGTTTGAATGCACTAATATGACATAAATTTATATGCCAGTATCCCAATGCTCGCCTTACCTAGGAAAAAATCCAGTTTGCAATAGGAAATGATAGTACTGCAACCTGCAATACAAAATTACACTGCTGCAGCTTGCACAAGGGGTGTTTTCATCCTGCAAGGCAGCCTCTTGTTGGCGGGTGCTGTGCTCTGCATCTGGGCACAGCTTCCACGGCTTTGCCAAAGCCTCTTCTTTTGTTGGACTGTATTAAGTTCCTTTTACAGTTTGCTACAGTAGCTGGATGGTTCTAAAGAGCCCAGTATGCTGTTCCAGTTCAGTTTCTCTCCAGGTTTGGCTACATGAGTTGGTTTCAATTCTGCATGTAGGCAGAGGCCAGACCCTGTTTACTTGGACAGTCGCAGAAGTTGGTGGCAGACATTGAATCTCCAGCCTCCTCAGAGACTGACCGTGTGTGTATTTTCGGATGCGCCCCCGAATGTGAGCAGGGAAACATAGGAAGGTAAGGAGCAAGTTTTATCTTTTCCTTTGTGATTCTTTAACGTGTGGTCTTGTGCAGCTGTGCTAAGAATTCTCTTTCCTCTTTTGTCCATCTCTGAGATGAGGAGAGGTAGCTGAAGCCCAGTTCCTGAGATGAAGTGATGAAGTTTCAGCCTGGTTCCAGGGTAAGTACACCTTGAGAATGTTTCACTGCTTAAGGGAATGCATAACCCTTTCTCAAAGGGTAGAGAATGCTTATTTGCTCACAAAGGAAAATGTTTTTAGTTAGTAAAATGGTGAAAGAGAGGTGGTTACAGTTTTTTGTCCTTTAACTAGCAGCTGTTCTCTGTTGTAGATACGAACGCAGTAGATGGTGCTGAAGCAACACTGAGGCTCCTCCTGTGAAATATCCACAGTCCAGTGTCTATAGAGAAAATGCTTGCTGGCTCTCCCAAGTGTTGACAGTCCTGTGTCTTCAAGAGATGCGTTCCAGGACAAGAAAACAGTGACTGTTAGTTTTAAAGATGATAATAAATAATTCTTTGTGTAACTTTTTCATTCTTTGTTGATGGTGGAGGCAGTTAGATGAAGTAGTACAAATACCAGCCAAGCAGTGCTTCAGGAGGTTTTGGGTGTGTGTGCAGATAGTGGTCAAATTTAAGCTGTTGGATGTCAGCCCTTTGATATGGTTGTTGCTTACAGTTGCTGAAATCAAAACTGAAAGTGTTTGGGGAGTTTGGGAGCTACTGCTCTGGGAATACACAGTATAGCACTCTGCCACAGTGCTCGTGTTTCCTGTTGTCCATACACTCACTGGGAGAAGCATGCAGGGAGGAAGTCTTTCACAGTATGATTAAGAAGTGGTATCAAGGTTTATGCTGTCAGAATAATGTACTGTCAAAATCATATCAAATCAGCAAGCCTGACCTGCTAGGTAAAATGAGCCATTGTTGATTGCTCTTCTAAAGGTCCTCTCAGGAAGGTGGTCTGGGTGCTGAATAATGGCAGCATCATCATCTATCTCTTTGTAAATTACCCATCTCTTGGAACTGGGGAGATTTGATAAGCAATAGATACTTTATCCCATTAAGGAAAGTAAATAAGTTTGCCTTTCTTACATTGCAGCCATTCATTTAATATAATGACTTGTGTTTGGTAATTTGCATGAAGGCAGGAGCACTAGAACTTCATCACTGATACATACCCAGTAAAGAATGATTAGCTGATTTTAAAAGTGAAATCATGGGCCAAAAAAAAAAAAATCTGTTCTTTCCTCAGCATTTGATTTTGTGAATAACCAAGATCCCTGCCCACTACTTCTGAAAATTCTGCTGGTAGCATGATGGAATTGTTGGGATACAGTAGTGTCACTTTCTGGAGCTGTAAGTAGCACTAGGGAACCTGACTGGTTCTCTGGACCAGTGGAAATTATTTTTGTGTTTTTAAGTGTAAATAGTGGATGAATGGTCAAGTGCACTTACTGTATTTTCCTCCTCCTATTTGGAGGATCTTTAACTTTAGAAATGCTTTTATGTTTCACAGTTCTTTGGCATTTCCTCATTTAAGAGAGCCCTCCCACTGCCTATCAAGGCTGCCTATAAGTGGCTTTTTCAGATCATTTATGCATGTGTGAACATAAATAGACACCTGCACCTTTTCAATTGGTAGTGAAACTATAGGGAAAAAAATTTACACTGTTAACTTGGGTGACTTTGTACACAGCACTTCTGTTTGTAAGGGGCAGGAGCCTGAGAGCAATGGAAAATTGCCTTCCCCTTGTTCTGTTGTGCTTGTTTTTTTTTCCTGTGTGCAGTAAGTATACCCTACAGGATTCAGCATTCTTACATAAGGGGAGAGGAGTCTTTATCTACAGCAAGTACCTTCTGATTTGGTCTTAAAAGTGAACACTGTTTTTAGCTTGGGGGAAGAAAAAGGAGGGGGAGAGCGTGAAATGATTCCAACTTGAAATTAGTTTTTCTATTTTACAGGAGAGGAAAAAGAAAATTTTCCATGTTAGGTTTTTTAGGAAATTCATGATAAACTGTGTCATTTTAAGTCTGCATTACTAGGAGTCATTTTGTATTTTTTTTTCCTACTTCTTACTACTGCAAGCAGTAACATAAAGACTTATGTAATGTGACTAGTTTTATAACACTTCAGCTAACTCCTTAAAAATTCATTGAATTCAAAAATGAAAACTGAGGTCAGAGGTAGCTGTAGCCTGCTATGTATTTTGAGTGAGGTCTACCAGGTGGCAGTTAAGTGTAGAGGTTACTTTGAGAAAGTTAGACACTCTAGTGACCTTATGGTATTTTAGTAGTTCCTTAAGAAAACACACACAAAATCTACTTTGTTGTAACTGTTACGGTGCTGACTGTAGAATTTAATTTTCTATTATTTTTAATGTTTATTATTTCAAGAATATACATTTCCTTATGCACTGTATTCTGACAAAATATATTGTGGTACCAGTTGATTTGTTAGATTCTGCTGTGACTTTAGGTTACTTTCACCTCTTTAAGGTGACATAAATAAGTGAGGCTTTTAGGCCTTGTATTACTAGGCAGATTTTTCAGCCTTACGTCTTTGAATATATTTATTTATGCTTTTATTTTAATGTTTGAGTTCTTTGGGACTCGAGACTTCGGTCTAGACCATAATGCTATATCCAGAAGGAATATATTTGTCTGTTGCTGTGACTTCTAACCTGCTTGTTAGAATTGCACTTGTGCTCCCTTCTGAAATATTTAATTTCCATTTTTAGTGTCTTGGGGCTTTTCTGAGGGCACTGACATGAATTATGATTTTAGGCAGGTGATGCACATGCATTTGAAGTGCTTAGGTGCATTTTTCAAAATGTCATTGTTCAGGGTCAGTCTGTGTAAAGGATCTCTTCTGGACACCAGGCTCTGTGTTTTTGTGCTCTTAGTGAGATAGGAATGGGTTTGAATTTATGTTACCTTTTAAAAATACTGACGGGGTGGGCATTGTGTTTACTGTGAAAGAAATACCCCTTTGGATACTGATTCCACATTTACTGTAACATACTATCAGTTAATTGTTTTGAATCCACAGTACAATCAGCACAAATATAACATTATCCAAAATTAGGAAGGATGGCACATGGACCTAGGCCAAGTGCCTTATGGGCATATCTGTTACAATTGCCTTAATTGCTTGTATTTGTGGTTTCTTCTGGCTGGAGACTTTTACTGATACTCACACTTTTACTGTTTATTCACACTTATTGTCTGTTGATTTTCCTTCATTCTGTCAGTATTCACATTTTAAATTTTTTTTGTCTTTGCTTGCTGGGAAAGATAAAGGCATATTAAAAAACTATAAAGCTTAGAGAAATCTAAATGAAAATGCTTTCTGTATTTTGAGTCACACCTCTAACACTCAGATCTGTTGTATTTATCCTTTGAAAAAGAGACATGGGTATTATATCACCTTTAAAAGGAAGAGTCATGACATAGCTTTTAATTGTCATGTATCCGTCAGATGGGATACAGAAGATTAATAGTGATTTGAAAAATCTGAAGGTAAGGAACCTGAGCTAAAATCACTGTTCAATATTAGGAACCATTTTTGTTGCCTCACATTGTAAGAAAACAAGGTGTGAAATAAAGCAATTGGAAAAAAAATCATTATATAAGTGACTTCTGATTTTTAAGTGTAAAAATGATGTGTTAAGTTCTGTGTGTAAGTTTTAGTCCATTTGCTTTGGGCATATCAAGAGTAGGCTTTAAGAAACTGATCCCCTAAAACTTGAAATGAGGTTATATTAGGTATTTGTGCTTTTTAATGGTGTTTGACTTAGAATATTCACTTAGATGAGCACAAAATTTGATTGACTTCTCTATGAATGGCACAGTCTCCTGCTCTGAGAAGTAAAACCCACGCAATTCTAGTACTGCAGTGTGTCAGATTTACTTTGCATTGCTCAGCGTGACAAAAGCAGAGACAATACATTTTTCTGATTCCACATCTGAAGCATAAACGGAGGTACATTTAACTTGTTTAACTATGGGAAGTTAGTCATAAAACTTCTGCAGCTGAAGGGAAATGACATCATAATTCAGTTTCTTTGTCATGTTATATCATGCTTTGTGATTTAAGCTTTCAACTATACATTCTATGCCTGCTCAGTAGTTAACTTTGAGTAATTTATGTTGAGTAATTAGTTGGTGTGAAGTTGGTGAGACACTTCAATTTTCCTAAGCAGTGAAGAGGCTGATTTATCAGGCAGTGCAGGTCATCTGCTATAAAGTTTTTAAGCTCTATTTTTTTTTCTCATTGGAATTGCTGAGGTATTTTAGTGAGTGATGAGGCTTTGGAAATACCTTGAATAAATGACACAGTATTTTGTATTTGGATTAGACAACTTCCAACATTTGTGTATAAAACTGTCTGGTGTAAAGACTGGGTGGATTGTTTATTATGTGAAATAGCATCCAAACCTTCCCTATGTTGGTGTGTCTGTGAAACAAAGAAGTGTCGAGTCAAATACAGCAGCCAGGGTGCTATACCAACATTCTGGATAGTGGTGTTGTGTGATTGTGTGTCATAAATTGTTCAAAGCTGTGGGGAAATGACATAATAAATATGTATTATAAAAAGTGGGGGTGACTTGGGAAAATTAAACTATAATTGTCTTGGTGATTCAGTGTAATTCTCAGTGCTTCATTTCTTAGTGCTGACTAAGATGAGTGAGTTGTCGGGAATGGCACTGAAATAGAATTTCAGTATTGTGTTAAAGGAAGTGGAAGCTGCCTAGTTCAAGAACTGTAGGGACCAGTAGGAGGTCTGCAAAAGCCTGAACTGTATTTTGCAGGTTTCAACTTGTGTTTTTCATTGTAATTAGTATGTATTTAAGTCATCTTATTGGTAAGATGGTCACTTTGGGAAAGTACTGATGAGAGGGTGAAGGCAGAGTGTAAGTTCAGTAATTCACCAGAGAAATGTTTTGGAGCAATCATTAGCTAAATTGGTTTGAAGAATATTCTGTCACATGTATGAGATGTTTGGGGATTTCAATTTTTTTGCTGTAATGCATTTTTACATGATGTTTCTTTTTGCTTTCAGGTCTTGAGCGTAAACTTACCTACGTTCTAAAAATGGGAAGAATTTTTTTGGATCATATTGGTGGCACTCGCCTGTTCTCCTGCGCAAACTGCGACACAATCCTGACCAACCGCTCTGAGCTCATCTCCACTCGCTTTACAGGTGCCACAGGAAGGGCCTTTCTTTTTAACAAGGTTGGTAAGAAGCTGGAGGAACTGCTGTTTACTTACTTTATTTACTTTGAAAAAGGAGCTTGTGGGATATGAATCTATCATGAGATCGAAAAAAACTGCTTGGCTAAAGCATTGCATAATTACTAATTTAACTTCTATTTTTATTTTGTTCAACTGTCTTTGAAGTCAAATTTGACATCTGCTGTTGCTGGGAAACTTACCTAAATTAGTTTTGTCTGTAATATTGAAAGACTATAAAGAAGACTGTGTATATAGAGGCATCAGGACAGAATTGATGGAGTTTTAACTTCAGAGACTTCTGTAATATGATCCCCAAATTCACTCTGAGACTATCTGTTGTCTGTCAGAGGGTTCCAAAGGTGCTTTCACTTCTATGCAGTTAAAAAAGTCTAGATAATACTTTGTTTAATTTCTGAAATTCATTTAAGTTAACAGTAGTCTGGCAACTTAAGTTGCCACAATCAATCAAAATCCTTTTAAACAGGCAATAATACTCTGGTTTAGTTTAATAGTTTTTAATTGATCAGATTCAATAGATTGAAATACAGAAGTCATAATTTTTGAGTGAACTGTAGAATTATTTATTAACCTTGCATAAAAACTTCTCCATTAGATGAATTGACAAAATTGTGATTGTCCTTTGCTTTCTTGCAAAGTTCCTGGTCATATAATGCTTGATGTATTTAAGTATTTTTCTTAGAAGCCATTTGGCCATGGGCAGAGTTGATATAGGCATCAGTAGTGTCTTAACTATGTTTTGCTCTGGGACTTCTGGTTTCCTGAATCTTGTCAGTAGTGAAAGATTTCTTCCTCTTCCAATAAGCTCTAGATCCTGGAGTTCAGATTTTTTTTATGTTAAATAGTGAGGTTTAATTACAACAGTTGGAGTTTTTGCATTTCTGCAGTCAGAAACTGTACATTTGAAGCAGTCAGATGCAAAGCTATGGAAGCAGTGCAGTCCCATATTTTAGAATCTTCATATCAGCAGTTTGGGTATAGTTCTGACATTAACTTTTCAATGGATTAAACATCCTGGTTTTGTGGTGGTGCTGCAAAAGAGGTTGAAAGTATATTTTAAACTGCTGTTATAGCACACAAAAAAGTGCGTATTTCATGTCTACATTCTCAGCCACTGATCCTGGCTTTTTCTTAGATAATTATTTTAAAAGCACCACAAGGTTTTTAAAGAAGTACCTCTTTTCATATTTTGTTTCTGGATTCTGGGACTTGGTGATCACATCAGCTTCTAGAAATGGGTTGCATACATTACAACTGGATTAACACAAATTTACAAGCTGTTCACTGGGAGCTTCTCACCCAGAGTTGAGCACAGCACTTTTGCAAATGTTGTGATAGCAACCCCTGTCTGTCAGTTAGAATGTGAGGATTTTACATCGTTGTGAAGCACATCTTTAAGGTGTTACCTTCTCATGAAGGAGATTTTTTTACACTGCAGTTTTCAGTCCGTGTGCAGTGCCACAGGCTCTTTCATTCTCAGGTGCTGGCAGTCGTTTAGCAGGATCCCTGCAGCAGACTGACCCTCTGTGTTCCCTGTGCGCTGTGTGTTTGTCCCAGGTGGTCAATCTGCAGTACAGCGAAGTTCAGGACCGGGTCATGCTCACGGGCCGCCACATGGTCCGGGATGTGAGCTGCAAGAACTGCAACAGCAAACTGGGCTGGATCTATGAGTTCGCCACCGAGGACAGCCAGCGCTACAAGGAGGGGCGTGTCATCCTGGAAAGGGCCTTGGTACGGGAGAGCGAAGGCTTCGAGGAGCACGTCCCATCCGACAATTCCTGAAGAGGCTCCGCTCTCTGCTCGGGTTCTCTTCAATTGAAACTCAAATATAATAAAATCAACAAAAAAATCTGCTTACATACACTGTCACCTTAGCATCAGAGTCGGATTCATGGACTACCAAGTGGGAAAGATTGTGAGAATACTTCAGATGGAACCTTCCTTTCTTTATTCCTTTTATATTTTACTTTCCCTCCAGCAGCTGTTTGTAGAAGGAATGTTGTGCAGATGCTGTAACTTTTTCTCTCTTTCATTTACATCTGTTAGATTTGAGATTGTATCATAAGGTATAGTGGGCTAAAAGGAAAATATTTGTAGGATTTGTCTTTTGTTTGAGAGAAATTCAATGAGTTGTTTTTTTTTAGTTAGCACAAACTGATGTCAGCTTCAAGTTATTTTAAAACTACAGATGTTTTTTTAAAGTATATTCCAACTTTTGGCTTAAGTTTTTAGTTAGGTTTCTGGTTTTGGGGGCTTTTTTTACCCAGCCTGTTCATCTGGTTTGCTAGCTAAAGTGAAGAGATCCGAATTTGTACTGAGTGCTAAAGGTTCAGTGTTGGTACAGCTTGGGCTGGCCCATGTGCCATATTCTTGTTGAGGTTAATTGGTAGCACAGAGCCCATTATTTCTTGTCATTCTTGTGAATGGTGACCCAAAGATGTCACCATTCCTTGTTTATTTGTGAAGTCCCATTCACCATGTAAACTGGTGTTGATTGGAAACTATCCTTGAAATAGGGCAAAACTGCTTGGCTTTTTTTAACTTTAACAGATGTAACTTATGAGCATAATAATAATTTAAAGTAATAGCTGTCTGTTTAGTCTTGCATTGCTTACAAATTCAGCTGTGTTTGTAATGATAGGGATCCAGTGAGAAACTACTGTTTCAGTAGCCATTTTTTTTTCCGTTTCTCTACTAATCTCATTAAGTTAGACAGGGAATTGCAAATCTTAATTCTTCTTCAAGTAGCTTTCTTTAAACCCAGAACTTCGTATGTTAAACACAGCTGCTGTGTAAAAGGAGGAGATTGCCAGCATGTTTGTTCATGCCTAGAGTTATGCAATCTGCATCTCTTGAAAAGATTAACTTCAACAGCTTGTTTTCAAATGCTGCTTCTGGTGTTGAAACCTTTATCTTTCAACTTTGTTGAACCTTTTCATTGTGATGTTACGTTTTTATCTTTTTGGGCAGCAGTACATGTCAGCCCAGTAGTAACTAGTGACTTGGATTCCTGCTTTGTTCTTGTAGAGGTCAGCTCTGTTTCAAACAGTGATCTTGCTTGCCTTTTTTAGCAAAAATGCTCTTCATTAACTTAACTCAAGGGTGCCCAAACACTTTCATTGTGTCTTAAGCCATAAGTTAGGATCTCAAGGGCTGAAATTTATTTGAATGTTAGATATGTATGATTTCTTATCCAAGATATTAATTGGTTGTGTTTTTTTTTCGTATTGGATAAATTTTGGTCAACATGAAATAAGTTACCCACAGACATAAGAAAGGGGGGGAACCCCACCCAGCGAAACAGATCTGGGTTTTGACCTTTCAGAATAACTTTTCTTCTCTAGCCACAGCTCCATATCTGAAAGTAAGATGTGGAGGGTGATTATGCTAAGTATTTTTCTTAACTTTTTTTTTGGTTGCCAAGTGGCAAGTTGGACACCCCTGACTTGAATCTGCTGCCTCCTTCATGTAAAGGTAGCTTTGTTCTGTAAGTGTCACAGAGAAAGAAAACAGAGTAGATCACATACCAGAGCTGTGCTTGAATCAAGCTGCTTAAACAATAGTGTACTTGTGCCTCAAATGAATCAGTTTTTGCACTGAGTACAGTAGTACCCCATTATCTTGTACTTCTGTCCTTCACAGACCCTGGAAGCGCCATTAGCATGGTTCTCTGCAGTACTTTTCTTGTACTTCTGACATTACAATACAATAAAGTATGTTTTGTCCTGAACTGATCTTTGCTGTCCTTCTGGAGTTATTGTCGTGGAGTCTGTCAGCCAGATCACATAACCCATCTTTCATTCCTTGTGTTAAGTTTCTGCAGTACAGTGACAAGCTTTTGATGAGCATCCCTCTCTATATAGATAGCAAAAGAGTTCTGTTGATTTTGGAAGGTGCCAAGTAGAACTTCATGCATACCACTTGGACACTTAAAAGCCTTTAATTTACTCCTGTTAAAGAGAAAACAAGAAACGTCTCATTTAATGGTATTCTAGGTGCCAGATATCTTTCCATGACTTTGAAAAGTGAAGCAAAAATCCACCTTCTGCAAGAAACTTGAGGTTTTGACTTCTGAAATGGCTTGGTAATTAATGAATTGGGTATTATATATCTGGACTTCTGTGACTTTTTCCTTTATGTTCAAATGTTAGGCAGAAACCTGCTAGCAGTTGGTCAACTTCTAAAGCTGTAGTTGAAGAACTGAGATGATAATTCTGTTGGTTTGATGGAGACTGGGACTTTTATTCTAACTTACATTATGACCATTTTGGTAGAATGTTGGTGTGACTTTCCACAAGGCCTTGGATATGAAAAATACGTGTGAGCTGAATTCCTAAAATCCCATGAGACTTAAGCAAGTCCTCTGCAGCGTTAAAACAGCAGACACTGGCTGCTGTTTTAACTTACAGGCTGTTCCCTCCTGTATAGCTTTTGATGTCCCTGGGAGAGTTTAGCCTCCTATATTTTGGCTGCTCCTCCTTGAGACACTTGGTGTGTGAACACAGATAACTTATCTGTGAGGAACAAGGCCACTGGTTCCAGCACCTTTAGACAGGGGGTATTGCCATTTGGCATCAGCTGCAGTTTTGTAGTAGTGTAGTAGCCTGGGATTCTCCAACAAGGGCTGGCACAGGAAAATGTGCCACAACATTTGGCATGTGGTGGGGCCTGAGGTAAAGAAGGGAGCAAGGAAATTGCAGTGCATAACAGACTGCACTGTGTGTTCCTGGAGACCTCAGAATCTGCTCATGGGCTGCAGCTTGGGCCACCAGTGGTGCTGTGACATTTGCATGACATGATCTGGATTAGAGTTCATGTCACCCATGCTGTGATCTCATCCTGTGGGTATATTTGAAACTGAAATTCTTCCTTGCTCCTGATTTTGTTTGCTTCCTTTGTTTTCACAAAGATGTGAAAACACATGATGGGTCAGTGTGTTTGTGAAGTGTAAAAGCATTTTACTGATGCTCTCCAGGGATGTTAGACAAACTTTTGACATGACATACATGTCTCGTGGCTCTTTTAGAAAAAGCAGCCTTACATGGGGCTCTGGGGTTGGCTGTGGTCACTGCCACAGCCTTATTCTTACAGGACAAGCTTGTCTCTGCAATTTTGGGTCAGGGCTTTAGGAAAAAAGTCAGCAGATCATCAGTGGATGAGCAGGTAAGGAACAGGTGAAGCTGCAGTTTAGGATTCAATTGTCATGTACAAGGATGAGGTAGCTGGGAAGGCTCTGACATTGATGTGGGAAGAGGCTGGCTGGTTGATGAGCTCTCTTTTAGACAAGACACACAAGCTGTAATACTGCAGTACCATTCTGCAAAAGTCACAAATAGTGTATTGTGTTTCCTTCTTGGGCCTGCCTTCACTTAAAACAGCAATAAATTTTAAAAATCCAGTGAAGCTTGCTTTCCTGTGGATCTCAAGGGCTTTGCAGACTCCCTGATGCCTGACAAGGATGAAATGCTTCTGTCTTTATTTTCCTTGGGGCACTGATAAGAATTGCTGTCCAATCCTGGTTTTGCAGGACTTAAAAGAACTAAGCAATTTTCAGGCTTCTCTCTTTGTAATTTGGAGTTTAAATTGCCTGAAAACTTCAAGATTGCTTTCAGTGGTGAGGAGGAATATGACCTGGTTGATGATGTTCCTTTGCAAGCTTTTTTCTTCTTGCAGGAAATCTGAAATACGGCCAAAGAAAGTGCATTCCTGTCGGTCTCATCACATGTTGTGTGGCAAAGACCTTCAACAACTGCTGAGGAGCCTGGTTTCTGCAAGTGTGGACCTCTTCCTGGTCTCATAGTTACTTCCTTCCCTACCTCTCTCTCATGTAAAAATTTTTGTACATGTAGGAAAGTGTAAGGGAAGAAATCTCACATTTACCTTCCAGCCTTTTGTTTACTGATAGTGTTGCTCTTACTTGAATGGATTTCTGTGATCTCAGTAAAACTGCTGCCAGGCTGCTGCTGCATTTTTACTTAAAGGCCCTTCTGGCAGAAAATTAGTGACTTTATCATTTCTCATCCCCAAGTCTAGGCAGAGGTTGTTTGGGAGTGATGTTTGGCTGAACATTGTACTCTGGGTAGAGGTGATGTGAATGAGGACCTCATTCACACCATTCACAGGATTCTTCCATTGCTGTGCTGCATCTTTCCTTCTGATTCTGTTTTAAGTGTGGTTTGCTTAAGTTTGCATTGCAAGTCCTCCTTTTAAAAAGGAGGTTACTAAGAGACAGCAGTCTCTTAAACATGGCATTTCCCTCTGAAGGACCTGGAATGCTTACAATTTTTTACAGAGTGCTCTGTGTGCTGCTCACTTGGAAGGGGTGGCTGTTTTCCTGTTTGACTTGTTCCTGCAAAAATAAACTCCAGTGCTTGTGTAAGATATAGCCAAGAATCTCCCTGCAATGGGAGCTAGGATATGGAGGAGAAACCGAGGTGAAAGTGTGTGTGCATGTGTGTTTGTGTGTGTGATTCATGTCCACTAAACTGGTCACTGAAGCACCAGAGGTGGGAGAAATTCTAGAGGTAAGCTTGAGCCTTTTCTTTTTGCCTTGTGTGGGTTCAGAGAAAGTGGAAACCACTTGGGCATTGCAGAGGATCTAAGGTCCCCTGATGAACAGCGGAGTGGGAAGTGCAGCACCACAGCTAATTTTGGTACAGTTTCTGTGTTGTATTTGGATGAAGGCAGCTGGAAGGTGTTTGTCCTTCAAAGTAGGCTGTGTTTTTGTTTTCATTAGCTGAAGTATTTTTTACTATCAGAAACTTGCATTTGCATAGAAGTGAAAGTAGGAGGAGAAAGGACAAAAGGCTATGGTAATCATTTGGATTTTCTAAGCATGAGGGGTAAATGGGAGAGAGAAGGATGTTCAGATCTTGTATTTTGATTCTGCCCAGGAGAAATATGTGTGTTTGCCTGACGTCAAGATCCAGAGCTCTTTCTCCCTGGGACTTGGGGATGTTTGGATATGGGATTTTGCTTTGTCCTTTTGTAAGCATTTGATTTAACTGTTCTAAACATTTAGAGGTGTTTGAAACAGTAAGTTTACTGGATTACAACAGACTGCTTGCCATGGTTCTTTGCACACTAATGGCAGATGCTGCAATTGATGTAATTGGTGGAATAGGGAGATCCTTTTTCTATGGAGGAACACAAAGCAGAATGGCTCATACAAGGCTGCTTAACCAAAGAAATGCCTGGTGGCTTTCAGCTCTCTTTAGAGACAACAATCCTCTGTCCCTAGAAGAGTTTGAAAACTAATATTCCAGGCACAGGTATATGGTGAGTATGAAATGAAGAGGACATTTGTTAACTTTCAGGGGTAGATCTTGGCACATGTGCACAGTCAAAAAGGTGGGATGCTCTGAACTTGGTATTGAGAACTCAGGTACATCCCATGGACAGTGCAGAGAGAGCCTCTGTGGTTATGCTCCTGTTGGTATTTGGCCCGCAGATCTTTTCCCTCGTCCATTTTTATTTATTTGGTCTGGTCTGTAGTGATTGTTGAACCTTCCCTGCAGATTTAGTGCAGCTTAAGGACTTGGGGAAGTGCCTATTTTGGCAATATTAGACAGTCACTTCTACTATCCTGTACTATACCAGTACAATGGATTAGTTGTCACAGCTCAGAGGGATCCGTGGAGTGTCTATTCCATGTCTCCCTGCTCAGGAGGGATTAGCTCAGTGGTGTACTCAGTGAGAGTGCATTCTTGGGATGAAGTTCCTCAGTGGAATTTCTTATTGTAGCCGAAAGTACATCAGAGACATGTGATTTAGGTCACAGAAGTAGAACGTGAAAAATGCCAGATTTCCAATGGATTGGGTGGCACATGGTTAATCCTGCATGCGTGCAGCTTGGGGATGAAAGTGGCATGTGATCACAAGAGCAAGGATGGCACCATCATCATCATTCTATATAGTGTGCATTGAACTTGTAGCTACAGCCTCCATCCCACCATTCCTGAGTCCAGACTGCTGGACTTCTCATAAATTTTGTTTCTAAAGGCAACTTGAAAATGAACTTTCTGATGTGCATTTAAGTGGCAAAGCTAAAAGAAAATTAAGTTAAGTATTTGTAATTGCTGGCTTCTTCATGACTGGTATTTGAACTGGGAACCCTCTTTGGTGCAGTAATCATCACTACTTAAGCTCCAGGACTGACTGCTACTTAACTAGCAGCTGGAGGAAGCTTTTCAGTGAAGAAAGATGAGCAGTTAACAGATGAAGGCTTTAGATTTGATGTAAAGTTTCAGTACGGGACAGGGAATTTTATTTTCAGTTTGTATAGTAGTTCTGATTTGGTTGAGGCAGTTGTGGGGTTTTTTTGTTGTTTTTTGTTTTGGTTGGGGTTTGTATTTTTCCCTTTTGATATGTGGAGTTGGTGAATTTCCTGCTCCATGTAGGATTTTGCAGGAAGAAATGGGAAGATGAAAATTACACTGTATTTCCTATCCAGGCTGCCTAACTGACTGTCGATTCCAGGCTCCTGAGCTTGGGAAGGTTCCTGCTCCATGCATGCTCCCTGTCAAGGAGAAAACAGCACCATGATTCCTGTGCCACATTCCTGGGAAAGGGAGGAGCAGTGGGAGGCAGCTTTCTATCTCACCCTACTTCATTTGCTTTATCAAGCTGCAGTAAGCTCAGGGCTTCTGAAGCTTTGGCTGCCTGTCAAAACAAACCAGAGGCACAGAAAGCAACAGCTTTTAATACTCAGTCCAGTTCAAATTTAAGATGTAAAATTCTAGTGTTATTCCTAAAAATAGACACAAAGCCATTTACCCCATAAAACTCACTAGAAATGCATCAGGATTTTTATGTCAAAATGTTGAAGGAGAAGATCGGGGGGCTTGCCACAGTAAGTGAGGGGAAAGCAAAGATGGGGAAGGATGCTCTGCCACAGGTTTTGCTGTTAGTTGCCAGCGGTGCTTAGATATCTAAGCAGATGCTTAAATATCGGCTCCAGTTGCCTTGGGGAAGGTGATGCTCTTCCCTGGCTCCTTTACCTATCTCCTCCTTTTTGATCCCGTCTCTCCCTGTTCTCTGCAGCTCCAGTGTGCTTTGTTCCTCCTGCAGTCTGTGCTTTCGCTGCTTGTCACCTCTCTGCACTGCCAGTGGCTCCGCTCTCTCCTTCCCGCCCTGCTCCTTGCATCCCTGCTGGCTTTTCAGCCGGTGACCTTCTTCCTCCCCGCAGGTCACCACAGACTGCGGTTCTGGTGCCGGGCTCCTGCTCGCCCCGGCGGTGACAGCGCCAGGTGACAGCCAGGCACACGGAGGGGCTGCTGCCGGTCTGATTCACCGGGCTGGCACGCACACAGCACACTCAGCCCGGCTAGCACACTGCTGGGGCTGAGGCAAAGTGATGCTGCACCCAAAATCAGGCAATCGACCCTGCGCCTGTGTCCTGCCAGGGAGAAGAACACACACACAGAGACACACAGAGACACACAGAGACACACAGAGACACACAGAGACACACAGAGACACACAGAGACACACAGAGACACACAGAGACACACAGAGACACACAGAGACACACAGAGACACACAGAGACACACAGAGACACACAGAGACACACNAGACACACACACAGACACACACAGACACACACAGACACACACACACACACACACACACACACACACACACAGAGACACATACATGGAGTGATCCTGCTGCTCTCAGCTCCTGCTGGCACTGCTGCTCAGCAGAGACAGGTCTGGAAAGGGCTCTGCTCATCTCTGCTGCATGGGGCTGCCACCCAGGGTGTCCAGGGAGCTGAGATGGACACTGCACTCCCCTCAGCAGACACACAGGTAATAGCAAAAAGCATCTACTAGAGTGACAACCCTACCAAATTTCAAGGCCCAGCTCCAAAGTGTTGTGTCATGTTGGGTTTTCTGCTTCTGCAGAAATTCTCCCGAACTAATAAAAGTCCTTTTTTCCATGCCCGAGGTGAAAGAAGAAGCTGAAACTCTTCAACTTTTGCTTTCAAGGTTGTTTATTTTATCTTATCTTTAACATTCTTTTTCTGACCTGCTGAGCTCCTTTCAGGAGGACGATTGAAGGCTCTCCACACACCCTTGAGGCAGTGTTAATCTTTTATACTAAAAACTATGTTTACATTATTTACAATTATTTTCCAATACCTATCACTCTTGTTACACAGTCTGTCTCTACTCTAAACCAATCACCCGTGTCACCATCACGACAGAAAACAGAGAAGGTGAAGAAGAAGGAAGAAACCTAAAAAACCACAAGGTTCCTCCATCTTGGCCTCACACACCTCCATGTACTAAAACCCAAAATCTACTTTTTTACCCTGTGACAAACTTATTATTACTCTGTTTAAACCCGTATGACTTAGAATTCCTCTTTTAAAGCTGGCAATCGTTCCCATGGGCTAAAATCCAAACCACAGGTGTTTTGGGCTCTGTGCCAAGGTCTCTGAGCCCCCTGCCTGGGTCTCTGTGCCTTAAGTGCAGCCAGAGATGAACCCTGAGTTCCCACAGTGTCACACTTTTCAACAAAGTAATTGGACACCTTGTTTTAAAAGGGCAGAATCATGTAAATCCCCTGAGCCTGATTTTCAGAAATACCCGTTTCCAGAGGAATTATTTTAGAATATAATAACCTATCCTGATGCAGACCTCCAGCAGGGAAAAGTTCAACTGTGTAAAGCTTTGTAAGCAAAATCACAGCCAGCTGAAAAGAGTTGTGTGCTGGCAAATGCCAAGCAACCTTAATTTAGGAGTCGTTTTTTGAACAGACACTTCAGCTCCACAGAAAAGAGGGCCTAGCTGCCAACAATGAATCAGTTTGGACAAGGGAATGGAAAACTATGCTTTTTCTTTCCTTTACTATGCTTTGAGATGTCCTTTCAGGATGCATACACACATTTGTTTTTTCTTGTCTTCAATGGGCAGTTTTGTAAAATCTGTCAGAGGCAGATACTTTTGTCCACCTTTTAATGTTGTAAAATTGTTCACAGTATTGCCTTAGTTTAGTGACCTTTTCAAGCACTGATCAGCTGCCAAATAATCAGTTTGAAAGACTCTGGACCTGATTCTTCTCTCCTTTACACTCCTTTTTCTCTTGACATCAGCCTACTTTGTTGGAGCTACTAATTCCCTGCAGGTTTGGGATGAGTAGAAATATATATATATTCTTCTGTATTTATGAATATGTTAGAGAGAAATAATATAGGACAGAAATGCAATCATAGTACCTAGTGGGTTTTTGTTTCACTTGATCCTGTGCACATGTGCTGAGAGTACCAGTCTCCTGAAGCAGACTTGTAAGCACATCTTCCCTAAAGAATACCTTCTTTACACCTGCAAGTGCTCTTTAGAGTGTCACATGACTTTGCTGTTGTAAATTTTCCTGTCTGCATCAGAGAGAGGATCAGGATAAAACACTTGTTTTAAAAATACTACATTATTTATTTCAGTTGTTTAGGCAGTACAATTCCAAATATTAACCCAGTTGTGCCTCATGGCAAGGCTTAGACTGGTGCTGAATTAAAAAGCAATGAAATGGTGTCATTTTGCAGTTACTTTTCAGAAGGATTCCGTTTAAGTCCTCTTGGATAAACAAACTTGGTGGTCTGCCATCTTAATTTCTTCCCTGCCTTTGCTTTTGTCTTTTGTCTCCATCTGTTCATCACAAGTTGAACACTTCTTATTGTAACATCCTTTCAAACTACCATCCTTTTTCTTGAGGAACTTTTGCTCACTGTTTTACCACCCACTCTGACCTTCACCAAACCCATCACATACTTTATTTTCTTGGCTTTAGCTATTCTTTGTACCCTCTTTCTACCTTACCAAATCCATGTTATTTCTTGCTAAATTAAGAAGGGTTCAGAGCTCTTATGTGAGCTTTTTAGAATGGGTGCAAAAAATGCCAGAGACTCAAACAAGGGTCCTCAAGAGACATTCCACCTTTCTATCTTGAAACTGATCCTGGAAGTCTTTAAGATTAATGTAGTGTCCTTTCCATGGCTCCCTCAACAAATGCAGCACTTCTGACTAGGCTGCTTTGACTGTATCTGATAACCATCCCCAGCTCACCTTTAATGAAATCCCAAGCTGCCCCTGGCTGCAGCTGGTGGTGTGTGATAGAGGTGACAAAATGAATTTCCACACACGTGAAGCAATCAGTGACAGGGACCCCTGAATAGAAATACCATTATTTCCCTCCCTCAGCCTAGGAAACAAAAAAGAATGTTGCCTGCAGCTGGGCACTGCAGTGTGTATCCATAGACAGTGCATTGCCTTACAGACTCCTTTCATATATTTTTTTACAGAGGGGTGTTTTGTGCTCCTCTGATATTTTTATGACTAGACCTCAGAGAGGAATGCTAGCCACTGTCAAATGTCTACTACATGTCTTGCTTCGTGTGTGTGGATAAATCCAGCTTCTCTGTAAAGCATCAGTGTTTTATACTTCAGTGCTGTTTTAAAGATTTCTGCTGTTTAAAAAATGCTGTTGCACTCCCTTCCAGAAGCACCTGGGAGCTGACCCTCATGGCATGGTATGAATCCTGCTCAGTGCCAGCTCACCTCCTGGGGACATCTGCATGTCCCTTCCCCCATCATCAGCTCTGCAGTGAGATGTGCCCGTTCTAAGGTCTGTGTTTCAGAAATATCAGTGGCTGGGGATACACCACATGCCATACCTTAGCAACCCTGTATTTTAATGAAGAGCTATTTTCTGACAGCACAAGAGAGACTGTGGGAGTTTCAACATCTAGGAATGTTGGGGAGTGAAACCTGAAGCAGAACTTGGCAGCCTGCAAATTATTTATTACCTAGGAGAAAAAGTGTGGGCTGGATTTCTACTGAATCACTGTGGCCTGGAGATATGGTCCTGCCTGCCCTCTTGGCCTTTGCCAGATCTCCTCTGCCTAGCTTTTAGCTGAGAGGGTTGGAACCCCCTGTCCTTTCTGGGGAGAGCCTTTCTCTGAGGAGTGTACCTGGGCCTTAAAATCTTTTCCTGGAAAATTGTCATTTTATTTTCCTGATTGGTCAAAGCTGCTAACAAAGACACTTTGATTTGTCCTCATAGAATAACTTCAGTCAACCTTTCCAAGGAGGCTGCTGTTGCAATTTGTGATTAAAGTGATTTATGATTCCAGCTCATCCTGATCTGGCTGAACTAGACATCTATGGGATTTGAAAGGGAAGCACTGCTTATGACTGACTTGAAGGATATATGATATCTGACTATAATCTTTAGGATAAAATACATCTGCATTGCTTCAAGTTCTCAGGCCAGATCCCAAGTTTGCATGTTCCTTCTGAAATAAAACTTGGGTCAGGTTCTTTCCAAAGCTGTGTTTCAGCACTCTTATTGCAACATCAAGCTTTGGGACAGACGTTATTTGTCCCATGTTGTTTGAAGAAGTATTTATATGAAATCTGAAGCAGCTTTATTTCCCCAGGATTCCACAAAGAGAATGTCAGATTTGGAGATTTCCAAGGCAGCTGCTACCTTAAAATAGACCGTGAGAATTCCTGTTGTTCAGGTGACATAATGAGGCTGAGGTGCAAATGCAGAGGGAAGCAGTAGCTGGTATGTTTTGAGTGATGGTTTGTTTTTTTTCATGACATCTCTCTCTCTCTGTCTCTTTCGCCTCCTTTCCTTAATGATGAATTTTATAGAGGAGAATAGAGGAAGATCGAGGCCAGCTTCTGGCTGGAGAAGTTGGGCGGTACAGCCTGCACAGAGGGTGAACATGGCTTCATCTGACAGGAACTGATTTAGACATTTCTTCCGGCTCTGCAGAGGGCTGCACTGCAGTATCAAACACTGGTGCCTCCCTAGATCCCCCTTTCCCAAAGGAGGAGAGGAGGAACAAGCAAAAGTTAATAGCTGGTGGCTGATACCTTCACTGTAGGTGCAGAAGCACTGAATTGAAGTGTGGGTGTGTTCTGACATCCAGCACCAAGCCTGCAGGAGTTCAAGAAACATTTGGACAACACTCTCAGGCACATGATTCTTGGGGAGTCCTGTGCAGGGTCCTTGTAGGTCCTTCCTAGCTCAGCATATTCTCTGATCTTTGCATTTCACTGTGGAGAGAGTGAGATGCTCTGTGTGTCACCCCACCAGCAACTCCGCTGAGGAGCACAGGAAAACACATCAGTCAAGCTTCACAGAATCCAGGACACCCTCAGAGATTGCTCAAGTGAATCAGCAGTTACCAATACTGGGCTACATTTTGTTACTGAAAAGTCCTACTTGAAAAATGTAGAGGAGTCAGAAGGATGGCAGGTGGCACAGCCCTGGCAATGAAGAGGCCTTGGGTCTATGTCCACTGCTGCCACCAGCTTTCCCCTATACCCCCCTTTCCCTGCAAGGCCATTTCACTTCCTGTCTTTCAAGTTACCACCACCCCGTGTGAAATAAGAGGGCTGTGAAAGAGGTAGAAGTTGTCTGTCGAAAGTACTATTTTGTCAACTGAAGAAGCCATGGCAACGTAAAGCTACAGCACAGTTTCCATCACAAGACTAACTTGAGTCAGTCACTGCCTTTGAAACATCTGTGGTGCGGGCTAAAAGTAGACTTTTCTACCAGAATTGAAGGACATTGAAGGAGTCACAAAAATAGCCTAAAATAGGGTGAGGAAAAGACGATTACCAGATAAGAAAGAGGGGGGAAGGAAGAACAAAAGAGTGCAACAAGTGCCTCAAGTTTCCCTGCTTTTATTGGTGTTACTCTTTTTCAGCCAGACTGATGAGTTTACAGGATATGTTGGATGGTGACTTAGCAAGTGGAACCATGGTTGAGACTCTTGTTGCTAAGATTCTTAATAATAATGATGCTCCTGCCAGGAATTACCTGCAGCTGGGGAGTTATACCACTGCTTACTTCTGTAGGGACTGGGAAGTTGTAGGACCCATACCTGAAGGTTTTTCCAGATACGTACCTGTTCCTATTTTGCCTTTGTCCTATGTTATGCTAACTTCTATCCTTCCTGCATTTCTCCTTATTCTAGGAACACATCTATCTGGAGACTGACAATGTGAGAGCATAATAACAAATTGATATTTTACCTGTAAAAATACAAATGTGTTCTAGAAGGACAAAGTTGCTTCTCTATGAGGGCGATTTCAGATATCTGAAAGAGCTGAGAGGTAGCAGGGAATATTTTGAAATAACTTTGCAATGTGACAAACAAAACATGCCAGTTTAAGGCCTGCCTGTATCATGGTAGCATGCCCTTGGACACATCACACTTGTTTGGATGGCTAACCTGATTTTTATTAAAGAAAAACATTTCTACAATGTTTTCTCTTGAATATCTCCAAGTGCTTTAATAGGCTTGGGAGATGCTGGGGAACAATCAACACAGAAGCTATTCTGTGAATCTCTCAGCATTTATTTCTATGAATGTAAACTTTCCTTACTCCCTTTTTATTCAGACATCAAAAAGAAAGGAACAAGACAAAGGGAAAGGTTGAGGCTTATGCAAAATATTTTTTCCATCATTTTTGCCAAAGAAAAGAAGAATTACCACTGAATGTAAATAATTTTTTTCCCCATTGCCTATTCTAGATGCACTTTCACCAATTCAGTGTAATTAGGCATAAGGTACTGAAATGATTTATATGTCAGACCTAAGGGACAATATTGTGGTTCACTGTCATCAGACAGAAGATACATTTACATTTCAGGTTTATATTTCAGGCCTAACAGAAAATGCTGTAATTGTACCATTCTTTTAACAGATGCTTTGACGTTGATTTGAAATTTAGGGAATATGACTTCAGATTATGTAGTCAAAGGCCACCTAAAATAATGAGCAAGAAGACAAGAAGAGAGTTAATGTTTTAAGGGTCAGGTGTCCAGGGATACTTTTAAGATGTGCCAAAAAGCTGAATCCCAAGGCCAGGAAGGCAACCTGGCACACAGAGGAATTTGGATGATTAAACAAATTGATGACTGCTGTAATTAGGAGGAGTTCTAAAGCCCCCTTAAAAAGAAATTAAGGGTCTGCAACGTTGGTAGGAAATCACTGTCTGAGGGATGCACAGTGCCCTGAAGAAGGAGGAGAGGTTTATGTGCAGCCTTGAGGGAGGATGGGGAATGACTGGGGTTCCTGAACACAGGTGTGACTGTGCCAGGCTTGCTGGGCTCAGTGCTTACACAGCCACATGAACTATGCGCTGCTGTTCCAGTCTTAACTTGGGCAATCTAGGGACAGGTTGCAAGGATGCAGCAAGCACAGAGACAAGTGAGATGTATGGGTAACTGCTTGCTCTGAAAATTAGGTTTTGCTGTTCTCAGACTAGCTGCTTTTGTAAATAGTGACCTTGCCAGTTTTGGTTCCTTGTCCAGTTACAGGAATGCTTGGAGATGCTCTTATATTTCTTCTCTTTTTTTGCAATTTTTTTGATTAAAATCTCCTGGCTCTCCTTCCCCCAAAGTATATTCTCTTGTTGCCACAAGGAGTGTACATAGTCTTGGCTGGTGGGTCACCTCTTCATCACCCCTGGGACATTAACCTGTGAGATTAAAGTTGACTGATGAGGAGCTTAGGAAAATTGGATGGTGAACCCTGATGGAGAAGACGTGTAAAAGTCAATGCCTTGGCAGGCAAGAGTCTGACTAATACCCTGCTAGACAGGAACAGTCTCCAGGCATGGCTGCTAGGGTGTGGCTCTCACTGCTGTACTGGCTGCAGCACGCCATGCTCCAGGGTGACTCTCCTGAGGGCTGGTGGCAACAGCAGGGACTAAGTTGCCTCACAGTGTGTTGTGGTCTATGTTTGTTTTGATGTAATATTTTATTCACTGTTGAAAATATTGGTCCATGTACCCCTGTTCTGTCCCCATATTGATTTGCCCCTGAATTCTACCTGCACGGGTTGTTACCTTTTATGGTATTTCCCCACCTTTTGTTCCAGTTCCTTCCCTGTCCATCATTGTCACCCTGCCCCTTTTTCCTGAACCTTTCCTGTCACTCCAACCTCAGACCAATCCTTCAAGTGTTCCTCCCCTTGAGTGTGCTGGGGTGTTATCCAAACCTCGATGCCCCATTGGGACATGTGACCTGTTCTCTCCTCCCACCTACCCTGGCTGGCCCTAAAGTTATATTGACATCCCCCCAATCCTCCCCTGCAGATTCCCTATTAGTTATTTATTTGTAGCTGCCCCCGATTTGTTATTGTATAAAAACCCCAGCAAAGCCCACCTCTGTTTTTTGTCCCTGGGCCCTTTGGCTCCAGTAAATTGTTACCTCCTGGAACCTCACAACAAAAAGCCTTCTCTTTTTCCTTTGCCTCATCCCTGCTGTGGTTGAAGATTCTAAGCTGTAGAGCGAGCTGCTCTAAAGGTTCTGCCATAGGTATGAACTTGTACCTTGGCAGTTCCCCATTCCTGATGAGGCATTGGAGAACCCTCTTAGAGCTAGCCCAGCTCTGGTGAGCTGCCTCAACAGTGGGGAGTCAGGAATTTTCCTTAAAAGTATTTATGCAGGCGAGTGTGAGCTATGTGATGCAGCAGCTGTGTCTCACAGCCTGAAGTCTGTATTACCCATCTTCCTGAGGGAAAAACCCCCATCATAGCTGCCAGCAGTTCTGTGTTTCCATTTAATGGGCAGTGTTCCTGCACTGTTGATTGCCATGAAGAACTTCTGGAGGACTGTGGAAGCAGAAATGCTAGGGTATAAGTAGCTCCCTGACTGAGCCTTCACCCTGTCTCCTGAAATAGTATTCACTGTGTAACCTGTGTGATAAACCAGTTCCTGTGCTGAAGAAAGAATCCAGTCTGGCCATGAGCGGTCTGGCAGCCCTGTGTGTGTGACAGATGTGTACAATTTGTACCCCACTATTTGTCTTTGGCACAGCACCTCTAAGGGAGTGTAAACCTTCTATCCATTCTGCAAACAGAGCTCACAGCAGCAGAGCCTGTTTCTCTCCTGTAGTTTTTGTAAATCAGTGGCTGCTCTTCTGACCTGACCCACATTTGTAATCCAGTTATTCTCTGGTGGGATGGAGGAACCAGCAGCTTGCTCTGTGTTTGAACAATGTTGTATGCATCCTGAGATACAATGCTCTGTACACAGGGTGCTAGAGTCAGAGAAGGGGCTTGTGCACACCGGTTTTCAGTATCTGTGAGGCTGTGCTTTGGAAATTGGGCATTTCACTGAATTACCTGCACTGCTGGTAGAGAGATCATTTAATCATTTGTTCAGCAAGTGGCAGCACTGCAGAGAAAGGCCAAGAAGGCCTGAGCTTGATGTATTGCCTGGAAGGACAATGGAGAGTGACACTTAACTAGACCCAGTTCACTGATGTTACCTTTGGATGCTCATCTTTCTCTCCATCATTATTTCAGCTTAGAAAATACTTCCCTCATGAAAGCCTATGTTGTTTTGTCTCTACTTTTGCCATTTATGTTAGTTAGAGAAACACAGTATGAGAAGACATTTAATTTATTGTTAGTCTATTTAAAAGTTTTAGCAGTGTGCTCAGAGAGTACTCAACAATGACAATGATGCTAAAAATGATAAACAATATTACCTAGAGTATTAGAGAGGAAGGATCAAAACTGATACATACGAGCACTTTAGCTGCTTAAGCTTTCCCTGGGCTTTTCTCAGCCCTCCACTCCCAGGGTACCAGATTCAGAGGTGCTGTCTGTCCCCCAGGAGAAAGGGGAGGGCTGCAGGTGTCATGGGCCCAACAAGTCCTTGGCTCCAGTGGCACAACGACTGGTGGGACGATGGTCACGGTGATTCTGCCCCCTCCTCTGCTGGAATCCACCTGGGGCTGCTTCTACCCCATCTTTAAGGCTCCCCTGGCAGTGCTCCATGGTCCTCAGAGCTGGGTGCATTGCAGTGACCCAGGCAGAGCTGTGCACACCTTGCGGAGCTGCTCCTGCCCTCCTGGCTGTTGTGAGCAACATTTCCCATCCCAAGGTCTCCTTGTGCTGGGGCTGCAGAGTCTCTGCATGTCCCAACCAAAGCAAGGTTCACAAACCTCTCCTTCACATTTTGCAGCCTTAGGAAACGCCCTGTGACCTTTTTCTGGCAGTGGCCAGGCTGTGTTTCATGGGCTATAGGCAAACAGACCCCTTCTGCCACCCCATGGACACGAGCTGTCTGTCACACACGAGTCCAGCAAGGACATTGCAAACCCTCCTGTGGCTCAAGGCTCCTCACCAGGACCGAGCAGCTGATCTTCTTGGAGGCATTTGCTCTTTCCTACCTGGTCTTGCCTCGTGTGGGTCTGAGGGTGGCCTGTAGCTCTTGACTTTGGTGCATGGCTGCTCCTTGGTTCATGTATTTTATAGCCAGTTTCATAGTTTGCACAATTAAGCGAATTCTTGCAATTCCCAGGATTACACTTCTAGACTTGACAGCCTAGTTAAAAATTTCAGTAGGTGATAGGAGTGCCAACAAGGAAGGATTTACACCAAGTATGGCCAGCATCTTTTATTGCTGTTGTAGTAAGAGCAGCTTGCTCATTTTTGTGACATACTGCAAACCTTGCTTTGGTGCCTGTGAGACTACAAAAATTACAGGTAGATGCTGTAATTTGCAACAACAGATCAAAACCTATCCCAAATATACACTGTTTGAAAGTTTCTTTGTTCAGTACACAGTTAAAAAGTTTCTAACAATTTTAGTGTCACTTCTAAAAATATTGTGTCATTAAAATCATACATTTAATTTAAAGTTACATTAAACAGTCATGCATTACCAGACAACTTAGACATGCAGAGGTGCTTTCTGGATTCTGGAGATACACACCAACACAGCTGGATCCCATATAAGTGATTACATTCCCACTGGAAACCAAAGGGTATTTTTCATATTCACCTCTGGCTACACCCAGTTCTAAACTGATTATCTTTTTGTAAGCAATTTGCACGTGTAAGTGCTGCTTGCTTGCTGGTGTTCCTCCAGAGGGGCAGCTGGGAGCTCTCCACCTTGCTGGGCTGCTTGACATGGCCACTGTGCAGCTCTCATCTCAGGAAACCTCCTGCTGTCAGTGTCTAAAGTCACCTCCTCATCTCCTCAATAACAAAATAAAATTTTTCATCAGCACACTACATGTATCATCCATGTATGCAGTGATTTGATATCCCCATCACTGGGGACCTTTAGCTTTCTACCTATCCCAGCACCATCAATTTATACATGGGTGCTCTAAATTAAACTAAAAACTGTGCAAAGCTACTCCAAATGTATATATTTTTGAAATATAACTCACTCTACTAAAAATCTGTACTTCATTTGTTCATCTTTCCTTCTCATAGTATTTCAAAATACTATGTTTTTCAGCTATGTGTTTCCTGTTTTACATATACAGGTGCTCTATCAGTCAGGATCACTATCAATAACAGAAGGTATGTCCATATTCATCAAGGGAAACTAGATTTCTCTTATTTGGAGATGGTGACCCCTTTAAAATGAATCAACTGTTTCCTTGTCACCACAGTTTGTTAATTCTTTTCTCTTATTTGAGCTTCAATAGTAGCAACTGTTCTAATAAAAGGAGATTATATTTTCCCGCACATGTATGCATGTATGATAATAAAGCAAAATAAAAGTAAGAAAACAAGCACTAAACATCATACAATTAAAACTATCCATAATTTGTAATTGTTACTTATTCTTCTGTGCTACCTATGGAAGACAAAACAGCAAAGATTGTTATGAAAAGTTATCTCAGTTAAACGAGGCAGAAAACATTTACACCCATAGAACTTTTGAGGATATTAAGGATCTAATAAACTGCATCTTCACATGTTTTTATACAATTATACAAAAAGCTTATGTTTTTAAAAAGTTGCTCACCAATCTTCCATAATTGCTTCAGCTGGTTCCATCTTATCTCTGTAACAGAACTTTATATTTTAATGTAAAAACATTACATTAATGTGTATACTTTACCATGATATAATTTTTAAGTTCTTTTTCTTTTACTTCTCTTTTTTTCACTCTAAGAAAAAAACACTGGTGTTGATGCATCAACTATGCATCACAGATTTAACTTTTTGCTTTCAGAGTGAATTCTGTCCTAAGTCAATTACAATATTTTATCATTAATAACCATCCCCTCCAAACTTTATAGGTACATAAATAATCTGCCACTTATCCAGCTTGTAACTTTTTAAGCATTGGTAGCAATTAGTTCACATTCCTCTGTTTCAATCCTTTTTACCTTTTTATTTGATACCACTCCTAAATTTCTTTGCTGCACGTACTTCCACATCCTTACGAGAGAACACACTGCTGAATTTAACAACACTAATGATAAACATGAGTGGCTTCATTTTGTTGGGATCTCTTGAATTTGCTCTGCTTGTACCTCTTGATTTCTCTGCTGTGCCTCTGACAACAGGCAGGAATTATTTTTTTAAATGGTGGGCTTTTTTTCTTTTTTGTAAGTCCAAACCCTTTTGGATTGCCTACAGAAGACCCAGAAAGAAGATGTTATTCTTTCCTCCTCTCTTCACCCTCAGGGTTTATACCACGCTTGGCACTTCTGTAACCTTTCTTGCACAGCCCTTCATGTACGCAGAGCTCATTCCCAGGCCACTGCTGCACACCACCACTCACAGATGCTGCAGCCCAGCTGGTACCACAGCTCCAGTGTTTCATCAGTCCTAAAAGCTTTCTTTTTTCCCAAACAGTTGCTGCTAGCTTGGCCTGAGGAGCATTTGACACCCGTGCCCAGACTCAGTGCAGCACAGTGGATGCCAGGGTGGCTGCGGCAGAACCTAAGCAGCCTCTGCTGTACTGCAGCCCTGACTTGTTCCTGCTGGAAAAGACAACTTTTCCCTCTGTGTATCCCCTGTAAAAATGAGCAAACACAAAACCTTTAGCACTTTCACTCCTCCTGTATTGAGAGGAGCCTTCTCAATTTGCACCAGACACGGTCTGGTGCCCCAGCTTTATGTGTGACATGGATGATACCTCGAGGGCTCTGCTTCCCATCTCCCAGCGCTCCCAGTGCGGGAGCCTTCCCCAGTGGTCCGGTTTTGGTCTGACCACGAGCCCAGGGAAGAGGGAGACTGTCTGCTCTAGGCTACGACAGGGAGGGCAGGAGCCCCGGGCTCGCTTCCCTCTCTTCTGCCGCAGATCTCCAGCAGGCGATCAAACAAAACCCTGGTGGGAGCGTTATCCCAGCGGGCCATGTCCTCCCCCTGCCTCCGAAGCTCCCTCCATATGTCCACTCGCATCGTGCTTAACTCCCTCCTGCCCACGGTGTTCTGTACCACAAAACGGGGGGCTGCACCATACTGCCACTGTCCCTTGCCTGCCCACCTTCCTTTCCTCCCTTTTCCCACGAAGGGGCTCTGGGGGGTCACAGCAGCAGACGCAGTGGTCTGTGGCACCTCTGGGTCCCGCATATCCCTGGAGTTTTCCCTTCCTCTGCTGCCCCTTCCCCTCCCGGATCCCCCTCTGTCCTGCCTTGCCCAGACACTCCCTGCCGACTGCTCTCTCCTTCCCTGGGCCCTCCTGGGTTTGAACTGGTGAGGAGCTGAGCTCATGCTGGTTGTTCCCTCCCTGATAACCTGTTCTGCCCGCAGCTGCACATTTCTCTCACTTCCCTGCTCTGCTACTCCCCTCTCCCTTCTCCCAGCCACTGGAGCACGGGTAAGTGAAACAGGATTTGCTTTAAATCTTTCTGACCTCTCAAAAACTACTGACTGTGGGCTCAAAGGCTTACACTCCTCTGTGGAGGGGCTGCCATCTGGATTAACCCATTCCTTTCCATCCCAGTGCTCGTCATCCCTTTGGTGGGGTATTTTCGTAGGGGCCGTGACAGCCCCGTGCTTCGCCTCTAATACGGCTTTTAACTTTTCCATCTTGGCCTGGTGGTCTGTGCCCCTCTCTTTTAGGGTCTGTATTTTTTGCACCAGTAATTGGATTGTTCCTTGTGCCTCCTTTACAGCTTTTGTACTGATGGCTACTTTTTCCTTCAATGCCTGATTTTCATTCAAAATGGCCTTTTTTTGTTCACACACCTCTTGATACTGGAGAACACTTTGCACCTGTTCCAAAGCCACAGCTCCTTCTCGGGTTTTACTCTCCTCTAGTTTAAGCTGCTGAGCCTTTATTTCTTCTTTCAGTTTCTTGTTTTCCTCCCTTAAGTTCTGAATTTCTACCTGGTCTGCCTGTTTTTCTTCAGCTAAGCTTTTGGCAACTAACCACACAGCCCATGCTCCTGCACATTTTAAGGCTTTTTGAGAGAAGAGTTTATACTTGGTCATCTCTTTTAATTTGGCAAACTCTAGGTCAGCCTGCTGCATACTTTTGCAAGAGTCTGGACCCCAGGGGTTTGTTCCCCACTGAATCACCCAATTTGCCAGCTCTGACATTTTTTTGTCTTTTCTAAAGGTATTTTAGACTTTACAGAAAGCTCTGTTTACAAACTACAGCTCAAAGAGGTTGAAAGAAGATGGCAGAGCCTTACCCAAATCTGGGCTTGCTCCTCTGTTCTTTTTCTAGTGTACTTCTTCCCTCTAGAAGGTTTTCTCAACCAAGAAATCCCCTAAGCGGGGATTGCTAATTTATCTCTTCTCACAGACAAGGCAGAGAGCTTTCATTCAAGGATGGTTAGAGGCATCCCTTGAACATTTCCCTTCCCTAGGCAGAAGGAAGAAGGCTTTCAAACCTGCTGCATTCCCCACTTCAAAATTTTCAACTAGTCCGTGTTGCCCCCAAAGCTGGGTGCTATGCCAGCAAGGAACTTAAGGCTGTGTGAACACAAGAGTAGCCTTGTATCTGATTGTCTCTGACTGCCACAGGATGGCACCCAAAAAGAGACTTTCTCAGAAGGGCTACTCACAAAAATGCCATAAGGGCTGCCCAGAGGGCTGCTGCAGTCGCCACAGCCACCTGTGCACCACAGCTCGTGAGAAACACACCTCACACAGGAGAATCTGCTGTTTGATTACTTCAGAGTTCTAACAGCCTGATCAAAGACTGCTAATCAATCCACTTACAGTGCTGGGTGATATTATCTAGACTATTAGAGAAAAAGGAGATAAAAGAGAAAAACAATCCCTTATCAGGATCAAACCCACCCCCTCCCTTATCTGCTGTGCCTTTCCCTAGTTTACGCTCACCCCTCCATGGCCTGAGGATGGCTGCAGGCGTCCTGGCACAAGCCCTTCACCTCCAAGGAGCACAATGCTGATGATGGAACTCCTCTGTCTGCCTCTCCAGGGTGCTGCTGCTGGTGGGATTCTGCCCTCTCCCTCTCCTCTGCTGGAGCCCACCCAGGGCTGTGTGTCCACCCTAAGGCTCCCCTCGCCCTGTTCCTCTGCCCCCAGACCCAGTGATGGGGGCACTGATCCTCCAGGAAGAGCTGCTCTTTGTCCTCCCTGGCGCCCGTGAGTGGAGTTTGCCAGTCCCAAGGCCGTATTCCCACTGGTGCAGCAGCTGCCCCTGGGGGAGTAGCTCACAGTGCCGGGGCTGCCGCTATCAGTGCCAGAGGTTTCAAGGCCCCACTGCCCTCTCCCACCTGCAATTTCCCTCCTGGCTCAGGGAGAGATTGCTGTGCTCCTGCTGCTCTGTGAAAATGCAGCTGAGACCTGCCGCTGGAGACCTTTTGGCATTCCTTGGACCAGGGCAAGCAAAACTGAGCACTGATGGGTGAGTCCCTGAGTCCTCAGACAAAGCTCTCCAAGAGCTCCCTGCATGGCAAATCCTAACCAAAACTAGGTTGGCCAACCTCATGGTCAACCTCTAGCATAGGTTGTGGGTCATGGGCATGCATTGCACTACCCAGCTGCATTCCCCAAGAGCTCTGTGCATTGCTACAGCAGCCACACACAAAGAGGCACAAAGGCCTTGTGCTTTGCCCTGACCAAAAAGACCATCACTGATGCTCCTCAGCATTTTCACCTGGAGCTGCAAGGGAAGCAATGAGTCTTTGGGGGCTCAATGGGACCATGGGTGATGGCCTATCCTGCCCTGTGGCCAAAGAAATCCTTTCAGGCAGTGCTGGCAGCAAGGACAATAATCCTGCACAGAAACAATCCCTCAAATGAGCAAAACCAGAGAAATATTTGAAGTTCAGCAGTTATTAAAACATATAAATCCCTGCTCATAAACCCCACTGTCCCCATAGATCAATGCTTTGAGAGACATCTGAAGCTTTGTAAACTAGAAGAGATAATAGGATTAAAGCTGCAACATGACAAGACAGCTAATTTTTAATTATTTCTAACTCCTTTCTAATTTCTACTTCATCCTGAATATTTAAAAACCTTTCCAAATGTATTTCACAGGTTTCAATAACAACCTAGTGACTGGATGTGGCATTATAGCAATTTATAATCACCTCCCAAAATGGGGATCTAAATTAATCTTTCTACATCTCATTAGTTTAGCTATCAGAGATCTTTTACAAGATAATTGGCTTTCAGTGGCCTTAATTTAATTTAATTTATTAATATCTTACATTTATATTTCATAGATGCTATTTTAATTATTGAACTGATACATCTCAGAAACATAATTCTTTTATACAATATCAAACTTTTGCTTTTAGGGCTCGAGAGGCTTTTTAAGGTGTTTTAATGATAAATAATAAGTCCTTGTTTGTGTTTGCCTTTAGAGTGGATATCAATTTACTTTTGCCTTAGGTTCTCGCAGAGGAAAATTAGATCTTATTTTGGAACATCCTGTTTTGCAGATGAGGCTGCCTTTATTGTTAAACGAAAGCTTTTCCAACTTTGTAATGCTATGAGAGCACAAACAAGGGAAGGCAGGAGTAGCAGAGAGAATGTGGAATAAGGAGCCGATTCATAGCTGGCAGGTTTTTGTGTAAATTATTCAGTGGGCAGCAGAGTTAGGGAAGCTGAGTTTCCCAGGGTGTTGTGTCTCACGGCTGAGCTCCCCAGTGCTGGTGGCAAAGCTGCCTTGCCTGGAGCTTCTCTTGCACCCACCAGGTGCTTACTCTTCTTGCACCCACACCAGCTGGGTGCAGGGAGGCTCCCCACCATCCCCTTGGCTAATTAATCTGCAGCAACACTGTGTGTGGAGACTTCCAGCCTGCCAAAAACTTTGGCTGAAATGTCCTCACCGAATTGGTGAGGACCACAGACAAGCACAACTGACCCCAAGAACATCCTTCCTTCAGAAACCAGCCTAAAAATAAGTTCTCTCCTAGAGCAGAATAGCAGCATTGAAACATCTGACAGTAAATGTGATGATGATAATTGATGCTTAATGAATAATCCAGGGTTGCTTTAATATTTAACTTCACAGAATACCTTTTGTCCCCAGGAGCTAAACCAATTTATAAAAGGTGTGCTCTTCCCCTGCAGGGCCTTCTTTAACCATGAAACACAGTGTTTCAGTGGGACCAGCTACACGACTGGCCAGCACTGGGCAGGTTGCACACTGCTGCAGCAGAGAGGGCTTTATCCCTTTGTCCTGCTCCAGGACCTGCTCAGAGTGAGTCCATCTGAAACATCTGGGTTGGGGCAATCCCAGACATGAGTAGAGACAGGGAGAACTCCGTGAGAGCAGCCCTGATGAGGACTCAGGGGTTCTTGTGGATGAATCAAAAGCAGCATTGTCAATAGGTTGAAGGAGGGGTTCCTGCCCCTCTGCTCTGCTCTTGTGAGACCCCCATCTGGAGTTCTGTGCCCAGCTCTGAGGTCCAGCAGAAGAGAGACATGGACCTCTTGGAGATGGTCCAGTGGAAGGCCAGAAAGATTCTCAGAGGGCTGGAGCACCTGTCCTCTGAAGACAGGCTGAGAGAGATGGGGCTGTGCAGCCTGGAGAAGACTCTGAAGGGACCCTAGAGCACCTTCAAGTACTTAAAGGGGACTTATTAAAAAAAGTGAGAGCGACTTTTTAAATGGACAGATTGGGATAGGACAAGGGGAAGTGGTTGTAAACTAAAAGAAGTGATTTAGATTAGTTGTTAGGAAGGAGTTTTTTGCTTAGAGGGTGGTGAGCACTGGCACAGGTTGCCCAGAGAAGCTGTGGCTGCCCCATCCCTGGAATTGTTCAAGGCCAGGCTGGATGGGGCTCTGAGCAACCTGGGCTAGTGGAAGGTGTCCCTGCCCCTGACAGGCTTTGGAACTAAGTGACCTTTAAGGCTCCCTCCACCCCAAACCATTCTCCAGTTCTATGAATTTACCTCGGGCCTGTCAGAGGCTGCGATCCAAGGCCCCACAGAGCTGAGCACTTCCAGGTGTCCGGTGGGAATGACTTTCCACCCTGCAAACCGGGGGCCGCTTCCCTGGTGTGAGCTGCGCTCCTGGAGGGGCTTTGCAGGAGCAGCCGAGGGGCCGCAGAAGCTGTCAGGGCAAGCTCCCCTCTCCCACCCGAACCTGGAGATGAGGAGGGGGCGAGAAGCCTTTGCAGATCCCCCATAGCTCCGTTTCTCCCCTCGGGCACACGAGGGCTGCGGGCGCTGGGCTCGGGGGCGCCGCGGAGCTGCTGCCCGGCCGGCGGGCTGGGTTCGGGATGCGCAGGAAAAGCGGCCCGACACCGCTCTCTGCTGTCGGCAAACACCGCGGCACCGCTCCCGAGCCGCTGCTGCCGCCGCCGCCCCGCGGGAGCCCCGGCGGGTCACCCTGCCAGGCGAGCGTCCCGCTAAATCACAAAAACGAACGTGTGTCAGAGGAGAGAAACAACCATCGGCAGCGTCTGCTCCTGTCATGCAGGGCCTGAAACCTCCGGCCCCCGGGTAAAGCCAGGTTTAGGTTTAGACACGCAAGGATAAAAGCCGTGGCAGTCTTTACTTAGAAATATCCCTTTTCTGCTTGTCCCCAAAAGAAACAAGCTGCTTCACTTTAAAGTTACTCTGCAACGCAGCTTCTGCCAAATTTGCTCTTGAAAGTCGTGACTTCTTTGGACAGAAGGCTGGTCCTCTGGTGTTGGGCTTTGCTGGGTGTGGAGGGCAGGAGGCTTTAAAACAAAGGTTCCTGTTTTATCATCATGGTGGCTTGGGCCAGTCCTGCAAAGTGGCCTTTTTTTAAATTTATTTATTTAAGATATATTTCAACATTTAAAAAGAACTTTATTTGTAAAAGAATGCTGCAAGGCGTTCTTCTTTCTATCCCCACTCCAAGTTCCCCATGCTGACTCTGCTTTTTCTTGTATAACATGCTGCAGTGAGGACTTTTTTGATAATGCAGCCATTCTTGGCAGCATCCCTAAGCCATGAGGAGTGTCTTCCAGCGGCAATATTCAGGGCCTGGGAGATGGTACCTCAGTGAGTCTTGAGGAGCTCTACTGAGCTCATGGTGCTACACCTGCTGGGACAATTTTCCCTTCTCCAGGAGGCTTCCGACATGGCTCACCCACAGTTCACAGTTCTCCTTGATGGCTTGTTATTAAAACTGAACAAATATTAAATTCTTCCTCCTATTAATCAAATCAGAAAGAAGGTCAAGTGGGTTCATTTTAGATCAGTCAGAAGCAAATGTTTCTGGTAGTTTGGTTTCCTCAGCAAAATGAAAGAACTTCCCTGAAAGAAGTCTGAAGCCAGCCAGGGCTTCTTTGTACTTGAGCCTAACCCTAAGGTCTGAAGCACGGGTGTGACTGTCTGCTGACTTGGGGTGACATTTGTGGATATTCTCCTTTAGTCCAAACCAACCTTTTTTTAGCGAGTAAATGATTGGTCCTGCCATCACCCCAAGCTCTATTCCTATACCAGCCTAGGAGATGCCCTAATGTCACCCAGGGTCAGCTTGTGACTTTGGCATCATGTGCTCTTGCCCCAGACGGGCAGAAAGGCTAGTGCATGATTTCTAGACAGCTAGGAGACTTCTCTTCCAAAAATACATGAAGAAATCCTCAGCTGCCACCCAGGTCTAGCTGTTCAGGAGCAGGGATGAGCAAGAGGTCCAGAACATGAGCCAAGGTCTGGATCTGCCCTTCTTCTGCCCTTCTATGCTTCCACCACTGTAATGTGAGCATTTTTGTCTGACCTGCCAAGAGGCAGTGTTCCTCATTGATTATAAAAGACAAATCAAGATCCCATTAGATGCACTCCAATTAGGGACTGGGACAGGGATCTTACTGCCTTTGGAAGGTGAGATACAAGAAATAAAAGAATCATCCTCCTAACAGCCCGCTCTTTTTCCTCTCTATTAAATATATATTTCCTGCAGCCAGACCCTGCAGAGTTCTACATCCCATGACTCCTGCTTCAGGGATCTTAAAATTCCTATTGATTTCAGTGGGACTGGAGCTTGTCCCTGGGTGGCAGCTGTCCCTGTGTGCTGCAGCAGGGCTCCTCAGCCCCCAGGACAGCATATTCCTGGCTGTACCAGGGCAGAGTACATCGTGTTTTGTCCTTGCAAAAGGTTGTTATAAATGGTTTCATTTCAAGGGAGCTCAATTAAATCTGAGAACTCTTGCAACAAGTTCACTCCTGATTGTGGCTCGGAGACTTTGCAATAGTCAAAAGACAAATGGTTGGTGAGGAAAAAAGCAAACAACAGCAGGCATTTCCGTGATGTCCTCTTTGCTGCTTATTAGCTGTGCCCTGTCACGTACTGAGTACTAGGAGCACTTCACCTGTCACTTCCAAGACTGTCACATTTCTCTTCCTAAGTTTCCATGTCTTTTAGGGGAGAAGCTGAGTACACTACTTGCCAGAGGCACCATCCCATTGCCTTTGGGAGACAAGAAATTCTGAAAACAGACATTGCTGTACCTGAAACAGACCTTCAGCTTCTGATCCCCAGTCCTCACCAATGACTTCTAGCTAAGCACGGTAATGAAACCTGCAGGACATCAGTCTGGCAGATGCCTTTTAATGGGTCTGATTGTCCTGAGTCCTGAGAGTGGCCTGGTTTCTTGGAGATTACAGCTGGCCTTGTTTCAACTTTCATCTCAGCGGAACGTGATCACCAAAGTCAGGTCAGTTCTCGGAGTAGGTGGTCTCTGTGCAAGCCAGTCCTCACAGTGAAAACCAGCACGTTGCTCTTTTCTCTCAGTGCTGGTCCTGGCCCTGGGACTGCCTTTTTGCAAGTCAAAGTAAGACCTTTCCTTTTCCCATTTTCTCCAGCTGTAAAAATACACCTGTGGATAGGATTATCATAAACAACAATGTCATTTAATTGTGCCTTGGTTTTTGCTGCTTTCTTTGCAGTGACTCATACTGTAATTCTTGAAAATACAGGTCAAGCAGGAGCCAGAATTCAGCAACCACAGTCCTGGCTCTTCCCCATCCTAAATGCTGACTCCCCCCCCCAAGGCAGTGGGAAGGACTCCCCTGTAGATGACCCAGAGACATGAGGTCCCTCAGCATCTCCTCCTTCCAGTAAAAGCAACAGCAAACTGGTTGCTGGTTGCCTGGTGGCTTTAAGCAGTGGGTTTTGTCCTTTGGGATCAGCCCCACGTTGTGTTTCAGCAGCCTTGGTGCAGAGGAAAGACTGGGCCAAGTAAGGAATTAGGCTGGTTTCCCCTCTCCCTGTCTTCCAAGCCCCTGTGCCACCATGCTCACGTGTTGTGTCTGGGAGCTGGTGACAGCTCACATAATGCAGACTGGCAGGTGACCACGGGAAATGCAGCACGGGTCATGTCTCTGCAAGCCAGGCTCAGCCTAAGTCTCCCAAGATGCGTCACTAAGACTCTTAGGGCTAAATCCCTCCCTGCCCGAGCGCAGGCGGCAGCAGCCCTGCAGCAGGGACGCGCTCGGCCCTCACTCGTGCCCAGATGTGCCTACAGCTCTCTGCATCGTTACCACAACTTGTCAAATTGCTTGTCTGTGAGCTCTCCTTAACCAGGGCTAAACCTTCCAGGAGTCCAGAGCAATGGAAAATATTTTGCCTTTCTGTACCTGAGAGCAAGGTGTGCAGCTGAGGAGCGAGACCCTGCCGCACTGCCTGCACATTGTCAGGAGGTTGTGGCCATCCAGAAGCTTTGAGAGGGCTGTGATCTGGGGAGCCTCACTTGGAAAAAACAGCTCTTGCACAGCAAGGCTTCACACCACCCTGGATGCAGTTAAGCAGTTCTCCCTGCCTCTTACAGGCAGGGAAAGGGACAAGTGATGGGAACCTAGCTGGCAGAGAAGGAGTACAGCTGCCTCCCCGTGTGCTGTGCCTTTTCTAGGAACAGGCATTGGCATGGGGAAAGGCTGACCTTTGGGTCGCCATTCCCCATGGCATCTCTTTTACGAAAACAGCCAGCACTATCTAAGCTTCTCTCCCACAATTATCCCCGTGTGTACACAGCCCTGTCCTAACTCCACAGCTCTCATTTTTTGCCGGTCAGGTGCCAGCCACCCATCCATCTTGCATTCATCTCTCACTGCCCCTTTTCTTTCCCCTCCTCTCCTTTGATCATTACTAAACTCATATCACCAGTCTCCACCTGGATTTCTGGCAGTCTCTCACACATGTCCTGGGCAGGCCTCTTTCTGCCCTATTCCCTTGTTTCCCACACCTGAGAGGCTTACACCCTCCCAAAGCAGAGGCAGGATACCCTGATGCCTGGCGAGGCAAGTGACAGCACCTCTTATATGATGGTGAGAGGGAGGCCTCATTCTTTCTTTCCCTGTGAGAAAAAGGTAGGATTAACATGCACAACCCCTCCAGAGTGAGCAGACACCCTCACAGTATTGCCCTGCTGGCCACAGCAGCACTGATATAACGAAGGGCCTTGTTTCACACAGACAGCAGCTTTGGAAACATTCAGTAATTAGTGCCAGAGACAGCAAAGCTGAAAGCATTCCTGAAACTGCTCATTAAATCCCCAGTTCCTTGGAGTAGCTGCCTGGTGGCTTCCCGTGCAGGGAACCAGGCTGCCCCAGCTCCCTGCCTGCCCTCCTGCCCACACTCTGGCCACCATGCTCTGCCCTCCAGCCTCTAGTGGGGTACCCCATCCCCACTCTGAGCGTTTGTGCCCTTTCAGGCTGGACATGGCCATGTGGTCAGTGCCCAGCAACTGCAGCATCTCCATCTGGGTGGGTGATGGGCCCTGTTCCCTCTCCTCGAGGATTTCTGCAGCAGTGGGGACCGTGCCCAGACCCAGCACCCTGGGGCTTTGTGAACAAGGCAGGTGTGTTTGTGGGGTGGCCTGGAGACTCTATGGGAAGATGGGAAAGAAGTCATGTGTGCTTTTCTCCTGAAGGCTCTGCTGTTACACACAGGGCTGCTCTGTTCAGTCGTGGTTTCATTTCTGGGTGCACACAGACTGGGGCTGGAGCACAAAAGGCCATTTTTCTCTATGAAAAGGTTATACAAAGGTTCTTTAATTATCTGGGGAAATCAGTGATCAAAGCCATCCTTCAGAAGTTATAGCTGTAGGACACTGCCAGAGTGCCTGAGCTGAGACCAGCTGGATGGGTATTATTGCTATGAGGACATTGTTTTATGTTACTTGGTGGTGAGTTTGTCCCATCTGGAGAGAAAGAAGCAAAGGCAGGGGTCTGGCTACTGTCATCCACCTCCTATGGGAGGCTGCTGAGAAGGTAGGGTCAGAACCTTCCTGGAGGCACATAGCAAGAGGCAACAGACACAAATTGCAGAGGGAATTTCTGGTTATAGAGAAAGAAAAATGTTCACCAAGGGGATGGTGAGGCCCTGCACCTGTTGCCTGGGGATGTGGTGGGATCTCCACTCTGGGGAATGCAGCTCACCTGGACCAGCCCTCAGCTACCTACTCAGCTATGCAGATCAGCTTGGCTCCAAGCAGGGGCTGGACAGGAGGCCCTGGACCAGTCCTTTTTGCCCAGAGATGCTTTGTGATTCTGTCATCCATGTCCTCCACATCCATAAAATATTTCTGCAATTAATCCAAGAGTTTACTGATGTGCTACAGCACTCATGCCAGCAGGGCAGTGTTGGGTGAATCCCTGGAACTCCCTAAAGCAATGCCTTAAACCAGCCTCACAATCTCAACCTCCACCACCTCCTTGAGTTCCCCAGGCAGTCACAGTTCAGAGCAGACCTGGATTTATTAACCAGGGGAAATCAGGAATTTCAGGCAAGAAGCTTTGGTCCATCTCATGGGCAGGTTTGTCGGTCAAGGTGTCTGAATACTGAGCTGTGTAGAGGAGATGACAGCAGAATGTGGTTCAGGGACTTCGCAGTTTATTTCTGTGACACAGGTGAATATGAGCAACTGAAAGACAGGTGCTGCACAGTGCTGGGCCCAGCTCTGTATAAAAATACACTGTTCCATCCGTCTCCACATAATAAACACATTAAAAAGGAAAAAGGTGTGTCTCCAACTGTCTCCAAGGCTTTGCATGGGCCAAGCTACACTTTTTTTTTACCTTTTTACAACAAATGGAAGTAGAGCAGTGGGTTGGTTTCAGGGGAGAGAAAGGAGTGGGAGGCAGAATATCACATCCTATTTCCTCTTTTAAACACTTGGCAAGGGAGAGAACTTTCCATTCCCATCTGGCACAAGCAGACTAAACACAGGTTCCTTTCTGATAGCCATCTGCACTCTTCTGCTACCTTTTCCCATCAGTCTTCTGCAGGCAAAATGCAAACTCACACACTATTTAAAGATTCTGGAATTCAGGGAGTGTAACAAAATGATCCGTTTTAGTTACCTTCTTTCCAAGTCACGGAGCTTCTAGTGCCAAGCCAAACAATAACCTGGTTAATCAACGGGCTCAGGACATGAAAGCAACTCCATTTCCTATTTGTGAATGCACAGATGTTGTTTATCTTGGATCTCCCCTAGTTGGTCCCCCAGGATTAAATCACAGGCCTTTAGGTGGAGCGTGAGTGGTTGCTTTTCTATTGAAGCAGCTCACAGCAAGGCTTTGGCCAGTGCTGCTGCTGTATCATCCTCCTTCCCATCTCCCTAATGCTGGGTCTCTCTGCTGGCCCCAGGGCTGCCCACAAGAAGTGGGGTGTGTCATGGAGTTTGGGGGCATGGCTCCAGAGACACTTGCTGACACAGACCTGGGTTATTTTGGGAAGGACCTGCCCTTGGCACACCCTCAGGATGGCGGGGCTGATAGTTCTCAAGACCCAGGCGAGGCTGGGTTAGTGTAGGCACTGATAAGGGAGATGAGCTTCCTTGCAGACACAGATATGGGGCCTGATTCCTGTGCTGCTCCATGTCCAGCCAGCCAGCCCCACCTTGCAAGCCCGGCATGGTTTTGGCCAGGTCAGGCAACACCATATTTCAAACGAGGTGCTGGTTTTGGCATGGTCGAGTAGCTGGTGCTGCTATGAGAAAGCCATTCCTGGTCAGGCCTCTGTGCCATCCCTTGCGCTCGGGCACCACAGCTGAGCTGCAGTTTTTGAGTTTGTCCAACATAAACCAGGGAATCTATTGGTTCCCTCTGTGAGCAGGCCTCCCCTCCGTGTGTCCTGTGGTGGAGAGACCATGTGGTCCACAGTCAGGAGAGTGGGACGATTCCTCCTTCATACCAACTGAGATGCCCTGAAGGTCCAGGCACATTTGCCACCTGATGCCAGCTCCTGCCACCTTGCTCAGTCCTGCCACGGGGGGCTGTTCTCTGCCTGCTCACGCAGTCTTTCATTTCAAGTGGAGAAGGCCACCCTCATCCTTCCGCAAGCCTGTCAAACTGCTACCGAGCCAGGCATGTCCTCATCTGCGAACCCTCCTGTAGGGGTGGCTGCACCCTGGAGGTGTCGGCGATGCTTGTGCACGGGGCATTTTGAGAGGCTTCCTGTGGGACGAGCGCCACTTCTTGCAGCATCGGTTGTGACTGCACTCACAACCTCCTTCCTCGGCTGCCAAGTGCTCTTTTGCAGAGGGGGGAGCCATGGTGATAGTTTCCCATATTGCAGAAACACCCCGACTGCAAGACTAAGCTGGTGGCGGCTGAGGCTGTGTTTGGAGACACCTTCCCACCCACAAACCCTCTGCTGCCGTCTGCCTGCCGAACGGGAGTCCCCGGCACGCAGGCTCGCTCCGCAGCCGCGAAACGCCGAGCAGCCCGGCTGGGCTCACGGCGTGGCCCGTCCGTCTGTCCCGTACCGAGGACAGACGGCTACGCGCCGCTCGGGGCCGCTCCCCAGAGGATGGATGCTGCAGGGTCGGCCGCCCCCGGCAGGGAGCATATCCCGCACGCCGAGGGAGCAGGAGGAGGAGCGGCGGGAGGAAGAGGGGGTGGAGAGCCGGGAGGCGAGACCTCGGCAGAGCCGGCCGCTTTCCCTGCTCCCCCAGGCACGCTTCGGCATGCCTGACACCGGTCCAGGATGACTCGGAGACCTGGACGAGCATCAGCAGCTCGTGCCGCCAGTTCACGCTCTGGACGCAATTTTCCCCTAAAATGCTTAGAGCAGGAATTTCAGTGTCCAGGTCTCAGTGGGGGGAGGCGGGCCGCTCCCACCTACGGGCACAGGGTGGCATGGGGACACGGCGTGTCCTGGGTGCCCTTAGCAGCTGGGAGCGGTCGCCGCAGCAAGGAAAAGGGGGTGGGTTTTCTCCTGGTGCAATTGCACTGGAGTCCATACAAGCAGAGGTAGGTGAGCAGAGGATTTGTCTCTTCTTTTTTCTTCGTGACTGAGCTGTCTGGTTACTGTTTTTCAACAGCAGTGACAGATTTAAGATAAAGTCCATCCCTTCCCCTGCAGGCTGGCCAGACAATGCAGTTGCAAGAGGACAGGAGCCACCAGGCTGCTTCCTACCATGGGAAGTACCCAGATCTGTGTAAGACAAACCACAGTGACTCTTCCTGGGGGCCTTGCTGTATGAAGGGTTTGCACAGTGAAGACTGTCCCTTTCCCATGTGTGTAACTGTATGAGATGTGATGAGCTGGGGCCAGGATCCTTTCCCTGCTGTCTTGGGAATAGTAGGACTAGTGGTGGGTGAGGGGAGGAAGGAATCATCCTGCCACATGGTTATTCTGGGCAGTGGATCACAAACCAGGGATTGAGAAGTCTCACTGAGAGCAGGAACACAAATCCCTACTGGGGCCACATTGCAGCCTTTGGAAAGGGAGGGAAGAGCTGCCACTGAGTAGGCAGAAGACATCAGAGCTGAGCTACTTTAGCTCTTCATTCCTTGAGTCCCCAAAGAAGCAATTACTGCATCGCGCCCAGTCTTAGTGAGCTCTCGGAGCAGAAGGCAAAAGGATAACCAGCCTCCTCTCTTAAGTAGGAAGTTGAGGATTTTATGGGATTACCTCTTGCTCCTTGACAGATGTCGGGCCTCTTAGGTCAGAGTTAAGGTCAGTGCTGAGCATCATGGTTTGATTTAATAGGCAACAGTAAAAAACTTTCATCAGGACAGGCATGGGACAGGTCGATGATCACAAGGGACAGGGCTGGCTCTTGCACACCTGTGCACATGCAGGATGGAGTGTGGAGATGAGCATTGATGAGACCCATGTGGTCAGAGTCCCTCTCTCCAGGGTGCCTCGATTTGCTCCTCAAGCCTGGACCTACCACGAATTCAGAGGAGCTGGATGCCTACCAGGAGCCAGGCCACCCAGCCCGTCCTGGTTCAAGTTGTCCTCTGCCCCTCATATGCAGTGTGGCCATAGCTCTTCCTAAGTCTGGCTTTCATCAAACAAGTAAAAGAGCTTGGGGCTCTGCTGAGTGAGCAGCTATCCCCTTAAATCAATACTAAATTTTCATCACTAATTTTCTGCTCTAAGCCCTTTCAACTGTTTTTAACAAAGCTGACTCTGCTGGGGAAACTCCAGGGCCTGCCATGCCCCTGTTTCATCCTCTCCCATGCTTTGTGGTAGGGACACAATGGTTTACCTGATCTTACAGGAGCCAGAGCTAGAGCACTGGCTCAGTTCTATTGAGACTGATGTGCCTGACATCAAGATTGTTAGTCCTCCTTTGGTGCAGAAATAGTATTACCAGTGTAAAGACTGCTCTCTGCTGTGATAGCAGTGGTCACAGCTTTAATTACAGCGCCAGAGCCAAACAGGTACAGCAGCACAGATGAGATACTATAGAAGCAATAGATTCCCCCAGTCAGCTCCTGTGTTTTGGTGCCTTCTTGATGCTTGGATTTCCATGTTGCCTCTCTCCCTCTTAGGCAGGGGCACTTATCTTTGTGTTTCTCATGCTACCACTGTCTCCCTGATACTTGCAAGTGACCTACCAGAAACCGGGGAGGGGTGATGTCTAGGGTCAACGCTTCTCAGGGAACTACTCATCTGACCAACAGGTTAAAAAAAGGAAATAATTACCAGTGTTAAAAAAAATAAACTCTGTTAATAAAAACAACCCTACACTGTTAAAAAATATACCCTGTTAAAAAAAATAAACCCATCAATAAATAAAAATCTAGGATGATGAAAAGGGGAAATGCAGTGATTGAGTAAAGGATTCAATTTTTTAAATGAAATATCTTCCATACACCAATACCAGCCAAAAGACATTTCTGTTCCCTTGACAGAATATAAATATTAATCCAGACACTCATTGTTCCCAATGTGTCCTTTTGTATTGGCATGGTCTGGAGCCACTCTGAGAGCTCACATCTTCTGCTGGCTTCCTTGAGGGTGCAGGGTGCACTACAACTACAGAGTCCAGCAAGGACACATCCTCCTGCCCTGAACATGGGACTCTGATGCTCATCCATGCTTTATCCGAGTGGATCTCCTACAGGCGCCATCAGGGTTCAGCAGAAGGATGGAGAAGACACCTCCTTTTGCAGGAACCTGGAGGGGATGCTGGTGAGATATCTAAACCATGTGAGGCCCACATCAAATCCCCTTCGCTGGGGTTTTGAGCCTGGTTCTTTCCTGCTTTGTGGATTTTTACCTCATTGCAAAATGGCTCTGAAATTCTACCCCTCTGGTGAGAGCAGTGGGCAACTGAGGGGGCCAGGGAAGAGTCACAGAGGCCAACCACATGCCCAGGTTACGTGGGCACATGTCCCAGGCAGGGCTGGGTGACAAGGACCAGGCAATAGGTGAAACACTGGCCAGGCGGGACATGTGGCTAACAAGCTGTGCCACCTCTAGCAATGGAGAGAATGAAGAAACCAAAGTCATCACGTTAGGTTTCTTGAGACAGAGAAGCCATGTCCTCTGTCCTTACCTCATGTCGCCAGCCCTTCCACTCTCCTGGTTATCTACAGGAGCTGTCACCATCCAAGGAAAGGCCCCAGTTCAGAAAAGTCCTTAAGCATAAACCTAATTATCAGAACAAGAATAAGGTTTTCACTGAACTGGGCCTGCAGAGCTGGATGGAAATCAGCTGAGCCACCCCCAGCCAGCCTCCAGACTCAGCTCCAGCTCAGCCCCTTCCTTCCTGGGGAGTCAATGTAAAATAAAACCAGAGTCAATCTTGCAAAAGCAATTCCAGGCCCTTAGCAGCCCATCTGGATCCATAAGATCAAACCCCTCTGCTCTGCCAGCTGTATCCATCCTTTTTGCTTTTTGACAAAGAGTATGAACCCCATTTTTCCTCTTTGCTCTCCAACCCCCTTCACAACCAGACACACAGAGCAGGACAGCCAAATGTTGAGTGGCCTTTTCTTCTCAATCATCCTCTGAAAGTCACTGTGAAACGCGATGCTATGTGGAAAGTGGCTGGAAAAAATGACACTGTGAGAACCTATTTTTTTCCAAGGAAATAAATAGATTGTGTGCTATGAGCACGGAGAGGAGAGGGTTTGTGCCAGGTCATGCACAGGTAGGGCCATGTAGGGACAGCTCGGAGTTTGTTTGAGCTGCAGTCACCACCTCTTAGGAAGATTTTGCTGGGCAGAGGCACATGGGACAGTCACTGGTGGTGCCACCGAGGTGGCAGCCTGCAGGTGACAGCTGTTTCAGTGTGTCTGCAGCATCCCTGGGCATGCAAGCTATTTGCAAAGGGGTCATGAAACGTGGTGAAGCAAAACAAGCTACTGCACACTGTGTGTGCAGGAATCCAGAACTGGGGAGAGGCTGAACGCCTCTCAGCTGAGGAGGGGGACTTTAATGCCCAAGCTGCTGGTGGGATGTCAGGCAAGCTGGAGCTGGAGGCCTGGCTCCAACGCGGTTGTGGTGATGGCCTGGATTCAACTATTTCAAAGGGCACCGGACGGTCAAATCAAGGCCCAAATTTAAATTTGTTAAAATAACTTTTTGCAAAACATTAGGACAGAGAGAAATGTTTCCATGGCTTTGTTTTTAAATTCCAAGTGGGAAGAGTTTATTTTTTCACTAGGAAACTTTCCCCATAGGATTCACAACGCTGGCTGGGAGACAAGAACCAACAAGCTCCGCTCCCAAACGGAGATGACCCCAAGGGTGACCCTGTGCTGGTCACGTCGCCTCATGCAGCCTCAGTTACCCCTTGGAAAAGGGTGGACACGTGCATGGCTGCAGAGGGGCTGGGATGCCAGCGAGGCTGGGTATCGTGCGGTCAGCCCGTGCTGAGAGGGATTAAATCTGGACATGGAGTGTTTTGTATTTTCTTGGAGGCAAATGCAATGAAAACTCTTCCATTCCAAGCAGGTTAGGGGAAAATGTCCATCTCCTTGGCTCTGCTTATGCACAAGTGTCTTCCAGGGGCATAACAGTAGTATGTCCTTCACTATCACTCTGTGCCTGCTGGATTGCTGCTGATCCAAAACGTATGAGCTACCACTTGTTTGTCCTCTGTTGGCTTATGCTGTCCTGAAAAGCAAAATATTACAGAGAATTAAAAAATTAACTGAAGATATTAAAAAAGGCATAGAGGCCCATCTGGTTCCCCTTAGCTCAGTGCCCTGGAAAGCCCTTAACCCCAGCTGAGAGGCCAGTTGCTGCTGTTCCTGCTCTCAGGTAACTGGGGAGTCCCCAGTGTTTAATGCAAAAATACACAGCAGTGAAACAGGGACTTGGTAAACATTGAGATAGGGAAAGAAGGGGAAATCAAGGCAGGTTGAGCACCATTTACCATTAGATCTGGCTGCAAATAAAAGACAAAAAATAGCAATTTGGAATGCTTGTATCTTGCTCCTATCAAGAGAGAAAGAGCACAGGGGTTCATTCTCATTTGTGATCAAAAACTGAGCTGATCCCATTTTATTCTCTTCTCCTGTGTACTGCTCTGTGGTTATTGGGCCACAGATGGCCTCTTTCTTTGCTCTCTGAGAGAAGTGAGGGCTTGGCATTTTAGGATCTGGGATGTAATGAAAACTGATTTCTTGGACACGTGGTTTCCAAGGTGGCAGCTCAGCAGCTCAAGGGTTAATTGGGCTCCCTCATTTTCAGCCTAGCCGTTGATATAAAGGCTTATCCAAAGGGGAAAGCTTGTTCTCAGCAAGGTGGGAGCTGCAGGTACAACAGCCCCTCCTGCTCTCTGCAGCCCCAGCTCGTCACATCTGGCTGGGGCAAGCAAAGCAGATGGAGCTGTAACAGGACAATTCCCTCGCACGGAGAATGCCTCTCCAGGCTTAAATCTTCCACCCCTGGGATACCTGGATACCCCTTCCTCCCAGGGTAGGGCCAAAGGTGCAGTGTTCCTGGTACGCAGCTCACCCATGGATGCTCACCCTGGTGGCTATGGGCTGTGGAGCCGCCGCGATGCAGGGAAGCAGCCAAGCGCGGCTGATGGGAATCACGGGAGGTGTGCCTTGGCTTTCAAAAGGACTATTAACGCGCTTAGGGTTAATGACACGCATAAATCTCGCCGTGGCTCGGAGCCAAAGCGAGCAGTAAAAGCACCGATCCCCAGGCCTCCCGATGGGAATTGGCCAGGCAGGGCCCATGTTCTCACTCAGTCGTTGGGAAGTAATCTGTGCACTCAGCACAGACATCCTGGGATTTGTTCCGTGTCGTCCCCCCCACGCCCCCTGAAAAGCGATTATCCAGGTGGAAACTCGAATATCTTCCCATACCAGCCAAGATGGCAAGGTAGTGTCCAGAGGACATGGGCAAAGGGCTGATCTGAGCTGCTTTTTCTCAGTGGCGGCTGCAGGAGCCAAGGAGGGTGGATGGAGGAGAGGGTGAGCCCCAGTTCTGTCCCTTGACTTCCTTCAGGGACTTTGATGTATCAAAAATTGTATACTTTTTTCCCTCCTTTTTCCCAAGGAGGGAAAAAACCTTTGAACTTCAAGCCCTGCTGAGTGTAGGAAGGCATTTAAAGAGATAAATCTAGTGCAAGAGGGACAGGAGGGCCTGTGGGTTTTTCCTTAACTTTTTTGTACAGACTCCACCAGGGAATCCGTAGCAGGTATGTATATGTTTGAGGGACAGAGGCTGTCTGCTGCTTCAGATGAAACATCCCAGGGAATTGAGCTATGGCCCCATCTCATGTCCCACATTTTAACTGGACATGGTGGGAGAAGAAAGCGCTTGGGGCAGACTGTAAAGTTAGTTTTAAGAGGCTTGACTGAAGCAGCAACCTGTCTCTATCCTTCTCCCCGAGTGGCCCCTCTCTCCTGGGAGACTGCCAGGCACAGACCATCAGGCACTGACCTGGGCTGGCCAGCTTCAAGAAAGTGTTTCATAAGTCAAGTCTTTGTGCTCTCTTAGTGCAGAAATCAGCAAAGACAGGCAGTGTGAATGTGTGTGTCCCAGGGGAGTCCAGGTGGACACACTAGGGAAAGAGTAGGAAGTTGTTTCCCCAGCACTTTGGAGACTTGGTTGTCCTCTTACTCCTCTCCCTGGCTCCAAACCTTGCTATCAGGAGGCTCAAGGAGGGCAAAGGAACTGTGTGCACCCAGTCTCCTCTGCTGCCTCCCTCCCATTAACCCTGCAGAAGGTGACTGGTGGTCCTTTGCAGGGAGCTTACTTGCACCCACCTGAATTTCCAAAGGCTTGCAGGGGCTCGACAGACTCCTTGTGATTTATTTCAGTGTGGCACAAAGCAGCAGCTTGCTGAAGCCTGATGTGGAACACCCACATACACTCACATTATATAATATGAATCTAAGAAGATTAAATTATCTGGCCTGAGGAAACGCATGCACGTATGGACATACACATTTATACACAGTCTGAAGGGGAGCTGATGGTAAAGCTTCCCTTCAGACACGCTGAGCTTGTGCTTTTTTAGCACTTAAAAACTGGGGCAAGCAGCATGTATTTGCCTGTGCATAAGTATGTGTGTGAACCACGGCAGCAGCTGTGTGCTCTGCGTTTGAAGGAAACAAGAGAAGCGTTTGTAAATGTGTGCTTGGTTATCCACCGTGTTGGCAAAGCCAGAGCAGCAGCACGGAGCAACAGGTGGAATCCAAACAGTCCCAGCACTAAAGCTCACCTATCAGCATATGGCAAGATATCGCTCCCTGGGAAAGCAAACAGAGGGGGGAACTGTCCCCAAAAGCCCTGAGCATCTCTCAGCAGCCTTGGAGAGCCCGGCCCATCCTGCGACCAAGAATCCTGCCCTGCAGGCGTGTGCCTCGGGGCTGCACGAACACCAGGATCCATGCACAAAGTCGGGAGTCCCACTGAGTTTGTGGTGCCGAGGCCTTTTGCCCAAAGATGCACCTTGCCTTCCAGAAGTTTCATGTTGGGAGGGGAACGCAGGAAATGTGCTTCACCTACAGCAGCCCATGATGCTCACGCTGCCCGGGCAGCGAATGGATTTGCCTCTCTCTCTCTCCTCCAGCACCTTCCCGTCATTGATTCGCGTTGTTTTGCTAAATATAACTCGGCCCCTTGAAGCTGCTCACTCAGCTTTTACTCCAGACAGAGGTGCAGGGCACGGAAGGTGCTGGCAGGAGCGGGGCTGGGCAGCCGCTGCCGCCTCTCCGGCACGTGCCGTCCCCGGCCATGCCCCGCCATCCCTGCCATGAATGGGGACAGTTTAAGACCCGCTCCGCGAGACCCAGACCCTGCCCCGGTACCGCCGGCGCGTCCCCCTGCGCCGGCAGCAGAGCCGGGGGAACGCACCCCGGCCCAGCCTGGGGCGGAACAGCGGGAACACACCTCTCTACGCTAGAAACGGCCGGGATGGGGGGACAAGGGGNGCCATTCATGAAAAGAGCTGACGTCAGGCGGTGGGCGGGGCTAGGCCCGGGCCACGCCCCCGGGGCCATTTAAGGCGGCGCGGCGGAGGGCGCGGGGCTCAGACGAGAGGCGGCGGCCGAGGCGTGAGCGAGCCTGGTTGGTCCCCGGCAGCGCCGCGCATCGTCCCGCCTTGTCCCGCAGCGCCTGGGTGCCCTTTCCGCCACCCCCCCCCCNCTAGCCCCCCTCAGCTGCCCCCCCTGCCCCGGGAGGAGGTGAGCAGCGGGACGGCGGGTGGAGCCTCGGTGAGCGGCGTGGGGGCAGAGGCTGGCGGCGGCGCTTCCCACGGCGGGCGCTGCGAGCCGGACGATAGCGGGATGGATGGATGGATGGATGGATGAGCCGCTGCGGGCGGGAGTTCACTTTCTCGCGCTGGAAATGCCATTACGGCTGTGAGAGCCGAGCTGGAGTTGGCGCCGCGTTCTCCGCTGGGCGTGCAGGTCCCCGAGGTTGTAAAACAAGTTAGTGGG